>BSBM01000432.1:3600000-3960000 GCA_027924585.1 Larix kaempferi
AAAACTACAACAGATCACTATATTTCCTCCGTCTTCCATAGTGATACTTGTCTCTTTATAGTTGTTGATGTTTGCTTGGAACTAGAGACTTCCTACAAGACTTTCCTATTTTTGATAATTTGTAATATTCTTTGAGGCGGGTATATAAATAGCCAGCTGGAACTATTATTTTTCTATATTTACTTATTTACTTGAAGTAAATGTTATCTAGTAAGAATACCAGTTGATTGTAAGAAAGCAGTTAGGCCAGTTTCTACATGTTTTCTGTTTTATTGTGATAGTGGCAAAACAACCTGAATGAGGTGTCACTCCGATATAGCTGTTTTTTGTTTAGATGAGTCGCGCAAGAAGACTCTCGGCATATATATATGCGATGTAATAGAATGATAAAAGGGTTGAAAATTATTGTTGAAAAATTTTATGGGAATTTTGTGTATTGTTCTGTAAGGCATTTTGAGCTATATTTTGAACAAAGATTTGCAGAGCTGAGCCAATGTTTTCTCAGGGATTCTTGTGTAATTGGTCTTGTAGACTGTTCCTTCTTTTTCCATGTGAATTGTGTATCTCTCATTGTTAATTCCAATCTGTAACATTCTTTCATACTTGGTACAGTGTAACAGCTAAGTAGAATTCATAGAAATTATGCTCTACTTATCTTTTTCCAGGTATTCCACCATTACTTTTCTGCTAAAATTGATATAGGATTCATAACTGTATGCCTTATGTCAATGGATTGTTTCTTTCTCTTTTGTTTCACCAATTAAAATCACTTTGACTATGAGCTGTTTACTACATCGCCCTTGTGTTAATGCATTTGTGAAGCATTTGTAAATGAATTTTCAGAGTTTTTTTGAATGTGACTCAATTGCCCAAATAAAGATTCATATGTTTCAGCCAAGCTACATTTAAACCATTTTGTTTCCAACAGAAATCTGATCTTCTGTATTGTTGTAATTGAATATCTTGAATGATGAATGCTGGTGCATATTTTCATTGTTGACAACTTTGATTATTCCAGTCTTTCATAGAGCTGTAGAGAGAGCCCTCTCAGACTAAGCTGGGTCAGTAGATTAATTCTAAAGATTGGTTAGTGGTTACCCCAATTCTGACTACAGTTAGCTCCTCATGCACCCTCCACTAAGCCTCCTTCATTCAGTTAGTGCCCCCATGTGCCATTTACACCTACCACACTCAGTTAGACTCAGTTTGACACCTGGTGGACCATTACTTGTGCATTGATGACTCCACTGGTCTGATGATGAGGACTCCTAGTTGGAGCCAAGCTACTCCATGCAGTATTTCGAATGACCTCCTTGGGTAATTCAAATTCATTCAGTCATTGTGACTGCATCTTGGATTGTATTCTACTACTGAGTTCAATAGAGCACTACTGCAAGCCTTTTGCACAGTTTACACATATTTTTTGAGTTTCATCTCTTGTAATTGATTTACTTGTTCAATTAGATCTGTTGGGCTTAATTTCACACGGTATTAGATCAATGGAAGGGACAAGACTTCTTTTTTGTAGGTGTTCTACATGAAGATTGAGTGATTTTTGATCAAAAATATCACAGCTGTGGCATGCATTCTCTCTTGTGCATTCGCTATTGCTGAAATTTTCTCTTCCAATCCACTCTAGAAGCCGAGAGCCTTCCACATAATTCCTAGATTCGAATCATTTGATCTTCAAGCTTGCTTGATTGTCTTATGTCGAGTGTGAAGTGACTTGAAACGGGTGGATTGTTTGACCTTATGGTTCTTGTTTTCTTGTGATTTGCAGGTTATTCTAAACTTCTATTGCATTCGCTTCTCTTGAAGGATGGACACTTCTTCATCAAATCTTCTCACTCCCTTCAACTATTTTCAATGGAAGGTTGATATGGAGATATTGCTATGCTCTAAAGGTTTCTACATAGTTACCATGGGCCTAGAAGTCGAAGCTACATCAATAGTACAGAAAGCAAAATATTTCAATAAGCTTGATAAAGCTTATGGTTTCCTTTGTCTTAGCATCTCTAAGGATTTTTTTTCCATCTGAGTGGATTGACTACTCCAAAAGAGGTATGGGAGAAACTTCCCACACTCTTTGGAATGAAGGATGATATGAGATCTTAGCAGCTATAGAATGAGTTGATTGCCCTCAATCCTGAAAATTTCAAGACCATCAATGACTTCTTCACTAAGTTTAAAAGCTTGGTTATGCTATTGAAGCAATGTGGAGTGGAAAGAGAAGATAAACAATTAATCCTATGCATTGTTTCAAAAATTGGGAAATATTATTTAGTTTTTGTTTCAACTTTCAATACAGGAAAGCGCACAATCCCGAATTGGAAAATGCCTACCTTAAGTTCCTTCATTGAATCCGTGACGAACGAGAATGATAAACTCATTCAAATGGGGACCATATGCTCCAAAGACCAAGCATTATTTGTTGGAGGATCCAAAGCTACGAATGGAAAAGGGAAGAAAAATAAAGAGAAGCCAAAGTTTGATCCATCGAAGCAAAGAGAGAAGACAAAGCAATCGGATGAGCCATCCGGTTCTAGAAACAAGCAAAAAGGGAAAGAGGGAAAAGATAAATATAAATGTTCTTATTGCAGCAAGGGATATCATCCTAAAATCTCATGCATGAAGAAAACCATATATCATATGGCCCTTCTTTTAGAGAAAAAACAACATAACCCTTCCTGACGGTGCAAGGAAGAAGGAGCAAAATGATCAAGCCAAGAGAGGTCATGCACTCATGGCAACTGTTTCGACTTCCACAACTCTACTCATTGATTCTGGAGGTTTGAACCACATGGATGCAAATAAAGATTCTCTATCATCATTTGATCATAACAACACCATATACATCCACATGGGAGATGATTCTCAGATCCCTTCAAAGGGAAAAGGTACTCTTCATTTAGAGCATGGCAGTTTTCATAAAGTGCTCTATGTTCCATCCTTAGCTTAGAATCTTCTTTCTGTTTATCAGATGACACACACTGGTTCACCAAAGAAAGTTGTATTCTTCCCTAACAAAGTTGAAATTTTTGATATTCAAAGTGGAAAAATTATTGCGGTCGGAAAAGCAAATCATGCTTCAAAAGCATATGAATTTTCACACTTTCTTACGCATGACAAGCCCACCGCTCTTCTAAATCATGGAAAAGAGGTTAGTAGGATATGGCATGAGAGGTTTGGACACCTAAATTATAATTATGTGTATATGCTACAGAAAAATTCCATGGTTGATGGCATTCCGACGATCAAATCCTCGGAGGGAATATGCAAGCATCATTGGGAAGCACCACGAGCACAAATTTGACAGAGGAAAAGCTAGCAGAGCTTCTTTCATTTTGGGGATGATACATTCTTATATCAGTGGTATGCTGCCACATACCTCCATGAATGGATCAAGGTATGTTTTATATTCATCGATGACTTCTCCATATTTACATGGGTTTTCTTTCTCAAAAACAAGTCAAAAGTACTAGAAAAATTCATGTTTTTTAAGGCTTCTGTTGAGACTGCCATCGAGAGGAATATAAAATCTCTTAGATCTGATAATGGAGGTGAATATATCAAATTAGAGCTACTGTAACTTTGTGCTGAAAGTGACATTCAGATCCAGCACACAGTTCCCTACACACCTCAGATGAACGGTGTAACAGAAAGGAAGAAGATATCACAAAAGAGATGGCAACCTGTATGATTGAATCAAAAGGTTTGGTTGAAAACCTTTTGGATGCGGCCATGAATGTTGCTGCATACATTCAAAACAGAGTCCCACATTCATCTTTGAATGGTATTACACCTTTCGAAGCTTACACTGGTCACAAACCTGATGTGTCCAATTTTCGTGTTTTTGGCTCAACCGCTTGGGCTAGAATTCCGATTGAAAAGAGAAAATATTTGGATCCGTAAAGTGTTGAATGCATCCTATTGGGATATGTTGAAGAATCAAAAGTCTAAAAACTAATAGATATCAGATCCAAAAAGATATTCATTAAGCGAAGTGTCAGATTAGAAGAACCGCTTCAAAATCTAGAACTAGTCGAGGAAGAAACTGCTGATTTACCACCTCTACAAGAAGAAGAATTTGAAGAAGATGATGAAAGTATTGGTTCCGATATTTTTGATATTTTATCAGACTTTGATCAACATGATATATCAGGTTCATAAGTTGATCTAGTTGTACCCCAACACTTGCCAAACTGGTCCCAAAATACACTCATTTATGCTGGTCAAAACATTGGAATTCCTGCCGATCCTAAATCATATTATCATGCCCACCGAGATCTGAGATCGAAAACCGTCGTGGATGAAGAGTACAGTTCTGTTCAAAATAATGCTACATGGGAGCTAGTTTCTCTTCCACCTGGGAGGAAATTAGTCCAATGTAAATGGGTCTACCGCACAAAGGTTCCTACTAATGGCTCAACTTGCAAATACAAATCTCGGTTGGTTTCAAAATGTTTCTCCCAAATCCAAGGAGTGGACTACACTAAGACCTTTGCACCGGTTGCAAAGATGGATTCTATCCGTCTATTTTTCGCCATTGCCGCATCCAAGCACTGGGAAGTGCACCATATGGATGTGAAGAGTGCATTTCTCCATGGATATCTGAAAGAAGAAATGTATATGAAGCATCCAGAAGGATGTATATCAGATCCAATGTTAGTATGCAGATTGAAGAAGTCATTGTATGGCTTAAAATAGGCCCCAAGAGCTTGGTATGCTAAGATGGACTCCTTCCTTCTCTCACAAAACTTTGGAAGGTGGAAATCATATCCAAATGTGTACCTACAGAAAACTGAAGGTAATTTTCTGATTATAGTTCTTTATGTCGATGATCTTTTGATAACTAGTAGCACTCTCAGTTCAATCGACAAGTTAAAAACTACTTTAAATATAGCTTTTGACATGAGCGATTTGGGCTTGCTAAAACAATTTCTGGGGCTTGAGATTGCTCAAAATTTTGATGGGATCACCATATCACAACAAAAATATATTTCAAACTTGTTAAACAAGTTCAACATGTCAGATTTTAAGGCATCCCCATTCCCATTCCTCCCAGGAATCAATCTTGAGGAGGGAGATTCTACACTACTTGCAGATTCTACATTGTATCGATAGTTGATCTGTTCTCTTCTATACTTGACACACTCAAGGCCTGATATATCTTATTCCGTGAGTGTTGTATAAATATATATTCAGCAGCCCCATGAGCTCCATTGGAGGGCATCCAAGAGGATCTTACACTATGTGCAGGGTACATGACACGTTGGCATACACTATGCTGCAGATTGTGAGCGAGATTTCATTAGGTACACTGATTCAGATTGGGCGAGTGATAGCATTGATCGGAATTCCACTTCCGGTTATGTTTTCATGATTGGAAATGGGCCTATTTGATGGTCAAGCAAAAAGAAGGCGGCCATTGCATTATCTTCGGCAGAGGTAGAGTATCGAGGAGTAGTCAATGCTTGCATTCAGGCAGTCTGGTTGCAGGGTATTTTGTCATAGTTTGATATTGGTAGAACTACTTCGACAGTCATTTTTTGTGGCAATCAAAGTGCTATCAATATCTAAAAATATTTAGTTCAGAGACAGAGGACCAAACACATCGAGATCCACATGCACTACATCCGAGAGCTTGTGCATGACAGAACCATTGTTTTGCAATATTGCCCTACCGATGAGCAAATTGCAGACATCTTCACCAAGAAATTCATTGAGAACAAGTTATCTTACCTCAATTCACTCTTGGGGGTGAGTTCCATCATGGTGGAGACAGATTAGATCCTTCTATGTTTAGCTTGAGGGCGGATTGTCTTCCCATTGTGTTTTCCCTCTTTCCTCACTTAGATTTATTTCTAGCATTTTTGGATTATTGTATCGGGGTGACCTTTGGTCTCAGTAACCAGGGCCGTATTCTTTATTTTTTACATCATAGTATAGCTTTAGGGGGGGGGTTAGGATATCTCATCATTGAGTTTTGTACTTTGCATGCATCCCAGTCACCAGTTTGATGCCTCCAACACCTTGTCCCTAGTTTGCCAGTACCCGGGAGCTTCTTTCCTTGCAGTTTTAGCCCTCCTAGTCATTAAGGCGCCCACTTCTCACCGACCACCTAAGAAAGGCACACTTCTTCACCTACCACCTAAGAAAGGCACACTTCTTCACCTACCACTCAGTTCACTTCAGTTAGTTTAGTTCTTTCCTTCATTTAAGGCTAGATTGACAACTAATTGTATCACTACGCTGGACCCCCAGTGAGACCAGATTGCCTATCATGAACTGAGTTAGCTCCTCATGCGCCCTCCAATGAGCCTCCTTCATTCAGTTAGTGCCCCAATGTGCCAGTTACACCTAGCACACTTAGGTAGACTTAGTTTGACACCTTGTGGACTGCTACTTGTGCATTGATGACTCCATTGCTCTGATGATGAGGACTCCTAGTTGGAGCCAAGCTATTCCATGCAGTATTTTGAATGACCTCCTTGGGTAATTTGAATTCATTCAATCATTATGACTGCATATTGTATTGTATTCTAGTTCTGAGTTCAATAGAGGACTGCTGCAAGCCTTTTGCATAGTTTACACATATTTTATGAGTTTCATCTCTTGTAATTTATTTACTTGTTCAATTAGATATGTTGTGATTAATTTCACATAACCTATATATTTAACACCCCAGGATGAGGGCCTACATGAATGAAGTTTGGGAAATTTTTCACCGAACATAAGATCTAGGTGATCCCGAGATTTGAAAATCGGGTGGCGGACTCTTTGGCCACCACTGCCGGTGGTTTTAAGACTCCTATTTTCTCTCAAGAAAAATACGAGTGATGGTAAAGGAAATGGTGGACTATGACCTTCCACCTACAGACCAATGGGCTAATGTAGAAAAGTACAGCAGATTGCTATATTTTCTTCGTCTT
Organism: Larix kaempferi; assembly: GCA_027924585.1. Classification (NCBI taxonomy): domain Eukaryota; kingdom Viridiplantae; phylum Streptophyta; class Pinopsida; order Pinales; family Pinaceae; genus Larix; species Larix kaempferi. The sequence continues at coordinate 3,606,933 of BSBM01000432.1, forward strand.
CCACAATGATACTTGTTTTTTTATAGTTGTTGATGCTTGCTTGGAACTAGAGACTTCCTACAAGACTTTCCTATTTTTGATAATTTGTAATATTCTTTGAGGTGGTTATATAAATAGCCAGCTGGAACTATTATTTTTCTATCTTTACTTATTTACTTGAAGTAAATGTTACCTAGTAAGAATAGCAGTTGATTGTAAGAAAGTAGTTAGGCCAGTTTCTACCTATTTTATGTTTTATTGTGATAGTGGCAAAACAACCTGAATGAGGTGTCACTTTGATATAACTATTTTTTGTTTAGATGAGTCGCGCAAGAGGACTACTGGCATATATATATGCGATGTAATAGAATGATAAAAGGGTTGAAAATTATTGTAGAAATGTTTTATGGGAATTTTGTGTATCGTTTCGTAAGGCATTTTGAGCTATATTTTGAATAAAGATTTGCAGAGCTGAGCCAATGTTTTCTCAGGGATTCTTGTGTAACTGGTCTTGTAGTCTGTTCCTTCTTTTTCCATGTGAGTTGTGTATCTCTCATTGTTAATTCCAGTTTTTAACATTCTTTTATACTTGGTACAGTGTAACAGATAAGTAAAATTCATAGAAATTATGCTCTACTTATCTTTTTCCAAGTATTCCACCATTACTTTTCTACTAAATTTGATATAGGATTAATCATTGTATGCCTTATGCCAATGGATTGTTTCTTTCTCTTATGTTTCACCAATTAAAATCACTTTGACTACGAGTTTTTTACTACCTCACCCTTGTGTTAATGCATTTGTGAAGCATTTGTAAATGAATTTTCAGAGTTTGTTTGAATGTGAGTCCACTACCCAAATAAAGATTCATACGTTTCAGCCAAACAACATTTAAACCATTTTGTTTCCAACAGAAATCTGATCTTCTATATTGTTGTAATTGAATATCTTGAATGATGAATGTTGGTGCATATTTTCATTGTTGACAACTTTGATTATTCCAGTCTTTCATAGAGCCGTAGAGAGAGCCCTCTCAGACTAAGCTAGGTCAGTAGCTTAATTCTAAAGATTGGTTAGTGGTTACCCCAATTCTGACTCCATTTAGCTCCTCATGCGCCCTCCACTAATCCTCCTTCATTCAGTTAGTGCCCCCATGTTCCATTTACACCTACCACAATCAGTTAGACTCAGTTTGACACCTGGTGGACCATTACTTGTGCATTGATGACTCCACTGATCTGATGATGAGGACTCCTAGTTGGAGCCAAGATATTCCATGTAGTATTTCGAATGACCTCCTTGGGTAATTGGAATTCATTCAGTCATTGTGACTTCATCTTGTATTGTATTCTACTACTGAGTTCAATAGAGCACTACTACAAGCCTTTTGCACAGTTTACACATATTTTTTTAGTTTCATCTCTTGTAATTGATTTACTTGTTCAATTAGATCTGTTGGGCTTAATTTCACACAATATTAGATCCATGGAAGGGACAAGACTTCTTTTCTGTAGGTGTTCTACATGAACATTGAGTGATTTTTGCTCAAAAATATCACAGTTGTGGCATGCATTCTCTCTTGTGCATTCACTATTGCTGAAATTTTCTCTTCCAATCCACTCCAGAAGCCGAGAGTCTTCCACATAATTCCTGGATTTGAGTCATTGGATCTTCAAGCTTGCTTGATTGTCTTCTGTCGGGTGTGGAGTGACTTGAAACGGGTGGATTGTTTGACCTTATGGTTCTTGTTTTCTTGTGATTTGCAGATTATTCTAAACTTCTATTGCATTCGCTTCTCTTGAAAGATGGACACTTCTTCATCAAATCTTCTCACTCCCTTCAACTATTTTCAGTGGAAGGCTGATATGGAGATATTGCTACGCTCTAAAGGTTTCTACAGAGTTACCATGGGCCTAGAAGTTGAAGCTACATCATCAATAGAGAAGGAAAAACATTTCAATAAGCTTGATGATGCTTATGGTTTCCTTTGTCTCAGCATCTCTAAGGATCTTTTTTTCCATCTCAATGGATTGACTACTTTAAAAGAGGTATGGGACAAACTTACCACACTCTTTGGAAAGCAGGATGATATGAGATCTTATCAGCTAGAGAATGAGTTGATTGCCCTCAATCCTGAAAATTTCGAGACCATCAATGACTTCTTCACTAAGTTTAAAAGCTTCGTTATGCTATTGAAGCAATGTGGATTGGAAAGAGAAGTTAAACAATTGATCCTATGTATTCTTTCAAAAATTGGGAAAGATTATTTTGTTTTTGTTTCAACTTTCAATACAGGAAAGCTCACAATCTCGAATTGGAAAATGCCTACCTTAAGTTCCTTCATTGAATCTGTGACAAATGAGAATGATAAACTCATTCAAATGGGGACCATATGCTCCAAAGACAAGGCATTATTTGCTGGAGGATCCAAAACTACGAATGGAAAAGGGAAGAAAAAGATAGATAATCCAAAGTTTGATCCATCGAAGCAAAGAGAGAAGACAAAGTAATCAAATGAGCCATCCGGTTATAGAAACAAGCAAAAAGGGAAAGAGGGCAAAGATAAATATAAATGTTTTTATTGCAGCAAGGGATATCATCCTGAAATATCATGCATGAATAAAACCATAGATCAGATGGCCCTTCTTTCAGAGAAAAACAATATAACCCTTCCTGACGGTGCAAGGAAGAAGGAGAAAAATGATCATCCCAAGAGAGGTCATGCACTCATGGCAACTGTTTCGACTTCCACAACTCTACTCATTGATTATGGAGGTTTGAACCACATTAATGCAAATAAAGATTCTCTATCATCATTTGATCCCAAAAACACCATATACATCCACATGGGAGATGATTCTCAGATGTCTTCAAAGGGCAAAGGTACTCTTCATTTAGAGCATGGCAGTTTTCACAATGTGCTCTATGTTCCGTCCTTAGCTTTGAATCTTCTTTCTATTTATCAGATGACACACACTGGTTCACGAAAGAAAGTTGTATTATTCCCTAACAAAGTTGAAATTTTTTATATTCAAAGTGGAAAAATTATTGTGGTCGGAAAAACAAATCATGCTTCAAAAGCATATGAATTTTCACACTTTCTTCTGCATGACAATCTCACTGCTCTTTTGACTCATGGCAATGAGGTTAGTAGTATATGGCATGAGAGGTTTGGATACCTAAATTATAATTATTTTTAGTTGCTATAGAAAAATTCCATGGTTGATGGTATTCCGATGATCAAATCCTCGGAGGGAATATGCAAAGGTTGCATCATTAGCAAGCACCCCGAGCACAAATTTGGCCGAGGCAAAGCTAACAGAGCTTCTTTCATTTTGGGGATGATACATTCTGATATCAGTGGTTCGCTACCACATACCTCCATGAAGGGCTCAAGGTATTTTTTTACATTCATCGACGACTTGTCCAGATTTACATGGGTTTTCTTTCTCAAAAACAAGTCGGAAGTACTAGAAAAATTCAAGTTTTTTAAGGCTTCTGTTGAGACTGCCACCGAGAGGAAGATAAAATCTCTTAGATATGATAATGGAGGTGAATATATAAAATCATAGCTTCTGCAACTTTGTGCTGAAAGTGACATTCAGATCCAGCACACAATTCCCTACACACCTCAGATGAACGGTGTAGCGGAAAGGAACAACAGATCACTAAAAGAGATGGCAACCTGTATGATTGAATCAAAAGGTTTGTCTGAAAACCTTTTGGATGTGGCCATGAATGTTGCTGCATACATTCAAAATAGAGTCCCACATTCATCTTTGAATGGTATTACACCTTTCGAATCTTACATTGGTCACAAACCCGATGTGTCCAATTTTCGTGTTTTTGGCTCAACCGCTTGGGCTAGAATTCCGATTGAAAAGAGAAAATATTTGGGTCCGCAAAGTGTTGAATGCATCCTATTGGGATATGATGAAGAATAAAAAGGCTAAAAACTAATATATATCAGATCCAAATAGATATTCATTGAACGAAGTGTCAGATTTGAGGAATCGCTTCAAAATCTAGAACTAGTCGAGGAAGAAACTGTTGATTTACCGCCTCTACAAGAAGAAGAATTTGAAGAAGATGATGAAAGCATTGGTTCTGATATTTATGATATTTTATCAGACTTTGATGAACATGACCTATCAGGTTCATAAGCTGATCCAGTTGTGCCCCAACACTTTCCAAAGTGGGCCCAAAACACACTCATTTCTGCTGGTCAAAACATTGGAAATCCTGCCGATCCAAGTAGGACTCGAGGAGAATTTCAAAGAGCAGGTATGGATCTTTCATTCTCTAATCCTTTGCTATCTAAGAAATTATTTTTGATGATAGTTTCAGATCCTAAATCATATTATCATTCCCATCAAGATCCGAGATCGAAAATCGCTGTGGATGAAGAGTATAGTTATCTTCAAAAGAATGCTACATGGGAGCTAGTTTCTCTTCCACCTGGAAGGAAATTAGTCCAATGTAAATGGGTCTACCGCACAAAGGTTGCTACTGATGGCTCAACCTATAAATACAAAGCTCGTTTGGTTTCAAAAGGTTTCTCCCAAATCCAAGGAGTGGACTACACTGAGACCTTTGCACCGGTTGCAAATATGGATTCTATCTATCTATTTTTGGCCATTGCCGCATCCAAGCACTGGGAAGTGCACCATATGGATGTGAAGAGTGCATTTATCCATGGAGATATGAAAGAAGAAATATATATGAAGCAACCAGAAGGATGTATATCAGATCCAAAGTTAGTATGCAGATTGAAGAAGTCATTGTATGGCTTAAAACAGGCCCCAAGAACTTGGTATGCTAAGATGGACTCCTTCCTTCTCTCACAAAACTTCGGAAGGTGCAGATCAGATACAAATGTGTACCTACAGAAAAATGAAGGTAATTTTCTGATTATAGTTCTTTATGTTGATGATATTTTGATAACTGGTAGCACTCTCAGTTCAATCGACAAGTTAAAAACTACTTTAAATCTAGCTTTTGACATGAGCTATTTGGGCTTGCTAAAACAATTTCTGGGGCTGGAGATTGCTCAAAATTTTGATGGGATCACCATATCACAGAAAAAATATATTTCAGACCTGTTAAACAAGTTCAACATGTCATACTGTAAGGCATCCCCATTCTCATTCCTCTCAGGAATCAGTCTTGAGGAGGGAGATTCTACGCCGCTTGCAGATTCTACATTGTATCGATAGTTGATTGGTTCTCTTCTATACTTGACACACTCAAGGCCTGATATATCTTATTCCGTGAGTGTTGTATAAAGATATATTTAGCAGCCTCATGAGATCCATTGGCGGGCAGCCAAGAGGATCTTACACTATGTGCAGGGTACTTGACACTTTGGCATACACTATGTTGCAGATTGTGAGCTAGATTTGATTGGGTACATTGATTCAGATTGGGCGGGTGATAGTATTGATCGGAAGTCCTCTTCCAGTTATGTTTTCATGATTGGAACTGGGCCTATTTGATGGTCAAGCAAAAAGCAGGCAGCCATTGCATTATCTTCGGCAGAGGCAGAGTATCGAGGAGTAGTCAATGCTTGCATTCATGCAGTTTGGTTGCAGGGTATTTTGTCAGAGTTTGATATTGGTAGAACTACTTTGACTGACATTTTTTGTGACAATCAAAGTGCTATCAAGATCTCGAGAGATCCAGTTCAGAGATAGAGGACCAAGCACATCAAGATCCACATGCACTACATATGAGAGATTTTGCATGACATAACCACTATTGTGCAATATTGCCCTACCGATGAGCAAATTGTAGACATATTCACCAAGAGCTTCACTGAGAAGAAGTTCTCTTACCTCAGTTCACTTTTGCGGGTGAGTTCCATCATGGTGGAGACAGATTAGATCCTTGTATGTTCAACTTGAGGGGGGGTTGTCTTCCCATTGGGTTTTCCCTCTTTCCTCACTTAGATTTATTTCTAGCATTTTTGGATTATTGTATCGGGGTTACCTTTTGTCTCAGTAACCAGGGCCGTATTCTTTATTTTTTACATCATAGTATAGCTTGAGGGGGAGTATCAGGATATCTCATCATTGAGTTTTGTACTTTTCATGCATCCCAGTCACCATTTTTATGCCTTCAACACCTTGTCCCTAGTTTGCCAGCACCTGGGAGCTTCTTTCCTTGCAGTTTTATCCCTCCTAGTCAGTAAGGTGCCCACTTCTCACCTACCACCTGAGAAAGGTGCACTTCTTCACCTATCACTTAGTTCACTTCAGTTAGTTGAGTTCTTTCCTTCATTTAAGGCTAGATTGACTCCTCAACTAATTGTATCACTACGTTGGACCCCCAGTGAGACTAGATTGCCTATTCTGAATCTAGTTAGCTCCTCATGCACCCTCCACTGAGCCTCCTTCATTCAGTTAGTGCCCTCATGTGCCAGTTACACCTAGCACACTTAGCTAGACTCAGTTTGACACCTTGTGGACCATTACTTGTGCATTGATGACTCCATTGCTCTGATGATGAGGACTCCTAGTTGGAGCCAAGCTATTCCATGTAGTATTTCGAATGACCTCCTTGGGTAATTCGAATTCATTCAATCATTGTGACTGCATCTTGTATTGTATTCTACTTCTGAGTTCAATAGAGCACTGCTGCAAGCGTTTTGCATAGTTTACACATATTTTATGAGTTTCATCTCTTGTAATTGATTTACTTGTTCAATTAGATATGTTGTGATTAATTTCACATAACCTATATATTTAACACCCCAGGATGACGGTCTACAGGAATGAAGTTTGGGAACTTTTTCACCGAACATAAGATCTGGGTGATCCCGAGATTTGAAAATCGGGTGCGGACTCTTTGGCCACCACTGCTAGTGGTTTTAAGACTCCTATTTTCTCTCAAGAAAAATACGAGTGATGGTAAAGGAAATGGTGGAATATGACCTTCCACCTGCACACCAATGGCTAATGTAGAAAAGTACAGTAGATCGTTATATTTTCTCTGTCTTCCACAGTGATACTTGTCTTTTTATAGTTGTTGATGTTTGCTTGGAACCAGAGACTTCCTACAAGACTTTCCTATTTTTGATAATTTGTAATATTCTTTGCGGAGGCTATATAAATAGCCAGCTAGAACTATTATTTTTCTATCTTTACCTTTTTACTTGAAGTAAATGTTACCTAGTAAGAATACCAGTGGATTGTAAGAAAGCAGTTAGGCTAGTTTCTACCTGTTTTCTGTTTTATTATGATAGTGGCAAAACAGCCTGAATGAGGTGTCACTCCGATATAACTATTTTTGGTTTAGATGAGTCGAGCAAAAGGACTCCCGACATATATATATGCGATGTAATAGAATGATAAAAGGGTTGAAAATTATTGTTGAAAACTTTTATGGGAATTTTGTGTATCGTTCTGTACGGCATTTTGAGCTATATTTTGAATAAAGATTTGCAGAGCTGAGCCAATGTTTTCTCAGGGATTCTTGTGTAACTGGTCTTGTAGAATTTTCTTTCTTTTTCCATGTGAATTATGTATCTCTCAATGTTAATTCAAGTCTGTAACATTCTTCCATACTTGGTACAGTGTAACAACTAAGTAGAATTCATAGAAATTATGCTGTACTTATGTTTTTCCAAGTATTCCACCATTACGTTTCTGCTAAAATTGATATAGGATTCATCATTGTATGCCTTATGTCAATGGATTGTTTCTTTCTCTTCTGTTTTACCAATTAAAATCACTTTGACTACGAGCTGTTTACTACCTCGCCCTTGTGTTAATGCATTTGTGAAGCATTTGTAAATGAATTTTCAGAGTTTGTTTGAATGTGAGTCCATTGCCCAAATAAAGATTCATACGTTTCAGCCAAGTTACATTTAAACCATTTTGTTTCCAACAGAAATCCGATCTTCTGTATTGTTGTAATTGAATATCTTGAATGATGAATGTTGGTGCATGTTTTCATTGTTGACAACTTTGATTATTCCAGTCTTTCGTAGAGTTGTAGGGAGAGCCCTCTAAGACTAAGCTAGTTTAGTATCATAATTCTAAAGATTGGTTAGTGGTTACCGCCATTCTAACTCCAGTTAGCTCCTCATGTGCCCTCCACTAAGCCTCCTTCATTCAGTTAGTGCCCCCATGTGCCATTTACACCTAACACACTCAATTAGACTCAGTTTGACACCTAGTGGACCATTACTTGTGCATTGATGACTCCACTGCTCTGATGATGAGGACTCCTAGTTGGAGCCAAGCTATTCCATGCAGTATTTCGAATGACCTCCTTGGGTAATTCATTCAGTCATTGTGACTGCATCTTGTATTGTATTCTACTACTGAGTTCAATAGAGCACTAATACAAGCCTTTTGCACAGTTTACACATATTTTCTAAGTTTCATCTCTTGTAATTGATTTACTTGTTCAATTAGATCTACTAGGATTAATTTCACACAGTATTAGATCCATGGAATGGACAAGAATTCTTTTCTGTAGGTGTTCTACATGAATATTGAGTGATTTTTGCTCAAAAATATCACAACTGTGGCATGCATTCTCTCTTGTGCATTCGCTATTGCTGAAATTTTCTCTTCCAATCCATTCCAGAAGCCGAGAGTCTTCCACATAAATCATGGATTCGAGTCATTGGATCTTCAAGCTTGCTTGATTGTCTGATGTCATGTGTGGAGTGACTTGAAACTGGTGGATTGTTTGACCTTATGGTTCTTGTTTTCTTGTGATTTGTAGGTTATTCTAAACTTCTATTGGATTCGCTTCTCTTGAAAGATGGACACTTCTTCATCAAATCTTCTCACTCCCTTCAACTATTTTCAGTGGAAGGATGATATAGAGATATTTCTACGCTCTAAAGGTTTCTATAGAGTTACCATGGGCCTAGAAGTCGAGGCTACATCAGCATTACAGAAGGAAAAATATTTCAATAAGCTTGATGAAGCTTATGGTTTCCTTTGTCGCAGCATCTCTAAGGATCTTTTTTTCCATCTTAGTGGATTGAATTTTCCGAAAGAGGTATGGGAGAAACTTGCCACACTTTTTGGAAAGTAGGATGATATGAGATCTTATTAGCTAGAGAATGAGTTGATTGCCCTCAATCTTGAAAATTTTGAAGCCATCAATGACTTATGAACTAAGTTTAAAAGCTTGGTTATGCTATTGAAGCAATGTGGAGTGGAAAGAGAATATAAAGAATTGATCCTATGCATTATTTAAAACATTGGGAAAGGTTATTCAGTTTTTGTTTCAACTTTCAATACAGGAAAGTTCACAATCTCGAATTGGAAAATGCCTACCTTAAGTTCCTTCATTGAATCTGTGACAAAGGAGAATGATAAACTCATTCAAATGGGGACCATATGCTCCAAAGACCAAGCATTATTTGCTGGAGGATCCAAAGCTACGAATGGAAAAGGGAAGAAAAAGAAAGAGAAGCCAAAATTTGATCCGTCAAAGCAAAGAGAGAAGACAAAATAATCAGATGAGCCATCCGGTTCAAGAAACAAGCAAAAAGGGAAAGAGGGAAAAGAGAAATCTAAATGTTCTTATTGCAGCAAGGGATATCATTCTGAAATATCATGCATGAAAAAAATCATAGATCAGACGGCCCTTCTTTTAGAGAAAAACAACATAACCTTTCCTAATGGTGCAAGGAAGAAGGAGAAAAATGATCATCCCAAGAGAGGTCATGCACTCATGGCAACTGTTTCGACTTCCACAACTCTACTCATTGATTCTGGAGGTTCAAACCACATGGATGCAAATAAATATTCTCTATCATCATTTGATCCCAACAACACCATATACATCCACATGGGAGATGATTCTTAGATCTCTTCAAAGCGAAAAGGTACTCTTCATTTAGAGCATGGCAGTTTTCACAATGTGCTCTATGTTCCATCCTTAGCTTCGAATCTTCTTTCTGTTTATTAGATGACACACATTGGCTCACTAAAGAAATTTGTATTATTCCCTAACAAAGTTGAAATTTTTTATATTCAAAGTTGAAGAATTATTGCGGTCGGAAAAGGAAATCATGCTTCAAAAGCATATGAATTTTCACACTTTCTTTCACATGACAAGCCCACCGCTCTTCTGACTCATGGCAATGAGGTTAGTAGGATATGGCATGAGAGGTTTGGACACCTAAATTATAATAATTTGTAGCTGCTACAGAAAAATTCCATGGTTGATGGCATTCCGACGATCAAATCCTCGGAGGGAATATGCAAAGCTTGCATCATTGGGAAGCACCTCGAGCACAAATTTGACTGAGGCAAAGCTAGCAGAGCTTCTTGCATTTTGGGGCTGATACATTCTGATATCAGTGGTCCGCTGCAACATACCTCCATGAATGGCTCAAGGTATTTTTTTACATTCATCGACGAATTCTCCATATTTACATGGGTTTTCTTTCTAAAAAACAAGTCGAAAGTACTAGAAAAATTCAAGTTTTTTAAGGCTTCTGTTGAGACTACCACTGAGAGGAAGATAAAAAATCTTAGATGTGATAATGGAGGTGAATATATCAAATCAGATCTGCTGCAAATTTGTGCTGAAAGTGACATTCAGATCTATCAAACAGTTCCCTACACACCTCAGATGAATGGTGTAGTGGAAAGGAAGAACAGATCACTAAAAGAGATGGCAACCTATATGATTGAATCGAAAGGTTTGGCTGAAAACCTTTTAGATGCGGCCATGAATGTTGTTGCATAAATTCAAAAGAGAGTCCCAAATTCATCTTTGAATGGTATTACACCTTTTGAAGCTTACACTGGTCACAAACCTGATGTGTCCAATTTTCGTGTTTTTGGCTCAACCACTTGGGCTAGAATTCCGACTTAAAAGAGAAAATATTTGGGTCCGCAAAGTGTTGAATGCATCCTATTTTGATATGTTGAAGAATCAAAAGGATAAAAACTAATAGATATCATATCCAAAAAGATATTCATTGAGCAAAGTGTCAAATTTGAAGAACCGCTTCAAAATCTAGAACTAGTCGAGGAAGAAACTGTTGATTTACCACATCTACAAGAAGAAGAATTTGAAGAAGATGATGAAAGTATTGGTTACGATATTTATGATATTTTATTAGACTTTGATGAACATGATATATCAGGTTCATAAGATGATCCAGTTGTGACCCAACACTTGCCAAAGTGGACCCAAAATACACTCATTTCTACTGGTCAAAACATTGGAAATCCTGCCGATCCAAGGAGGACTCGAGCATACTTTCAAAGAGCAGGTATGGCTCTTTAATTCTCTGATCCTTTTCGATCTGAGAAATTATTTTTGATGATAGGTTCAGATCCTAAATCATATTATCATGCCCAGCCAGATCCGAGATCGAAAACCGTCGTGGATGAAGAGTACAGTTCTCTTCAAAACAATGCTACATGGGAGCTAGTTTCTCTTCCACCTGGTAGGAAATTAGTCTAATGTAAATCGGTCTACCACACAAAGTTTGCTGCTGATGGCTCAACCTACAAATACAAATCTCGGTTGGTTGCAAAAGGTTTCTCCCAAATCCAAGGAGTGGAATACACTGAGACCTTTGTACCGGTTGCAAAGATGGATTATATCTGTCTATTTTTTGCCATTGCCGCATCCAAGCACTGGGAAGTACACCATATGGATGTGAAGAGTGCATTTCTCCATGGAGATCTGAAAGAATAAATATATATGAAGCAGCCAAAAGGATGTATATCAGATCCAAAGTTAGTATGCAGATTGAAGAAGTCATTGTATGGCTTAAAACAGGTCCCAAGAGCCTGGTATGCTAAGATGGAGTCCTTCCTTCTCTCACAAAACTCCGGACGGTGAAAATTAGATCCAAATGTGTACCTACAGAAAACTGAAGGTACTTTTCTGATTATAGTTCTTTATGTTGATGATCTTTTGATAACTGGTAGCACTCTAAGTTCAATCGACAAGTTAAAAAGTACTTTAAATCTAGCTTTTCACATGAGCAATTTGGGCTTGCTAAAACAATTTCTGGGGCTTGAGATTGCTCAAAATTTTGATGGGATCACCATATCATAGCAAAAATATATTTCAGGCTTGTTAAACAAGTTCAACATGTCAGATTGTAAGGCATCCCCATTCCCATTCCTCTCAGGAATCATTCTTGAGGGGGGAGATTCTACATCGCTTGCAGATTCTACATTGTATCGATAGTTGATCGGTTATCTTCTATACTTGACACACTCAAGGCCTGATATATATTATACTGTGAGTGTTGTATAAATATATATTCAGCAGCCCCATGAGCTCCATTTGCGGGAAGCGAAGAGGATCTTATACTATGTGCAGGGTACTCGACACTTTGGCATAAACTATGCTGCAGATTATGAGCTAGATTTGATTGGGTACACTAATTCAGATTGGGCGGGTGATAGTATTGATCGGAAGTCCACTTCCATTTATGTTTTCATAATTGGCACTGGGCCTATTTGCTGGTCAAGAAAAAAACAGGCAGCCATTGCATTATCTTCGGCAGAGGCAGAGTATCGAGGAGTAGTCAATGCTTGCATTCAGGTAGTTTGGTTGCAAGGTATTTTGTCAGAGTTTGATATTGGTAGAACTACTTAGACTATCATCTTTTGTGACAATCAAAGTGCTATCAAGGTCTCGACAGATCCAGTTTAGAGATAGAGGGCCAATCACATCGAGATCAATATGCACTACATCCGAGAGCTTCTGCATGATAGAACCATTGTTTTGCAATATTTCCCTGCTGACGAGCAAATTGCAGACATCTTCACCAAGAGCTTCACTGAGAAGAAGTTCTCTTACCTCCGTTCACTGTTGGGGGTGAGTTCCATCATGGTGGAGACAGATTATATCCTTCTATGTTCAGCTTGAGAGGGGTATGTCTTCCCATTGGGTTTTCCCTCTTTCCTCACTTAGATTTATTTCTAGCATTTTTGGATTATTGTATTGGGGTGACCTTTGGTCTCAATAACCAGGACCGTATTCTTTATTTTTTACATCATAGTATAGCTTGAGGGGGGGTGTTAGGATATTTAAGTATTCAGTTTTGTACTTTGCATGCATTCCAGTTATTTGCATGCATCCCCGTCACCAGTTTGATGCCTCCAACACCTTGTCCCTAGTTTTCCAGCACCCGGGAGCTTCTTTCCTTACAGTTTTAGCCCTCCTAGTCAGTAAGTCGCCCACTTCTCACCTACCACCTGAGAAAGGCGCACTTCTTCACCTACCACTCAGTTCGATTCAGTTAGTTGATTTCTTTCCTTGATTTAAGTCTAGATTGACTCCTCAACTAATTGTATCACTACATTGGATCCCCAATGACACTAGATTGCCTATTCTGAATCTAGTTAGCTCCTCATGCGCCCTCCATTTAGCCTCCTTCATTCAGTTAGTGCCCCCATGTGCCACTTACAGCTAGCACACTCAGTTAGACTCAGTTTGACACCTTGTGGACCGTTACTTATGCATTGATGACTCCATTGCTATGATGATGAGGAATCCTAGTTGGAGCCAAGCTATTCCATGCAGTATTTCGAATGACCTCCTTGGGTAATTCAAATTCTTTCAATCATTGTGACTACATCTTGTATTGTATTCTACTTCTGAGTTCAATAGATTACTGTTGCAAGCCTTTTGCACAGTTTACACATATTTTCTGAGTTACATCTCTTGTAATTGATTTACTTGTTCAATTAGATATGTTGTGATTAATTTCACATAACCTATATATTTCACGCCCCATCGACTTCCATGTTTTCCTAGGCACTTCATTACTTTCCCTAGACAATTCAAAATTCATCCAATGATGATAAATATGCCTTAGGCACTTCAATACTTTCCTTAGACAATGGAGAAAAACACTCGACATTGATATAATCAACTAGGTAATCATAAAAATGCCTCAATCCACAAAAAATTACGTCGGCAAGTGATAACTTTTCCCATCAGTGTTTTAAAACGTACCAACACTATAAAAGCATTCATACATTGATAAACAACAACCGCGGGCACTTCTAAATTCATCTAGTGATGAGAAAAACACCCCATGCACTTCTAAATTCACCAGGTGACAAGAAAAACACCCCATGCACTTCAATACTTTCCTTGGGCACTTCAAAATTCCCTGGAAGATGATAAAAATTCCCTCAACACTTCAATATTTTCCCAGGAACTTCAAATTTCTCCCAAGGATGATAAAAACTCCCCACGCACTTCAATATTTTCCCCAAGCACTTCAAAATCCCCCCAAGGCACTTCAATACTTACCCCATGCACTTCTAAAGTCACCCAATTATGAGAAAAACGCCCTATGCACTTCAATACTTTCCTCGACCACTTCGAAATTCTCCCAACGATGATAAAAACACCCATACACTTCCATATTTTCCACAGGCACTTCAAAATTATAGCGGAGAAAATAAAAATGCCCCCATCCACTTCCATGTTTGGCTAGGAACTTCATTAATTTACCTAGACACTTCAAAATTCGTCCAATGATGATAAAGATGCCCTAGGCACTTCAATACTTGCCCTAGGAAAGGGAGAAAAACATCTGACAATGATAGAATCACCCAGGAAATCACAAAAATGCCTCAATCCACACAAATTTACCTCGGCAAGTGATAACTTTGCCCATCAATGTTTTAAAACATCCCAATGCTATAAAAACATCCATACATTAATAAACAACAACCACATGCACTTCTCAATTCACCTAGTGATGAGAAAAACATCCCGTGCACTTCTAAATTCACCAAGTGACAAGAAAAATGCCCCATGCACTTCAATACTTTCCCTGGGCACTTCAAAATTCCCCGAAAGATGATAAAAATGCCCTAAGCATTTCAATATTTTCCCAGGCAATTCAAAATTCTCCCAAGGATGATAAAAACTCCCCACGCACTTCAATATTTTCCCAAGGCACTTCAAAATTCCCCCAAGGCACTTCAATACTTTCCCCATGCAATTCTAAATTCACCCAATGATGAGAAAAACACCGTGCACACTTCAATCCTTTCCTTGGCCACTTCAAAATTCTCCCAATGATGATAAAAACACCCATACACTTCAATATTTTCCCCAGGCACTTCAAAATTCTCACAGCTAAGATAAAAATGCCCCCATCCACTTCCATGTTTTCCTAGGAACTTCATTACTTGCCCTAGACACTTCAAAATTCGTCCAATGATGATAAATATGCCCTAGGAACTTCAATACTTTCCCTAAGAAAGGGAGAAAAACACCCGACAATGATATAATCACCCAGGCAATCACAAAAATGCCTCAATCCACACAAATTTACCTCGGCAAGTGATAAGTTTTCCCATCAGTGTTTTAAAACGTCCCAACACTAAAAACGCATCCATACATTGATAAACAACAACCGCATGCACTTCTAAATTCTCCTTGTGATGAGAAAACACCCCATGCACTTCTAAATTCACCAAGTGATAAGAAAAACGCCCATGCACTTCAATACTTTCCTTGGGCACTTCAAAATTCTATGAAAGATGATAAAAATGCCCTAAGCACTTCAATATTTTCCCAGGCATTTCAAAATTCTCCCAAGGACGATAAAAACTCCCCACGCACTTCAATATTTTCTGCAAGCACTTCAAAATCCCCCCAAGGCACTTCGATACTTTCCCCATGCACTTCTAAATTCACCCAATGATGAGAAAAATGCCCTACACACTTAAATACTTTCCTTAGCCACTTGAAAATTCTCCCAACGATGATAAAAACACCCATACACTTCAATATTTTCCCTAGGCACTTCAAAATTCTCACGGTGAAGATAAAAACGCCCCCATCTACTTCCATGTTTTCCCAGGCACTTCATTACTTTCCCTAGACACTTAAAAATTCATCCAATGATGATAAATATGCCCTAGGCACCTCAATACTTTCCCTAGGGAAGGGAGAAAAACACTCGATAATGATATAATCACCTAGGAAATCACAAAAATGCCTAAAACCACACAAATTTACCTCGTCAAGTGATAAAATTTCCCATCAGTGTTTTAAAACGTCCCAACACTATAAAAGCATCCATACATTGATAAACAACAAACGTAGGCACTTCTAAATTCACCTAGTGATGAGAAAAACACCCCATGCACTTCTAAATTCACCAAGTGATAAGAAAAACGCCCCATGCACTTCAATACTTGCCTTGGGCACTTCAAAATTCTCTTAAAGATGATAAAAATGCCCTAAGCACTTCAATATTCTCCCTGGCACTTCAAAATTCTCCCAAGGATGATAAAAACTCCCCACACACTTTAATACTTTCCCCAAGCACTTCAAAATCCCCCCAAGGCACTTCAATACTTGCCCCATGCACTTCTAAATTCACCCAATGATGAGAAAAACACCCTACGCACTTCAATACTTTCCTTGACCACTTCAAATTATCCCAATGATGATAAAAACACCCATACACTTCAATATTTTCCATAGACACTTCGAAATTCTCACGACGAAGATAAAAACACCCGCATCCACTTCCATGTTTGCCCAAGAACTTCATTACTTGCCCTAGACACTTCAAAATTTGTCCAATGATGATAAATATGCCCTAGGCACTTCAATACTTTCCCTAGGCAAGGGAGAAAAACACCTGAAAATGATATAATCACCCAGGCAATCACAAAAATGCCTTAATCCACACAAATTTACCTCGACAAGTGATAACTTTTCCCATCAGTGTTTTAAAACGTTCCAATTCTATAAAAGAATCCATACATTGATATACAACAACTATAGGCCCTTCTAAATTCACCTAGTGATGAGGAAAACACCACATACACTTCTAAATTCACCAAGTGCAAAGAAAAATTCCCCATGCACTTCAATACTTTTCCTGGGGACTTCAAAATTCTCCAAAAGATGATAAAAATTCCCTAAGCACTTCAATATTTTCCCAGGCACTTAAAAATTCTCCTAAGGATGATAATAACTCCCCACACACTTCAATATTTTCCCCAAGCACTTCAAAATCCCCCCAAGGCACTTCAATACTTTCCCCTTCAACTTCTAAATTTCCTCAATGATTAGAAAAACGCCCTGCACACTTCAATACTTTCCTTGACCACTTCAAAATTCTCCCAATGATGATAAAAACACCCATAAGCTTCAATATTTTCCCCAGGCACTTTAGAATTCTCGCGGCGAAGATAAAAACGCCCCCATCCACTTCCATGTTTTCCCAGGCACTTCATTACTTTCCATAGACACTTCAAAATTTGTCCAATGATGATATATATGCCCTAGGCACTTCAATACTTACCCTAGGAAAGGGAGAAAAACACCCGAGAATGATATAATCACCCAGGCAATAACAAAAATGCCTCAATCCACACAAATTTACTTCGGCAAGTGATAACTTTTCCCATCAGTGTTTTAAAATGTCCCAACAGTATAAAAACATCCATACATTGATAGAAAACAACCGCATGCACTTTTAAATTCACCTTGTGATGTGAAAAATACCCCATGCACTTCTAAATTCACCAAGTGACAAGAAAAACACCCCATGTACTTCTAAATTCACCAAGTGACAAGAAAAACGCCCCATGCACTTCAATACTTTCCCTGGGCACTTCAAAACTTTTCGAAAGATGATAAAAATGCCCTAAGCACTTCAATATTTTCCCAAGCACTTCAAAATTCTCCCAAGGATGACAAAAACTCCCCATGCACTTCAATATTTTCCCCAAGCACTTCAAAATCCCCCCTAGGCACTTCAATACTTGCCCCATGCACTTCTAAATTCACCCAATGTTGAGAAAAAACCCTTCACACTTCAATACTTTGCTCAGCCACTTTGAAATTCTCCCAACAATGATAAAAAAACCCATACACTTCAATATTTTCCCCAGGCACCTCAAAATTCTCACGGCGAAGATAAAAACGTGCCCATCCACTTCCATGTTTTCCCAGGCACTTCATTACTTTCTTTAGACACTTCAAAATTCATCCAATGATGATAAAGATGCCCTAGGCACTTCAATACTTGCCCTAGGAAAGGGAGAAAAACACTCGACAATGATATAATCACCTAAGCAATTACAAAAATGCCGCAATCCACACAAATTTACCTTAGCAAGTGATAAATTTTCCCATCATTGTTTTAAAACATCCCAACACTATAAAAACATCCATACATTGATAAACAACAATCCTAGTCACTTCTAAATTCACCTAGTGAGGAGAAAAATGCCGCATGCACTTCTAAATTCACCAATTCATGAGAAAAACACCCCACACACTTCAATACTTGCCCCGGGTACTTCAAAATTCTCCGAAAGATGATAAAAATGCCCTAAGCACTTCAATATTTTCCCATGCACTTCTAAATTCTCCCAAGGATGATAAAATATCCCCATGCACTTCAATATTTTTCCCAAGCACTTCAAAATCCCCCCCAGGCACTTCAATACATGCCCCATGCACTTCTAAATTGACCAAATGATGATAGAAATTCCCCATGCACTTCAATACTTGCCTCAACCACTTCAAAATTCTCCCAATGATGAAAAAAATGCCCATACACTTCAATATTTTCCCCACGCACTTTAAAATTGCAGCCATGCACTTCAATACTTACCACATACACTTCTAAATTGACCCAATGATGATAGAAACGCCCTGTGCACTTTAATACTTGCCTCAACCACTTCAAAATTATCCCAACAATGATACAAATTCCCAGAAACTTCAATATTTTCCCCAGGCACTTCAAAATTCTCACAACTAAGATAAAAATGCCCCGGTCGACTTCCATATTTTCCCAGGCACTTCATTACTTTCCCTAGACACTTCAAAATTCGTCCAATGATGATAAAGATTCCCTAGGCACTTCAATACTTTCCCTAGGCAAGGGAGAAAAACACCCGATAATGATATAATCATCCAGACAATCACAAAAATGCCCCAATCCACACAAATTTACCTCAACATGTGATAACTTTGAAATGTACTCATATTTTTCTTATTTAGTTGTTGCAATAATGATTCCACTATTAAGGTATATCCAAGGCATGAAAGATGGGTTTAGTTCAAAAGACAAATGTTCTGAAGGTGTCTTTGGTAACTTAAATGGTTAATTCATTCAAATCGACTTCCATGTTGAGTTCTCTCATTGGTTATTTTAAAATTACTATAGCAATCCATTGTTGCATACTTTCGAAGTTCATAGTTGTTCATCCATGATCGAAAACTTGTATTAATACCATGGATCAACAATAGCACTTATATAAATACCGGAGTGCCCATGAATAAACCTATATTCTTTCACATATATAAGGGTGTTGTCATTAGCACCATGTCCTATATATCTACATGTGTCAAAATGTTTGTGTGTTCACTCAACAAAGTCATCATCATGCCTATAAGGTAAACACTGAGAAGAGCATATCCAATTGCAAATTTAATAATTCATGTAACAATATTAGTAAACATAATTCTAATCATGAGCTAAAATTTCATTGTGTGTTTGCAGGTGTCTCCCTGCTCGTTGCCTTCAAGGGCATGAGTTAAGAATGCCCATAGAAATGGGGCCAATCCTATGTAACCACTATTCTAATGGTGAAATATGATTTTCTCTTCAAACACAGGTTTCATTGTGTTGATATTTAGATTGGTGGAAATTGAAAAGATTCAACAAGATGTCACTAATAAGCCTCACTCACTACCAAGGACTAAATTTCATAGGTCTGTAAAAATATTGAGAGATAATTGTGTGTGCAACCATGGTCTGCTAGGATTCAAAGAATTCAAAATGTCTCCATCTGTAGATGGCCATGTAAGTATTCTTATGTCTAGATCATATATGAAGCATAACATAAGACAACTCGAATCTTCAAAGAACTCAGCAGTGTGTGCAATAATCAAATTTGTAATTGCAAATACATGAGAGGGATAGAGTGCATTGTTGCAATGGCATGGTGAACGATGGGAGGGGTTGAATCTTACCTATGGCTTAGAAATTCATCATGCAAGAAGTAGTGAAACTAAACTCATAATTTTGGTTTGAGGCCTTACTTTAGGAAAAAAATTTAAAAAGGTAATCACGTAGGTTTAACATTTCGATAAGCATGTTGGGTTCATCTTCCAAAATACTCAGTAGGACAAATTGCTTTTGGAACTTGGCAGTGTAATCTTGGACAATTTTCTCTTTACACAATTTGCTCTTTACAATTTCGAAGGCACTACCACTAGATTTGTTGCTCCCTTTCATACCTGGTCGGGTAGAATTTTCTTCTCAGAAAAACCTTGACCTCGTTCAAAATTGTCTCAAAATTGTACAATAGGCTCTCCAAGCCTCTTGAGAAATACACCAATTACTATTGACATAGTAGATCAACCTGATTACTCTTGTTGAGATTGGAAAAAACATAAACATAAGTCTCTTGATATATGGCCGACAAAAAGGTCTAACTACATTACTTGTCTTATAAGGAGAGATCCATTCATTCACTTTCAACTCAAAAATTGTTATCAAGTATTTCCAGTTATAGTGTTTCAGTGTTGTTGGCCAACACTAAGGTGCATCGTATTCATGTATGACTAGACATTTCTAGTGTACTTTGCAAAGTATTTTCTCAAAAGTAATTTATCCCATTATATGTACAATGGCAGGGAACTTGTTTCTCATGTTCATTTCCTGAAGGTATTCAGTAGTATATATTACTTTATAATTATGTTTTATGGGAGTCCAATTTGGTCTTTTCACTTGCAACCAAAAATATTGAGAAAACAAAAGCAGTCATAATAACTTTTGGGTCACACCAATATACATCCCCAGATGCTAATAATTACGCTCTATGTTTCAACTTTTGAATCCTTACCTAACCAAAGTTAAGCTACAAGACATTATGACTCTTGCTTCATTCATGGTTGGATCCTTGGGACAGTGGCTTGGCCTTAATCTTTACCTTTCTAGGCTTTTTGGAGTTTTTTTTTCCTTGCCCTTTTATGATCAATGGTATTATATTTTCTTCACCATTGACCCTAGAGAAATGTTGATTAGGCATTTTCCTTGTCATAGGAAGGACATTATTAATCTTGATCTTATCTCATAGAGAGTGAAATACAAGTCAACTTTAGTGAAGCATTTATTTGTTGTCCCATATGAGTTTAATTTTGTTAGTTTGCACCCCTCTTCTGTGCACAAGGACAACAACTTGGAATTTATTTTTCAAGATTCCCTAGTAGATACAACAACTCTATTTGGTATTGGAATCTCTAAGTTTTTTGAAGAGAACAAATAATTCAAGAATCTCTTTTGAGAATAATAATTTACACTACCTAACATAGCGACATTCTTCATAATTGATTGGTTGATAAATTATTTTTTAAGGCAATGAGAATATGTACATTCAAATATCCATGCCATCTTCATTCTTTATTAACCTGTAGCTATCCATAATGTTGCAAAATAGCATAGGATCAACTTCACTTTCTTTACTTTCTAATTGACCATGTTCACTTTGGATTCATAGAGTGCATCAAATTTTAACTTTTCATTTTAATGGGATCCTCCTTTGCTTCTTTTTCTTTTACTTTGGAATCTACAAGTTTTCTACCACCAACTCAAGTCCTAACTCTTCCTATTTATGTGGTGTTGCACAAATGTTGTTTAGCAGGATGGTGTATCTTGACATCTATGTGGAAGTTGCATTAACTACATGTTACATATGTGTGCCATATAAGTTGTAGTGGCCAACTATACACTGCCATTTAGTTGTTATTATATGTCCAACCTCATTTTGGTGGCATTGCATAGAAAATGCTCCAATGATCAATCACACGAACCAAGACCTTGACCATAAGGATCAACAAGTGCTCCAAACCCCATATGCAACAAGATTGTCTTCCCATAAAAAATGCAGATGTTCCATACAAAGAACTATGCAATGAAAACTCACACTTCTACTATGGTGAGTTAATCAAAATAGTGCAACCTATCACTAAGTCCACCTTGAATCAAACAAATAACCAACAACAAAACCTGTTGATATAGTGTGTAAGTGCTTGTAGTCTTGTAGGTCATTTGATACTGTTTAATGATACCTCTAGATTGTTCACATTGCTCTTTCCAAACAACAAATTTCACAATATCTATAGGCTTTTGGATGTCACCAATAATTAACCAACACAAGTTTTACTCCTAAGCACAACATTAACACATATTCTAACACATAGGAAGAGGCCAAAGACTCAAACCAAAAGGCCTTGAAAATATGAGATGTCATGTCATTAATGATGGCATGCAACTTAGCCTAATTCAAACTTAAGAATATTGTCCTCAATTTGGTGAAGGATCACTTAGTCCCTCACATTGCAAGAGAATAAGATGGCCAAGGACATGTATGATGCCTTGGTCGATTTGCACCAGAGCATGAATGTGTCCCAAAAAGTGCTTCTGAAGAACAATATCACAAGTACTTGCATGGGAAAAACTGATATAGTATTGAGATATCTAATGAATATCACTGATTTGAGGGATAGTCCCACGACCATTGGAGACAATATTTATGAAGGTGGGATAGTTTTTATTACCCTGAACTTCTTAACTCCATCTTGGTATTACTTTCTGCAATCACCGCAGTTTTGGGACTGCATTACTTTGTGCAGTCATTGTACCCTGAAGTGCTTAATTCCATCATGAGTATACTCTTAATTATTTTTATTGGATTATGATGTGAGATATAGACTTAATGGAATGTAGCTTCTTTGTTTTTGTTTCTGACCCATGACAAACTTTAAAAACCATAGTTGGAGCTTTAACACTTTTGTGTCAATTTTTTTTTACAGTACACACACACACAAACCCTGAAGTGCTCAAGTCCATCATGAGCATACTCTTAATGATTTTTATTGGATTATGATGCAAGATATAGATTGGACGGAATGCTGCTTCTTTGTTTTTGTTTGGGATCCCATGAAAAAATTAAAAACCCATAGTTGGAGATTTAACAATTTTGTATCAATTTGTTTTCTTATAGTACACACATTAATAAAATTATCCTATCCTCATATTTGTTGATTTATTTCTAGTTATATTTGTACTTCCTCATTAAACACATGATTGTTTAGCCATTTTGTACCATCTAATATAACCAACACTCAATTTAGCCACCTGTGGTTCTTATATAGTAAAAGAGATGATGTCATGACTGTTTAGAGTAGATATGCTCTTTCATTGGCACAACACCATCTAAGTTATGTTTACTCAATCAAATGATGCAGGAAGGATACATGATTAATTCTAGTAAGAATGTAAAAGTTACAGCTCAAGATAAATTATCAATGCCACTAGATGACCACAAGAGACATCTATTGAAGCTCCTGGGCCAACTCATGGCCTTGATTACTCTACATCAACAATGGAATTACCACATCCTACAACTTGTATAGCCAAATTGTTACTAGTAATCACTTTCTCTCCACTGTAATGATGTCTCTCATTAGAGAGAAGGTTTTCAAGTTTAGTCATGTGTTGGTAAGCACCAGAATCAATGATCCACTCCTACTGAGAAGAAGAGGACCAAAGTGAAGAGTGTACTGCCAAATTTGTACTATGGATACATCTAGAATTGTTATAAAAATTCTGTAGTGCCTACTGTGGATCTTGGAAGCTCTTCAATTCTCTAAATATGAGAAAGGAAAAACTTGAAGGGATGGACCTTCTTATGACAATAGCCACATATGACATTTTATTCTTGGAGGATTTCACGTATTCCCCTTTACCCCAAATCAGAATTAGATTTAAGATCGGTTGAGACAATCTTTGAATGGGATTAGTATCAAGGAAGTAATTCACCTAACTTGATGCTTAATGAGATTAGAGAAAACCTCCTCAAGAGTAGGAGTTAAAGGATCCTTGACAAATAAAGGAATTTTGTAGAGAATATATGAGAAACAAATTCGAATGCTAGAGAAAAATTATTCAGAACAATACTTACAAGTTCCGAATCTAATTTTCCTTTTCCTCTTGCTTAAATAATGTTATCCTTCAATTCTTTAAACCTTGCAACATACTCCTCAACTGTGTTGAAGACACCCATCTTGAGGTTTGAGAGCTCAGTTTCAAGTCAGCTAACCTAGCTGGTATTACCAATTGCAAGGAGAGTTTTGGAGGTATCCTAGATTTCCTTTGCATTGTTGTTACCCTTGGTGGGATCAATGTGATCAAGTTTGAAATAAAGAGTGATCAACCCAAAAGATTCATCCTTTTCCAAAACTATGAGGTCATAATTGTCATCCATAGAACTTTTCCTTGAAGTAGGGGTCAATTAGTCCCCCCAAGGACAATAGTTGTCCCTATTCAAACAAAGAAAAAACTAATTCCAACCCATAGGCTTCTGGGTGAAGGCTCCTTGTGGAATGAAGACTTAAAAAATTCAACTTTATAGATCCAAAAGGCACAAAACTATAAGTGACCTTACGAATGAAGGTGTTGGCCTTAAAGAAGGGTGAAAAGTGCCAAAGAGTACCCTTAAGGAATTTGCAACCCTAGATTAAGGTTTATATCTCTAGAACCCCTAGAGAAAACCTAGAAGAGATGATCCAAAAAAACTTAGTTCCACATAGTAACAAAGCTACCACTGGCCAATAGTTTTTGTAGCAGTCACTTTTAGATTTTGATTAGCATAATGAGTTGTCTTGTAAATCTCTAATGAGACAGCCACAATCCTTGATAAGACCACACTGAAAAAAATTTGTGCTTTTTTTATGAAAGATTTGGGAAAAATATTCTACATTGTCCATAACCTTCTTCCTGTTCATGACCGATCTAAAGGGATTTTAGCTCATTGTGGCTGGATTATGGAAGTTAATGATAAATACTTAGAAAGCCTCTGAAAACTTCATTTTGAACCTTCATATGAAATTTTTATAACACTGATAACCTCCCATCCAGGCCCCTTGAGAGGAAGGGTATTATCATTTGCATTTGCATTTTCAGCTGAATCAATTACCATATCTGAACAATCCATGAGTCTGACAAGATTTGCTTCACTAATTTCACACTCACCAAGTTCCTCCTCTTCATCTTTTTCTTGCTAGAGCAAAGTAAGTAGATCTGATTCCTAGCCATGATTAAGACCATCTCCAATGTTCTGAGCTAGAACTGATCTGAGTTTTAGTTAATTGTTGATGGATTTTGGACTCAAAATTTCATTCAACACTGTGCAAATACTATTCTGATGGCCTTACTAGACCTGGGATGATTTTTAAATCAACAACTATTGTTTGTTGGGTTTTATTTTCATCAAACACTTTAGTTAAGATTCATAGAGCACTGAATATTCACACAATACTACTGATATTAGGCTCAGGCACCATCAAAATTTCCTTATATCACCACAAGGGTAATATATATCGTTTATGGGACCTTGACCATCATCAAAGAATGAAAAATATGTCTTTGGATCTTATTGAATCTTCTTGAGATCAACAGTCTTGAACTAGTACTCGAACCAACATGCAAGAACTTTGTTGGGGGTATTTGGCCTCTTAGTGGGATATAGATACAACGAGTATCCTTTTCCACTAAATGTACATGTGCTAAGGCATAAAATGGTTAAGGGTCACATAATGAAATTAATCACTATTCAAACTTCTTATGATCAAGGACCATGAAAAACCGGTAGAAACAATTACATGAGCCCTCTCTAGGGATTCCGTTGACAATAAGTTGTTTATAATCCATATCAAAAGTATTTGTTTGATGAGTATCCCACTCATTGATTAAGGAATTTCAAAGGAATTGCTTGAAGCATGTTCCATATTACGTTTATTCTTGGAAACCTTTTAGGATCAAATAGACATAAGTGGAGTTGCAAAATATTAAGAGAATAATTAGTTTGGTTGAGCTGATTGTCATCTATGCCTATTTGTTTTCATTAAAAAGGGAAAAATCTTGTTGACAAATGACTAAATGAGTATTATTCATTGAGCATTTGTGGACTTCCATAGAGAGATGATGGTTGATAGAGATATAAAACTTCTCGAGTGATTGAGCTAATCTATTGTGCACTCCTTTGTCCATTCTAAAAGGAAAGTTAAAGGTCAATTGTGGAAGGAATTATTTTCGAGACTCGAGAGCTATGTACAAGGACTGAAATTGAATAGAGAGAGTGTTATCTATTAAGCACTAAAACATGTTAGTCCTTATGTTAGGCACCTCTTCAGGACTAAGTGCATGCTTCTTGAATGATTTCAGACAAAGATTAAAGATAGCAAATTGTTTATGACATACTCCTTTGATGGACAGAGATCGAAGAAGAGTTCATGAAGCATTGTTGAAACATTGTTTGTGACCTATTCTCATGCATTGATTTCACACATTATGGAAGATAGTTAGAGAAGCATCTCTATTGGCATATATTGGCAAGCAAGGCAGATGATAGTTCACTACATTTGAAATGGTTGTTGACAAATGGAGCTAATGTATTAGTGATAGGGGGAGAAGAGTCCATTATGAAAACACCAAGCTATTCCACAAGAACTAGAAGAATATTCCGAACCCCTATGCCTTTTCCAACAAAAGAATTATAATTTTATGGTC
The DNA here is from genome assembly GCA_027924585.1 of Larix kaempferi. Lineage (NCBI taxonomy): Eukaryota > Viridiplantae > Streptophyta > Pinopsida > Pinales > Pinaceae > Larix > Larix kaempferi. The sequence continues at coordinate 3,633,493 of BSBM01000432.1, forward strand.
AGATTAATGTCATATGCAAAGATGGCTGAAATTGCAGGACATACCTTTTCATGTAGAGATTGAGAATTTACAAGGAAAGTGTATCTTCACATTTTGGTGCGGAGGTTTGAAATTAGTATATGTTGTGTACAACAAGAAGCATAGGTATGAAGAGAATCATGCTTGGTGTTTAAAGAGAATATACACACATTCTACCAATATATAACCTAGCTCAATATCCTAGAAGAGGAAGAGAATGTTGTCCTCAAAACTTGTAATGTTCTGAGCTAGATCTAATCTAAATTTTAGTTAATTGTTGATGGATTTTGTACTCCGAATTTCATTCAACACTGTGCAAATACTATTCTGATGGCCTTACTAGACCTGGAATGATTTTTAAATAAACTTCTATTGTTTGTTGGGTTTTATTTGCATCAAACACTTTAGTTAAGATTCATAGAGCACTGAATATTCCCACAGTACTACTGATATTAGGCTCTGAAAATTTCCTTATATCACCACACGGGTAGTATATATCGTTTATGGGGCCTTGGCCATCATCAAAGAATGAAAAACATGTATTTGGATCTTAATGAATCTTCTTGATATCAATAGTCTTGAACTAGTACTTGAACCAACATGAACGAACTTTGTAGGGGGTATTTGGCCTCTTAGTGGGATACAGATACCATGAGTATCCTTTTCCACTAAATGTACATGTGTTAAGGCATAAAATGGTTAAGGGGGACACAATGAAATTAATCACTATTCCAACTTCTTGTGATCAAGTACCATGAAAAACCTATAGAAACAATTAGATGAGCCCTCTCTAGGGATTCCCTAACATCTAAGTTGAGTATGGGTGTCATTACGAGGTCTTGAGCATCATGAAAGGGTTGCAATTCTGTGACCATTTTTTGGGTAGCAGAAAACAAGATTTTGGCCCTAAACCATTCTTATCAACCTTAAGCACCATGGATGAGTACTTGAACCTCCACTTTTGACCTCTGTTAATTAACATTCACCTGCAAGGGTACTATCAATGCCATCAATAGGTTAGTTGTGCACTAGGAAAGTATCTAGAGGTCAAGCCTAGGTCATGTGAGGATAATTTGGGTCATATACCCTAAATGATATTTTTTTGGCTCAATTATGTGAACAACACTTACTTATACCCACAAAGCTTATATAACTATAGTGTTGAATGCATCGTCAATTAACCACATGAGACACTTGTACCATATCTCTTGTCTACTAGAGTGATATAGGTTCCATGATTAAACAACAACACATGCCCTAAGTGACTTGGTTACACACCATGAATCAATATTGGGTCCATGGTTAGGGTTCTTTATAATATTAGTGGGATACAAGTGCCATGAGGAGGTTTTTTTCATTGGAAATGAGCTTTGAGGTGTAAATATGGTTTGCGGGGGGGATGACAATGGGGTTAAGAACTAAATGAACCTTATAGAAATAAAGAATTCTTGTTAGGGAAAGAAAACACATTGAACTTAGGCCTTGAATGTTGCTTATCATGATCAATTTCCATGAACAATGACTACAATCCACAACAGAAACCCTCTCTATCGATTTTTTGCATCAAATTTGGATATGGATGACATTATAAGATTTTTTCATCCAGGATAGTTTGTAGGTAATTGATTCATTGAACATGATCAAGGAGGAGAAAAAGGGCATCAACATATTGTTCATTCTTCACGGGATTAACACCCTTGAATGGGTCGTCAAACGAACACATGAGTAATTTATAGGGGTTCTTTGTAGGCCTGCAAGTGGGATATAAATGTCATGAGTGGGTTATGTGCACTAGAAATTAGTTTGGATTCCTAAACATGGTCAAAGCAATAAACAATTAATCCAATCCTTAATTTAACTTTCTGAAGCATATGCACCAAGAAGAAAACCTAGACATAACAACATAAACTCTCACTAATATGGAGTCTTTGTCCTAGGTGTTAGATATGGGTACCATTAATATTTTTATGCACTCGACTTGGGGATTGAGGAATTTACCATAGTTGTGGTATGAAAACAACATCCATATGTCCTTAACATTGGTAAAGGGAGCGAAAAAATAAACTTGGGCCTTAAATATAGCTTCTAGTACTATAAACACGTCCTCATATCACAACATGAGAGAATGGATGGTTTGTGTGGCCTTCACCATCATCAAATACTACAAAAATGCAGTAGTATCTTATTGAAGCTTCTTGTGATTAATGGCCTTAAATAAGTACTCAAACCAACACTTTGGAACTTTGTAAGATTTTTGTGGTCTTTAAGTGGTATATAGGAACTATGACGAGGATTTGCACTATAAATGTTGTTGAGGAAAAAACATGGTCATCAGGGAATTATAAACCTAAAGTTATAATTTAACCTTCCTGGGCTCAAGCATAAAAAATACTTAGAAACAAATACATGATCCTTAGGCATGCACCATCACCATTGCAGAATCAAGGCAAGGAAATAGGTCCTGGCACTCTATGATTCTTAATTTCTTGTATTTAATTTAGACCAAACATTCTCCCAACTATTAGAGGCCTACTTTATGAATCCAGACATACAAAATGAGAAGCCATCTCTGTCGAATACCAACAAAACTTTCACCCAATTTGGAGAGGCTGAAATCAGAAGCCATCTCGGATACCAACCAAACTATCCACCCATTTGGAAAGGCTAAAATTGGAAGCCATCTCAAATACCAACCAAACTATCCACCTATCTGGAAAGGGTAAATCTGAAATATCCACCCATCTGGAAAGGCTAAACTTGAAATATGTAGTGATATGACCTGCAATACAAAACCAAAATACCCACACATCTAGAAAGCCTAAACCTGAAATATATAATGACATGCCCCAAAATATAAAATGATATGAGCTACAATATAAAATGATATGAGCTACAATGCATACCCAAGGATTCTTTCAAATATGAGTTTAATTAGCAAAGGTGAGAGGTTAGAGGAAGAAACACTAGGGTCTAACTAGCGAAGGATAGAGATGAGAGGTGGTAATTATGATAGTTCAACACACTTGCTCAAAGTGGTGAAATTCACTGAATAGTGTACCTGGTGACTGTCGTGACCTGTCAACATCTTGTGACCCATCCCCCGTCCTCTAGTAACTGTTGTGACCTATCCCCCGTCCTCTAGTGACTTCCATGACCCATACACAACCCATGACCCATACTCTCATCTCTGGTGTGCACTAGAATCTCGGTCCTTTGAATCAGAATGTTTATAAAAACCCAGAAAAAAAGTATAGAATTGTTCAGACTCTGAGTAATGTGTGCAGCCCTCAACCGAGCAATAACATATTTTTAGCATTAGAACCAACTTCAAACAAATTTTTGGGGGTGAAGCTAACTGTAAAACCTACTCAAACCACGAATTCAACTCCAATATGAGAGAAATTGTCCCAGAAACCACCCTTCTTGGAAATCGGGGGGTGAATTCAACTCCTCCTTTGATTTCGAGGAACTAGAAAGGGTGAACTAGCTCCAAGGAACCACCATTCCTGGAAATCAGTGGGAAAAATTTCCCCAAGCAACCACCATTCCTGAAATTGAGGGGGCGGGGAATGCTATTTTTGTATACTGCAATTCGATTTTTGAGCGGGCGAAACCCATATTTCTTCATTTTGCTTACCAAATATGAATTGGCTAATCTATATTAAACATTTTTTTTGCTAAATAAATTGTGTTCTATATTTTAAAAATGAAAAAAAAGAGTTTAATATAAAAAAATCACCCAATAAATTTTAACCCCCCTAAAATTCTCCCTTGGGCTATAATTCGCCCTTAAAATCATCCTTGTACTGAACCTGAGCGCATAATCTAGAATATGATGTAATAGTACACATTTTGTGAAGTATGAAGTAAGGTGTATCTTGTTGATGTGGTCAAGTGAAGTTTGTGATACATATCAATGATTGCAAGATCTCAAGGTTATAGAAGGTGTGCAGAACTTTGTGAACAATAGATTATCAAAAGAGTGCATAGATCAAAAGAAAAACAAAGTATTATCTTCTTCTTTTATATCAAGGCGACAGGATGGGGCAAGGAGCAAGGGGTCGGTGCCTCCTTTCAGTTGGAGCTGGTAAATAAGGGAGTTGGTGCTTCCTACAGGTCGATGCCTATAAAACCAGGGGGTTGGTCTCTCCTTTCAATTGGTGCTGGAGAACTTCGGAAGTTGGTGCTTTCATGAATGTAATATTTTTATTATAAGAGAGAATTCCATGGTTTTCTCTCATTTGGGTTTACACATAAAAATATGTGTTCTATGTTTCATGCATATGTGGATGAATGCTTTTGTTTATGTGAATGCATAATTTGAGATTGAGTTAAAAACTGATAAGAAGTAAAAATTGTTCATAAACTGCGCTAATATTGATTCATCCCCCGTCAGTATTAATAATATTTCAACATGGATATGTACATATAAACATAATATAATCATTTTTTAGGAAATGTAAAATGATTATGTAAATATATTGGGGTAATTAGAGAAGGATCTCCTATTCTTTAAGGAGTTATTGTGTAACTAATCTCTCTTATTTATATTGGAGTTGTGCTCCACATTTACATTTTTGTACATGATAGAGAATTAAATTAGAGGGGATGTATAGGACATAGAAAACTATATTTGGTACTATTTTTAGGTCTTGATTTATTTTAGGTTCGACTTGATACCCTGTGGAAGTTAGGGTTTATGACTAGTCCAAAAGCTAGTCTTAAACATGTGTTATGGGTAAAATTGTTATATCTAGAACTTCATAGATTCAAATTGAGTGAGAACTGTTGTATAAGAAATAATATAGACCATAGTATTTGTGGTATAAATTTCAAAATAAGATCCATGAAGTGGACACATGGCAAGCTGTACACTATCACTTTCCTGAATAGGGAAAAAATAACAAGTTTGCAGAAAGTTACCATAAATTTTCTTGGTACATCAAAATTAGTTCATACCTGTGTCACTGTAGATAACACATATCATGATATTACAAGACACAATTTTAGTCTTAAAGGGGCTTAAATTACAGATTTACCTAAGTTGAAAGGTCAACCAGAAAGATAGTCTCCAAAGTAGGGTTTTAAAAGGTATGCTATTTTTAAAATTGTATAACTTTTGATTGGAAAGTCTAATTTGTGTGATTCAAAATCCATTGGAAAGAGGAAACACCTAGTAGTATGTTGGAAAAATCATATTATAAAATTTTGATACTATTTTCAATATAATGAGGCTGGAAGTTGAGGGTATTTTTGGACTTCAGTTATGAATAATGAAAATACCTTTGTTTAGTGGAGATGAAGATGAGGATGAAATCAATCGCTTGGAATGGTTAAAGATGATAAGGAAAAAGTATATGTAGGATGAATGAGCGATCATCCATCCAACTAGTTGTATTGGGAACCTGTTCACACATGTTAGTTAGGTTATCTACCTACTCTAGTTGACCATGTCAAACATGGTCCTTATGTAGTCTATATATAAAGGTCCTTTGTCCTTCATAATAAATACGCTAGTTTTCTCGTTTCTCTTATTATCTTGAGTAATTGTTTCTAGTTTTGGAGTTATTAGTTAAGAGATAAGGCTCTTTGAGCCTCACCTCATACCTCATTCATATCAATTGGTATCAGAATTGTTCCTTCCTTTGAGACCTAATATTTTTGGATTCTTCATTTTTCTTGACTCTCTTTGGATTCTTAGCTACATATGTTGTGGCCTCCACCCATATCTTCCCACACAACTCACCTACTTTAATCCACTCTCACTCCCAATCTCTATCCACACACACACACACACACACACTCTCTACCAGTGCTCCGTCTCATCCCGCATGATCCACTAAATCTCATATATCTTCTAGCTATAGCATGGATCCAACCATTTTTTCCATATCTATGTAGTGTGTCCTCATACCCTAGCCACCATCTCGCTAACCACTTTGGTATCTACCTCAATGTCCTTTACCTTTCCCTTTTCTATCCTTTTTCTCTTGGTTTTCCATCATTCTCTCACATTCTATACCCTCACTATCTACACTACCACCTCCTCCAAAGACCCAACCTCTTTTATTTTTACCTATATAAAACCCTAGCTAGCTCAAGATTTTCCTTCCCTACCAGATCCCACCACTCTCTCCAAGATAGATTGCATGCAATTTTTCTTCTCATAGTGTCCATTCCCTCATCTATTGCATTCTATCCTCTCATCAATTTTACAGTCACACACATCATAATTACCTCTTTTAGATCCAACACCATATAAATTTTCATTATATTGGGATTACAATATATATTTGTTCTACAAGTCTTGTTATCCCAATGGCGATGTTTCCCATTAATCCATAGGCCCTCTATACCACATGATTTATGACTCCTTGGTTGGTCATTTTTTTCTAGATTAGCCTTCAAGATCCATTTATCCATGCTCAAGTGTCTTTTTCCATATTTTACCGGTAGTCTCCATATCCATTCAACCATCCTCCTTTTGCTGGTCCTCTCACTTCATACACCACCTTTCCTAGATCACATCGTCATCTCACCATATACTCTCATGCCATCTAGCTCAGCCCTGACCACCTCACAAGTGTGCAGTCTCAATTTTTTTAACCCAAGCAATGCTCAATCATAAGACCTCATACCTAGAAGTAAGTTGCAATTTTGTTTCATGCCTTGTGCTTCTATCTATTTGCACTCACGACCTCTCTTAGCCACTAGCCTCACTGTCTGAGTTGCATATGCTTAGTCCACATGCTCCTGCCATATGATACCTATGGCCTATTTCCATATTTTGTTTATCTATTTATTTATTTTTTATGCTCTACATCCTTTGCATCCTCAATTGTCTAAGCCATTGGTCAGTTCCCACTCGCCCTTTCCTTCACATTGTGGTAGCCTTCACATCTAATTTTTATTTTTTTATTTACCCTCTGTAATCTCTAAGATTTCCAGATCACTTTGGTCCATTTTATTTGCATTTCCTTACAACCTCTTATTTCCATTTTTTCCTACTATCCTCTCGTATAAGCTCAGTAGCTATTGCATTTCTATACTCGCACAAGCTCTCCTTCTAAAACCACAAGGGACATCAAATTTCCAGTGCCGTTATTGATCTAGTATTTCCATATTTTTGTACAACAATTTTTCTTTTCTAGCTACACTAGGTCCACTTGACTTCATCACTTCATTTCAGCTTTAGGAAATCTCAAACAAGATTCCACAGTCTCTTTCACGATATTTTCTCTCTCCTTATTCCGGAGGTTCTATGGCCATTTGCTTCAGTTTCTTTAGCCCCATTGCTAACAAATAACACACCAACAGGCTGGACAACTACTATCTCAGGATTTTGTGCATCATAATTGCATTTTTTGTTCTCTCTTAGTTCCAGTCAATTGTTTGATCATGACATATTCACCTTTAGTTGTTCATATTTTTATCTATGGTAGCAAGTGTACAGTACATGGGAATTATGCCCCTATTCCTCTGGTATTCAACACTTCAACACAAATCCCCTCCAATCATCTTCTCAATAGCATATATCTTTTTTCACTTCATAGGGTTGGTTTCAATTTTGCACAATGATTATCTTCCGGCATAGCCAGGTGTCTCCACCCTCCCCATATACATAACACAACACACTAAGCATCCAGGTGTTTCCACCCTCTCAATATTATCCACATTTACTGGGAATCCAAGTGTCTCCACCCTCCTAGTCTCATAAAACAACAATCCTTTATGTATCATTGGACTCTACATATTTTTAGTAGCCATGATAGTTTGCACTCATTCAACAGTTCTCTCACACTTCAACCAGGATGAGGAAAGGAACGATGCTTTCCACTTCAACCAAGAGGATTGGGATGAATGAGGGATCATCCATCCCACTAGTTGTATTGGGAATTTGTTCACACAGGTTAGTTAGGTTAGCTAGGTTAAATACCTACTCTAGTTGACCATGTCAAACATGGTCCTTATGTAATCACTATATAAAATCCCTTTGGCATTCATAATAAATAAGTTAGTTTTCTCCTTTCTCTTATTATCTTGAGTAATTGTTTCTAGTTTTGGAGTTATTTGTTAAGAGACGAGGCTCTTTGAGCCTCACCTTAGATCCTTATTTGGATCAATATGACTTCTTATTGGGAAAATTTTTAATATTTTGGTGAAACTAGGAAGTGGTGGATGAGTATTGATAACAATACTAGAAAAAATATCACATAGAAAGAATTTGAGGAATACTTCTCAAAAAGATGGATCAAGGGATAAAAAATAGAATAAATGAATAAAATTCAAGATAAATTGAAATATGCAATACATGAAGGAAAGAATAAAGGTGAGGAGTTGTCTAAGATAGATTCCCTTAATGAATCACTTATTAAAGAGCTCCATACATTGAAAAGGGAAAATAATAGGATATCCTTCTCCAATTACCTTAATACATTCACATAATCATTTCACATGTCCAACAATGACTACATTACCTTTATATATACATATCCACTCATTGCACATGAGGCCCCTTCATTAGGTTGACCCCATTACATATGAATTTAGCCCCATATATTCCCTATTGGGTCATATTATATATATTTAACCCCATATGTGACCCCCCTTGGGTCATATTAGAGAATCAACAAACCATAATGGAAGAGAGTGTTGAGATGAGGCATGCCACGTTAAAGGATAGAACAAATGATGACTTACGAATGTGAATAGAGGGATAAATCATCCAAAAGGTATTGAAACAAAAAAAGGAAAATTGATGTAATGTTTTCCAAAGAGATCTCGGTGGAGAGATGGGATTTTGTGGACAAAATGTGATGAATCCTCTTGCTAGTAATGAATTCCACTTCACTTTGAAACTGAAGCAGGGGAAGAGTTGAGGGTAGGTGCTAGCATAGATATAGTTTTGGGGCACACTCCAATGAGCCATATATAGATTTTTTCTACTACATGTAATTATTATAACTAAGTAAGATGTCAAGCCTCAGTATAATTGAATAAGGGTAGGCTTGTACTATTTCTCTAATACAACCAATTGAAAACCCTAATTGAGAGGAAGCACACTAGCCAAAAGAAGGAGAAAATCTCCTAGAAAGAAATTCAATAACAAGATTCATCAGATGAAAAAAGGAGAACAATAATTCTTAGGAAAATATGGTTTTCTTTATTATGAGGGACATTTCCCTTTATATAGCACTACAATAGCTACGCACAAGATGAATAAATATTAAATGACTCATGCAAGAGCCTTGAGGGATGGAAAGATGTATCTACATGAATATAGACAATATACTCAAGTCAAACTGAAACCGATAAATTAAAATATATTAATTTTAAAAATAAATGAATATAACCATATTTTAATTATTAAATATTGAAAAGTTTATATTAACTTATTCTTTTTAATATTTAATAAATAATATAAATATTAATTTATTAGTATTATTTTTATGGGACTAATTTTGTTTTAACATGAATGCAAAATAACTTATATTAAACAGAGGATAAGATACAAAATCCCTTCCTTGAAGGGTAAACCATAGCATAGTTAAAGAGCTATTCAGAAATGAAAAATTCCATCTTTTCATCCCTGAGAATTATTCTTCCTAACCGTTCATATCTACTGTTTTTTGTCGAATAAATACTAACATACTAACTACATAAAAAGGCACAAAAAAACATTTAATAGGTCAAAAAGATGGAACGCTCCAACATTCCTTAAATTAGGCGGGTGGAATTCCTTCATGAGTCTGCGAGTCGTCTTCCATCAAAGAACTGTCTTCATGCTGATTTCTTGGGTCCGGAGGTCCAGTTTGCATCTCGAATTCATCCTTCAAATTGCTCAGGGATGCTTCCAGCTGAGCTAGGAGAGCCTCAATCATATTATTTCCAAGTTGCAGAGTGTCAAAGAGTTTCCCTTTAGCAAGAACAAAAACTGTTTTAGACCTTCGAAATTAGTCTTTTGAAACTCTTTTATGCCTTGAACATCCTTCTGCAGCTCCTCAAGCTTGCCCACATGTACCCTGGTGTTGGATTCGACGTCCTCAATGCAAGCTTCCATCCGAACAATATCCTAGCCTATGAGTCTGCTCTCATCCAGAGTGGCCTTAGAAGCTTCAAAAGCATTATGAGCATTCTTTTCAATGTCATGATGGACACCTTTTATTTCCCTAAGCTCCTTCAACATGTTCTCCATATTCATCCTTTTGAGCTAGAGACAGACTAGGAGGCAGAGTGCAGACCATCTGAGAGAATTCCTTCAGAACAAGTGAGAGCTTCAATTCCTGATACCGCCAATGAAGAGTAGTACCATCCCGCTGTATAGTTTCATGAGCAAGAACCTCGAAAATTCACCATTAAACCACATGCTTCCATCTTACCTTCTCACCGAGCTTCATAAATGCGTGGAGAATCCCAAGGATGAACTTTAATGCTTAGGATATGGTGTAATCCAATTTTCTGAGAATTGGAGGGGGAGTTATGCATGCGCGTCCCCATGGGGAGGTAGAGGGGAGGACCTTGAATTAGAAGCATGGAGACCATTTAGAGATAGGAGGACCTTGGTTTAAAACAATTAACCCTTCAATAAGCTTATCCCCTTGATTATACATGATGTATGCCTCCACGTTATTATGCCTGGGAGTGTGAAAGAATTGGGCCCGAGAGATGTCACTGATGATGGAGACTATTTGTTTTTTTATTCTTCTCATAGTCTTTTCGTGGCCTCTTTGATTACTTATCATTTTATGAATAACAATCTTGGAGTCTCCCAAGATGGAGAAGTGATCTATATGGAGCTAGATCATAACTTCAACCCCTTGAAGGAGGGCCTCCCATTCAGCTTGATTGTTGGTTCTCCTCCTAATCCCCATGCAATTATATATTTTTAATAAAATTCTTTTTATTCTCTACGATGTTTAAAAAAATTGGATTTTTAAATTAGTTTTTCATTATTGTCATTGGCCATGCCTTAGAAATTAGAAAAAAATTTGTGAATTTTTTTTTAAGCTATTTGGGCTTCGTCTGTGTTTTGGTTTTACTATAAGAATGATTTCTTGAAAACACTTGTGCAATCCCTCACATGGAGACACCATGAATGTGAAACGAGACACCTATATTCCTCACTTTATGTCGTCAAGTTCTTACCACCACTAGAAGATGGACACATATTTTGAACCTTCTTCTAGGGGAGGCAGTTGTTATCAATATCCTTAGTTGAATATGTCAACAACAGAGGAACTTCGTATATAGACTAGTCCATGGCTACACTCTAGAAGAGACTGCACAATCACACCAAGAGCTTGGATGACATAACTGAAAATATTGAAGGGATGTGGCATGAAATTGATTGTTTCTATATGACTGGCCAATCATTGTCGAGGAAGGAAAATACTCTAAGAAATTCCCTTTCGTGGTGGTCATAGGTGTATCCTTTCTATTAAGTTTCTTATCCATCATGTCTAGATCCAGATCATGACATGATCAATTTGAGTATGCTTCAAGTTCAAATCTATATAAAGTGTGACATTCTCAAGCTAGAAAATTAGATCCCACTATATGTATTGAGAAATGTTTTTGACAACCAGAAATCAAAAGCACGCCATCAAGACTCCGATAACTGTTGGAGTAGACGTTCACTGCGTTGTCTCCTTTTTTATCCATATTTGTTGGATTGTAGACCAACATTCTCTTCACCATTACAAATCAAGCATTGAGGGAAGATCAACATACTCCACTACAAATCGAGAACCACTTTCCAGTAGTGGTTGTTGCAACAATATTGAAGATTTTCTAGATACGTACACATTTCAATTCCAAAAGAAAAAAAAATATATTCTTTTTTCAATATTATAAGCATTAACACCTCTCAATCATAAAAAAAAAAAAGTGGTTGATATAATGGATGTCATTATGGAAATTTTTTTTCAACCATTTTATTTGAATTTTTATGTTTTAAGTTTGTGCTTAGAATATGCCATAACAATGATTTTTATGATGAATGTGTTTATACACAATTTAATTTCACAAATATTTTGATAATTAATATCTATATATTCCAATTTCATTTTTTTTTATAGCTTTTAAGATAATATAATCATAAAAAACCATTAATGAAAACCCACTTACAATAACAATTAAGAATTTTAAGATTGATATGTAGTTGATATTACTAAATATTTCATCATGTTTGTGAAATAATTGTAAAACGGCAAGAGGTTGTATTTCCTCAACAAGGAACTTTTTGGTGGCCACCTCACTCGAGCAAGATCACAATATTATTCAAAGCATCAAATCAGATTTTATTCAACTTAGAAAGATTGCAACTTAGAAAATAAAAGCTTGTAAAAATTTGGCAAATAAAAATATTTAATTCATTAGGATTCCCCAATCACGAGTTTCATGCAATCGAACATTTAGTAACTTTATTTGTTTCGGTCTTACAAAAAGATCTTGCAAAAAAGCAATGATATTATGTTTAGAGCTGAACTAAAATATTCTATTAATGGTGTAATGTCTACGGAATTTTAGACTTAATGTTTATGGAATTTTAGGCTTAAGGTGGCCTAATTTATTTTTAGGCCTTTTGAATTTAATATACATTGATTTTAGGGATCACGTCCATTGAATTTAATAACTTCAATGATCTCCTTTCTTTATAGCAGCTGCACCTTACAATGAGAACTGAGGGAATGATGATGTTTTGCATTCACAAAAGGGTTAGAATGATTATGAAACTTACAATGAGAACTTAGGGAATGATGATGTTTTGCATTCACAAAAGGGTTAGAATGATTATGAAAACTTATGGAATTATTATGTTTTGTCTTTTTCGGAAAATGGTTACATTGCGTTCCCAAATGCCACCCCTCCCTTCCATCATTTTGGTCACAATTACATCACCTTATAGTTATTGTAAATTAAATAATTTTATAGTTAGTGTGATTAGAAATTAATTTTTTATTATTATTTAAGTTTATATAATATATTATTGATAGTGTCAAAAATATTATTACTTTTAAGTTTAAAGCGAAATTGTGGTGCCATGAAAATTTAGGGGTTAAGAGAAAACTAAGATACTATAAGGAGGTTCCTAACCTTAATTTGAAAGATCATAAATATCTCTGGATACTAACTAGTTCAATGAAGAAAATTAATATAGCCAAGATTAGAACTAATTCCCATGAGTTTCATAGCGAAACAGGGCGTTGCCAAAACTCTGTGGGCAGAAAGCGTTTGCCATCTTTGTGAGTCTATGAACGTTTGGGATGAACATCCCTTTCTCTTAGAGTGCCCTACTTACATCCACATTAGATATGAGTTTCATAATATTTGCTACTCCTAACTTGCCAAAACTATAGTAAGCTTGGAAAACTTCTTACCAAGCTTTTTGAACATAAGAACAAAAGTTTGAAGCAAACCAAGTAATAACCTTCTTAAGGTCCCATAAATCAAAGTTAGTCTCAATGGATGTTAATCATCATCATTATCATCATATTGATAAAATGTTTATATATCAATAAATTATATTTAATTTAAATTTATATAATATATTAAATTTGGTAAAAAGTTTATATAGTAATAAATTATATTTAATTATAGGTAAAGGAAAAAATTAGACATTAGAAAAATGTTTATAAAAGATATATTAATTAAATTATACATTAATAAACTTATTATATTTGATAAGTTTGGGTTTAAAATAAATTTATATTAATTTAATTTCTTAGTTTTTATGTGATTTTTAAAAATTAAATTACTACTATATATATATAATGATGATGATGATGATGATAGTTATTAACTTATACTAACAATCATACATTAAAAATATAAGGAGTTACATCGTTAAAATAAGTCTAAATCCTCATAATTGTGCTAAGTTTAAAAAATAGGAAGGTCATTAATGTATGTAGAACATTTTATGCGAAAGTCATTTTCATCTTGAATCCCTCTGTGTATCACAAAGATGACAAATTCTTTAATCCCAAGGCTTTTTAGGACTTGTGCATCACACTTAAATTGCAATGGAGCACTTGCTAGTTTATTCTTATTTTAAGGATGCTGATTTTATTCTTTAAGCTAATTAAAACACATAATTACTTTTGATCTTCTAGATTATGGTTGATCACCTTCTTATAAATATATAATTCAAATATTTATTTAAACTTTTAACTTTAAACAAGACCAAAGTTGGTCTCGATGGACGTCAACCACCATCACCACTACCATCATCATCATTAGTATTAAAATAAAGAATTGATGATATATTTACTAATTATTGAAATTAACCACGGTTCTTCAAAATAATAATAAAAATACGTTATAAAATTAATTCAAGCAATTTGAAAATCAATTTTTGGAAAAACAATTTTTTCGTAAATAGTTAAATATATCAATTTAATCATTTTGAAAATTAATTTTTGGAAAAACAATTTTTTCATAAAAAGTTATATATGGTATGGAAAAATGATATAAAAACATTTACTAATTATTTAAGAAAAATAAATTATAAATTGAATACGAAAATAAGATTTCAAGTTGGATATGAGAATATTTCACTTAAATTGATATTAACTTCACCAAAATATAAAACCTTACTCTACCTATCCTAATTTAATCGAGAATATTTTGAATCAAATGACATCACAATTGATGAAATGATACTTAAAGTAATTACATCTATAGTTATTTATATCTTCAAATTTAGAGTGGATTAATATCTATGATTTTCCTAGATTGCACGAGGATGAGACAAGTGTATTGTGCAAATTTATTTTATAGAAATCATTCAAAATTGGAAATAAACAATTATAAAAAAAAAGGAATATAAAAAATAATTGGTAGCACTCTTAGCTCATACATGGATAATGTGCACTCTTAGATGATGCATAGATAATGTTCTTCATGGCAGACAACAGGTTTAACTAGATGAAGAGAATGATAAAATGTAGCCGAAGAAAAGACAACAAGTAATTATGACACTTAACTTGTGGCCTATCAATGTGTTCATGACCACAAATTAAGTAGTCCTCCTAGTTAACATTAGTCCACCCTAAATACTTTTATATGAATTAATGTCTAAATATATTTTAATACAATATCATGTAATATATCTTCAATTTGATTTTTTGTTTGGAATCTATTTAACAAACATTTAGATTTCGGATTTGATAGCTCAACTAATAGAGCTAATTCACCTAGCTTCTATTGTAAGAAATGCTTATCATTACTTATATAAGAAATTGATTTGATAATAAATCAAAATTACAAAACCACATAATATTTGTCGAAATAAATTAATGTTAATATAAGAGGCTACCTAAGGTATAAGTTTATTTTTTTTTACACAAATCTATTTGAAATCTTTAACCATAACCTTGCTCTCTAATAAAAGTTGGAGACGAAACCTAAATTTAGTTTTTCACAAATTCTAACTCTAATCCTAACCTTAACATCCAAAACCAAATCAAAAGTCATCCAAAGTAAATAACCACCTAACTAAAGCATAAACATCCTTTAAGTTGATTTTGTTAATTTAATGATGTAAATGGAAAACTACACAACTATTTTAAGATAAATGAGAAAGTTTGAATATATGTATATTTTAAAAAAAATGAAGTTTGAATATTATATATAATATAATTTATCTAATTTTTTTTAATTTATTGTTTTATAATTTAAATAATATTTTTATTTAAAAAAATTAAATTATTAATAAATATTATTTAACAAATAAATATAATTTTTATTTAAAAAATTATTACTTTATTTAAAAAGCTAATTATTAAAAATATGGAAATAAATTTCATATATATATATATATACTACCAACCAAATTTCTCAAGTATTTTAACATCCCTACAAACAAATGAATGAACTTACAACCCCTATGCTCATGGCTCTTTCAAGCTTATTTCTCAGCTCTGAATACCAAAAGTGACACCATGTTTTTCATTTTATAGTTTCGAGGAGAGGTAATCACTAAAACTGATATGCAATGGTATAAAAATGAATATATCTCATATTGAAGCCATTCACCAACTGAATTTACTAATGTGGTTGTAAGAAAAAATTCCCACTATAAACTAATATGGCCGAATTGTCATATGTGTAGAGGTTTTAAACCCTCATAAGGAAAGGGATAAAAGCTATTCAAAATAGTAACTTTGAGAAAAGCAAATCTAAATATGGAACTTAGCTCTCTACCATACCATGATAACTTCCACTCTGCAATCCCACATATTAAATAACACAAATCTATTATACATTATTGTTATTTTTATATTAAAATACATAAATATATTATACATTATTCTTTTTTAAACAAATATTGCTTTAATTACAAAAAAATCATTTAAAATAAATTTACAAATAAATATAAATTTTTTAATTTTTTTATCCTAAGTTGATGGGTTAATGTATTTAATAACAAAATCAATATTATTAATTAACTTTTTAATTCATTCATTTATGAATATTTTAAATGTTTTAGAAAAAAATAAAAAATAAAACCATATCAAGTAATTTTTTTTATTTTTTTAAAAGTTTTATAAACTAAAATTAATTTAAATAAAAATTAATAATAATCATTATCAACATCAACAAAATTTTGAAAATTTTCGTTATAT
The DNA here is from genome assembly GCA_027924585.1 of Larix kaempferi. Lineage (NCBI taxonomy): Eukaryota > Viridiplantae > Streptophyta > Pinopsida > Pinales > Pinaceae > Larix > Larix kaempferi. The sequence continues at coordinate 3,650,139 of BSBM01000432.1, forward strand.
TTACTATTTGAATTTTTTCATTGTCTTTATTATTTAAATTTTTTCATTATTTTTACTATATAACATGCTAGAAGAAGCATTTTATTACATAGTAATTATTCTAAAAAAATATATACTTTTATATTTGTAAGATCTTATTAGGAGAGAAATTTATTTGTCTATCTATTTAAAATAATAGAAATATAAATAATTTTATGATTATTATATTATTTAGAATTAATTAATTTGTTTTATAATAATATTTCAAAATAAATTATAATTTTAAATACAAATTTACAATTACCTAAATATTGAAATTAAAATTGTATATATATGAATTACAATTTAAATACATATTGTATTTGAAAGAGATAACATTAAAACTAGACAAACATTATGAAGAAAATGCCAAACATTTTATTAATCGGATATAATGTGCTCTGCTATTTATCATTTTTATAAAATGATTTTTTTAAAAAATAATGTGAACATGAATTAAAAAACTTATATAATTAATTTATGGTTAATTATTATGAAAATTTATAATTTAGACTTTTTAATAATAAAAAATAACATTTAGAGTAATAATTAAGATAACATGATTTTTAAATTAAAATTATTTACTTAAACCATCAAAATTAGTATTTTACCTTTATTTTTATTAATGTTATGATGAAATTGGTTTATGTTTAAATTTTATTATTTCATCATTATTTTTATTAATTTTATAATGAAATTAGTTTAAGTTTCAATTGATGATATGAAATTTGTCAATTTAAGTATAATTAAATATTTTTAAATTTATTTAAATAACATAACACAATTAAAGGAAATTACAAAACATATATATAACTTCAAATTACAAAAAATATGTTTCAATTTTTCTTATATTTATAATTTTTTTTAATATATGAATTTTTTAATTAATTCAAACAAAAATTACATAGGATAACAATATGGATCTCTCTCCTAGGAAACTAGACCATCATGAAACAATAAAGTGTCATGTGAGGTTGCCTAGTGGGAAAATGAGTAGATTGGCTTACACACAAAGCCAAATACAAAATGAAGCACAAACAAAATAAGTGTGAAGGCACACTATATTTCTCATTAACCAAATGTACATATATATACAATGAGAAATGTCCCTTGGGTTTCATATTCCCAAGTGGACTCTTAGACTCTCGGGTGACTCTTGGCATAACCTCACATTAATATTCCTCACATCGAGGATTAGACTCCAACAAATCCCCCCTTAATCCGAAGGGTGTATATGAGTCCAAGGAAAAGAAGAGACATGAATAAGTGGAAGTGGAAAACTACAACCAGCTGAACATTTCCATCTCGAACATCCTTTACTAAGAAGGTTAGCTAAAAGCTTGCACATGCTTCTGCTAAATACAAGAGATCTCTAAAGGGATGGTTTTTAGGTTGACCATCAACCGAAATAGGCTAGAAAAAGGCTGAAATATTCTACTCTGTGTGTGTTTAATGTTGACCACAAACTCTCGAACTTGGAGACAAAACTCGCTCAGAGTTCTCTGGAATGGTTGGTATGGGCTGGCACCAAACCAACTAGAGAGATGAAAACAGGAAGTGAACAACTGCAACTTGCTGAACATTTCCATCTGGACAACTATTTTCCAAGTTAGCTATAAGCTTGCACATGCTTCTGCTAAAAGAAGGTCCTCTTGATATCGGTGGTTTTAGGATGACCACCAACTATGGAGCTCAGTTGAACATAGCTCTTCACAGGCCTGTTTGTTTTGGATCACTTGTACTCGCTCGCTTGTTACTGACGGTCTTCATTCCCCCCTGTCAAGAACAACGTGAGGAGAGGAGAGTCTCATGGTGTCACAACTAGACACAAAACACATGAGTACTCTATGGGATGGTTATCTTCTATCTTCAGAATACATGCATATCGGAATCAGGTGGCATCTCTGACTCTGGTGGTTGTCCAAACTCACTATGGATCAGGCTCGCTTGATATGACTTACTTGAGGAATGCTGTAATGTTTTGTTGTAAGAAGGACAAGGCTTCGAAACTTGATGCTTGACATTATGTTCCCCCCTGTTAGGTACACAGTGAGGAGAAGAAGATGTCTCAACTACAAGATGTGTCAATACTCAGGAATGAAGTCTCCGGTATGACTTATAAATCTTCTTGCTTGTTGATGACCATTGCTAAGAAGAGATCCACCCATAATGAATCTTCTCTCTTGCATGTTTCTTCAGAATGAAGCATATGTCTGATGTGTGTATGTTTTCCACATAGCTTACAAGGGTGAAGATCAAAACAATGATATTTCATGTGGCAAACTTGATCACAATGTTGGCATGTCAAATTCTGAACTAATGTAGATGAATATGAACTCTCATTGATGAATCCAACACTCTGAAACTAAATGGGCTTGGAGAAATCAAGAATGTGAACTGTCACTTCCTTGCCATATCCAAGACCAGTTCTTTAATTGTTATGGCTAATCTCTTCCCATGGTTTGATGATGTGCTTGCAAGGAACAAGAAAAACCTCTGTATGCATGTTTTCATCTTCATTTTATTTCACTTCTGATGGCGTGCCATTGATTTTCTCATGTACTTCTGAAGTGGCATTATTCTGTGTATGATGTTGAATAGAATCATGAAGCGGATTCTTCTCGACATGAACAGGTTCAGAATGTCATTCTTCTTATTGAAGCTGCAACTCAAGTTGTAGGAAATAAAATGTGTCTTGTGAATCTTTTATAGAATCTCGAATATGAGTGAGGGTAGTCTTGTCGATCATGACATTGTTTTCGACAGAGGAGAGGAGTAGAGTGTTCAATAACTCTACCAATTCATTCATCATTGCCATTAGAAAATTGAAGACTTTCTCAAATAAAGAAGGGCTTCTTGCAATTCCACACTTTTACAAGCACTCAACCTTAGAATTAAATTAAAGGTGTTGGTCTCAGGCGAAAATGCAACCAAATACACTACAACTCAATTCAATTTAATTTTGAATGGTACAAAGGAAACTAGTTGCAAGCTACAAAACTCAAATGTACTTACAACAATTGTTGATTATGAGGTTGAATCAACTTTATGCTCCAAAGTTGATGCTTTGAGTTCCTTGATTATGATCTAGATAAGTTGATGATGTTGTGTCTCTTTGATTTTGATTTTTTTGAGTGAATACATAAACTCTCCCCCCTCAACAAAGAAAATAACTCATCTATCTCTTTGCAATACATATTTATGCGTATACATTCATGGCAGTATGTAGGTGCATAATAGAAGTTTCCAGCCAATGATTTATTTATAATACCAGTGACTCTTCAAATTCAAATTCAACTTCACGGTCTTCAAAAAATGCACTTCAACCTCCTTTGAACCTTCGAGGGGGCAACCTCCTTTGAGCAAGCTCAATACAATTAACTTCATGGTGCCTTCATAGGCCTCAACACACACTTATATACTAAGTCTAGGTGGCAATACCATGGGTCAATACTATGTGTCAATACAAACCATAGGCTAAGTCTAGGCGCCAATACTATGAGTCAAAACCATGGGACATATAATAGTATGGGACGACTTACAAAGCATATGCGTCCAATACTATGGGTCAATACTATGGGCTAATATAAACTATGGAACAACAAATACCACGGGACGACTTACAAAGCATATGCGTCCAACAACAATGTACTAACAAAGTAAAGACATGGGTTCCTAACATCCCCTCTCCCTTAGAAAAAGCTTTCTCCTCAAAGCTTTAGATGTGGAAATTGATGCAGAATCTGAAGGAGTGGGTCCCCTATCACATCCTCGGGTTGCATTTCGAGCCACTGGCACCTTTGGAGTTTCAGGGAGGATTGCATGTAAGGCTGTAGACGAAGAAGAACCATATCAGAGATGTGAAAAGTGCACTCAAAACGGTGTTGATCGGCTTGTTGTTTCAGTCGAATTCTTGCCATGTGAAAATTGTCCTGTAGAATGAGAAGAAGCTGATCACGGTTTCAAAGAATTGAGTCAATTGCCTGAACTGTGGAGCTGCTGAAGGTGTATGGAAGAAGAACTGGTGGTGCCTGTCCAGAGACTACTTCATATGGTGTCCTTTGAGATGTGGTACTATACCACTTGAGCGCTTCTAGGAAATCCATAGAAATAGTTGTCCAAATCTGTGGAGGGATGGGCAAGGTTTCAAGCAGTTCCAAAAGGAGGGTCGTTTCACCCTTGTTGACCTGGAAAGTATCACAGTCAACCACCATAAGTTGAATTGTCCTTTTGAGTCCCTTCCAAAAGAAGTTACATTGTTCCTGGTCATACGTTTCAAGGAACCCAGAGTGCCTTATTGATGAAGAAGCATGGAGTTCATAAAAGAGATAGCCCCGTTGAACAGATTGCAACCAATTTGGAACAAGCAGAGAATTAGCTATAAGAGAAACTAGGTCATCAAATGTGCGAGGAGGAGCATCTTCCACCATATTGTCCTTACCCATTTGGTAAATGGTCGCATAGTCATAACCCATGCGTTGGATAACCCATTTTAGGTGTGTTGGGGAGGAGACCCGTTGTTCCAGGAAAGTTTCCAAACTCTGGAGATCAGTCTTGATGCAGAAATAATTCCCCAATAGGGATAGCTGCCACTTCTGTAATGTATGCAAAATAGTCATGATTTCCTGTTGAGAGGTAGATGCGGCTAAATTCTTACCGGAAAGGTCTGTTGAAGGCAACAAGCTCATTGGTTCAGCAAAGACACCTGCATATCTATCCAAGGAAGTAGTGGAGACTGTTGATGGGTGCATCTGAATGGAATGGAGCTGAGCGATGACACCATGTGAATTCTTCTTAAATACTTTTTCCAGACGATGTGAATTGATGATGCAGAGAGACCCTGGTTGTAAGCCCATAAATTTGTGTTGTGCCCCATTGATTGAAAACTCCATCCAAAGTTCAGCAAAACCCCATAATATGGGGCCAAGTGTGCATAACCATTGAATGCCCAAGACCACATCACATCCGCCTAAGGACAAGGCAAACATGTGAGAGCGCAGGTTATAATCTGCCATAGAGACACGCACATTGTGACACTTCCCCTTGCAAGGTAAGGTGCCCCCATTGGCAACCATGACTTCAAAGTGGGAGCAAGGATGGACAAAACAATCAGTCTGTTTGGCAATACGAGGATCAATGAAGTTATGAGTGCTACCAAAATCAATGAGTATGGTAAGAGGGAGATTCTTGAAGTATCCCCTGACTCGCATTGTTTGTAGGGTGGTGACGTCGGTTACAGCATGGAGAGAGATCTCAGGTGGGTCGTCCTGAGATGGGGTGTCAACAGGCGGGTGTTGAATGTCAACCTAATCATCTACTGTATCTGGAGCTTCTTCATCAAGTTCTGAGGCAGGTGGAGAATCCACATCCAAGAGATAGAGCTTTTTTTGAACACATCTATGTCCCTGAGTGAATTTCTCATCACAATTATAACAAATCCCTTTTTCTTGGCGTGCCTGCATCTTTGTTTCAAACAATTGCTTGATAGGAGTTGGTTGAGGAGCAGCCGTGATGGGAGGTCGTTGGGAACCCATAATTCTGAAGGGAACAAAGGTGGGTTTGGAGTGTTGTTGAGCTACGATCTTGTCCTCGGCCAACTTAGCCAACCCTAGGACTTCCATCATTGTGTTGGGACAAAAATTTTTGACCTTTGAGCGGATTTCATCCTTGCGACCACTGATAAAACAACTCCTGTAGAATTCATTAGAAAATCCTTTTGTGTGATTGGCTAGTGTCTCAAATTCCGTCTGATACTCTCTCACTATGCCAGTTTGGTGAAGTTTAGTGAGTGCTCCTGTGAAGTCATCAAAAGCATTAGGACCAAATCGTGGCAAAAGGAGTTGGCAAAAATCTGTCCAGTTTGGCTCAGGATGAGGTTTGATGTACCAACGGTACCATTGAAGGGCTTCCTGTTCCAAATGAAAGGATGCAAGTGGAACTTTCTGGACATCAAAAGTATTATGTAGACTGAAATATTGTTCTGCTCGGTATATCCATCCAGTCGGATCAGTACCATTGAAGCGAGGAAAATCAAGCTTCGCCCCACGAAAATTGTTGGAAGAAAGGAACCTGGTGGCTGCAAAAGATTCTGGCTTCCAGTTATTGTTCATGGCTGAATGCTAAAGATGGAGGCTGAGAAATTTTTCATCCAGATCTTGGGGTTTGGTTTGGATGGCTACAAGTGCTTCCTCCATGGTTTTTGCTCCTGTACGAGTGAAAACCATAACCATTATTTTTTTATTTTTTTATTGTTGGGGTGGGGGGGAGTGGATAGAAAAACACAAACACAAGCTTATTTAGTAAGGGGAAATTTGGATTTGAGAAAAACTTGGAGGGGTAATTGGGGTTTGACTAGGTGTTCGACACTTTCTGATGGACAGGGAAGCAAAAAATGGGGATTTCAGAAGCAGGAACTCTATGGTAAAATTCGAAGGCAATCGGGTGAAAATTGAAGAAGTTATGGCAAACCCTAAAAATAGACAAATGTGGGATTTCTGGTCTTGGGAAGTGGAATTTGGGATAGGGTCTTCAGGAATGAAATAGGCAGAATGGGATTGCAGTGATGTCAGTGAATTTTAAGGGAAAACAGAGTTGAAACAAGGGAGATATGGCCGAAAAATAGAATTTTATACTCCTTTTTTTTTTTTTCTTATTCAGAAATGGATCGGCAACAGCGGCGCGGAAGGGATCTGCAACGGCGTGGAAAGGATCGAAAATGGCTGGATCCGAAACGGTGACTGGATCTGGAACGACTTTCAGAATAGATCTGAAACGGCTAGATCTGGAGCAGAAGTGATCGGCAACAGTTCAACTGAAAATAGATATGGATCCCAGGTATGTACGGCTTCCTAACAGTTCAGGTGTTTCACTCGGCCACCAATGTTGTCTAACAGCTTGTGTATTGGGGCAGTAGCCCTCACTCCATGGCTCAGGTAAAACTGATAACCGCTTTTCCACAAATGACAGCTCTTGGTTTACCTCACGGGTGGAAACTAGTCAATCAGGTAGGGGTCGTTGCCCTTTTCGCTGGCAGGTCCTCTCAATGGGCCAGCTACTTTAGGGTTCCTGTGGTACTCCTCACAATGAGTTTTAGGGATTATTCCCAAGTACTTCCCACAGTTAAGCGGATAGGGATTATTCCCAAATCCGGAGCTGCAACAGATGCGAAAAAAAAAATTGGCAGAAATTCCACCCAATGAGCCCAAGAAAGTGCTCTGATACCAGATGATATGAACCGTTGCACCAAAACCTCGAGGTGTTAGTGAAGGCCACCCACTGGGATCTTAACACTTTAGATATATTTTAATACAATATCATGTAATATATCTTCAATTTGATTTTGTTTTTGGAATCTATTTAACAAACATTTAAATATCGGATTTGATAGCTCAACTAATAGAGCTAATTCACCTAGCTTCTATTGTAAGAAATGCTTATCATTATTTATATAAGAAATTGATTTGATAATAACTCAAAATTACAAAACCACATAATATTTGTCGGAATAAATTAATGTTAATATAAGAGGCTACCTAAGGTATAAGTTTAATTTTTTTTACACAAATCTATTTGAAATCTTTATCGATAACCTTGCTCTCTAACAAAAGTTGGAGAAGAAACCTAAATTTAGTTTTTCATAAGTTCTAACTCTAATCCTAACCTTAACATCCAAAACCAAATGAGAAGTCATCCAAATTAAATAACCACCTAACTAAAGCATAAACATCCTTTAAGTTGATATTGTTAATTTAATCATGTGAGTGGAAAACTACACAACTATTTTAACATAAATGAGAAAGTTTAAATATGCATATTTGAATAAAAAATGTAGTTTGAATATTATATATAATATAATTTATCTTTTTTTTTTAATTTATTGTTTTATAATTTAAATAATATTTTTATTTAAAAAATATTAAATTATTGATAAATATTATTTAACAAATAAATATAATTTTTATTTAAAAATTTATTACTTTATTTAAAAAGCTAATTATTAAAAATATGAAAATAAATTTCATATATATATATACATGCTACCAACCAAATTTATCAAGTATTTTAACATCCCTACAAACAAACGAATGAACTGACAGCCCCTATGCTCACGGCTCTTTCGAGCTTATTTCTCAGCTCTGAATACCAAAAGTGACACCCTGTTTTCCATTTTATAGTTTTGAGGAGAGGTAATCACTAAAATTGATATGCAGTGGTATAAAAATGAATATATCTCATATTGAAGCCATTCACCAACTGAATTTTCTTTAAACTAATGTGGTTGTAAGAAAAAATTCCCACTATAAACTAATATGGCCGAATTGTCATATGTGTAGAGGTTCTAAACTCTCATAAGGAAAGGGATAAAAGCTATTCAAAATAGTAACTTTGAGAAAAGCAAATCTAAATATGGAACGTTAGCTCTCTACCGTACCATGATAACTTCCACTCTGCAAGCCCACTAGCCGTTGGGTTGCGTACAAATTTTATAGGCAACTTATTACTAAGTGAGCTCTTTTTACACCTATATTTCAATATAACGTTCCTTTTATAAAGCGTCGAGGAATCGGAATCTCGATGCCATCCATTGACACGTTGTTATTAAATATAGTAAATGACAATGACATGACTAAGAGGCATCTTGCCATGACCATCCATTAACGCATTGTTCATGTTTACGATAATGACATCAATGTTCATTGCACGCGATCCATCGGCATAAGGAAATTAGCACGTGAAGTTGAATGATCCAAGAAAATCACAGGGTTTATAAATTGGGGAGACGTGAAAATAGCAGGTGCTTTTTCACAAACCAAAATAGAAAGTAAAATAAAGCTAAGCAAAAAGCCAAAAGAAAGCTACAATCGCTTAGAGAGCATCAGGAGCTCCAAGGCTTTTCATCTTTGCAAATAGTTTTGCATTACAAGCCGTTATAGTAAAACATGGAGGATATTTTCAGGAAGATGAAGCCCGCATGTCCTCGGTGTAAGTCGTGGGAGTATTCCAGGTTTAGGTTTATTAATAACAAGAGACGATGCGAGAAGTTGTAGCCTAGATATATCTGTGGAAGGTGCACCAAATATTTCACTCTCGGAGGAAAGCTCTATAACACTTCCTCAATCTCACCTCCAAAAGCTCGAATTTCGCCTAATAGCTATGCAAGCAACTTTGCTGTTGCTTGTCCTCTTTACATGAGTTCACCTGATGATCAGTATGGTACTGGGCATTCTTCAGATAGTTGTTGGATGGTAAGAACAGATATGGCAGTAACACATGTTCCTGGAAGGAATTTATGTAGTCGTAGTTTTGTGAATCCATGCTATGAAATCAATTTAGGAAGCAATGAATGCCAGGGAATGTGGTCGGTGCATGATGGCCGATGGTCAGATATTTATGACATAAGTTGTTTTTGTCCTTATGATAGCCAGTCAGGAGCTGAGCTCGTTCGTTTTAGCTTTTTGGAGAATTTTAGTGAAGATGTGATGGCCCCAAATCTAGGGTTTAGCCACAATGTGAATAATATTCCACCGTTGAATAATGTTGAGCCAGTTGAGCCGTTAGAGAGATCCCAGGAAAGGGATTTGGACAACGGTTTGTTGCTGTCAGAATACTTTGCAGAAAATTCTATGGATCGAATATCAGTAGCTGGAGGAGAAGAAAAACAAAAGAGCATAATGCAGAAGACAACAGTACGAATTTGTTATGCGGAGAAGACCTGGTGTTACATTCGTAGATGGATAGTACTTTTCCTGTGCGATCCAACTACCTGAGTGACGAAAATGAATGGTTGATGGATTTAGTTGCAAAAGATGGGGGATAGAGCAGTGCAAACAGTGCAGACAGTACAAGGTATGGTTCAAAATTGGAAAATGATTGGTTGATGGATGTTTTTTCAAAAGACAGAGAGAGCAGTGCAGGGCATGGTTCAGAATTGGAAAATTCAGATGGATGCTTGCGATTGGAATTATTTGATTCAGATTTCCCAGAGATACCAACAAATGCAGGATTTTATGCTCATCATGTGGATACTTTTGAAGGAGAATGGAAAGTGGACGACATTACGAATCTGTTGATGTTTTGATAATAAAGTTAAATGGCCTTTATAAAGTTAAAGGCCTTTATAAGTTCTAGTTTTCAGTTATATGGCCTTTATAAGTTCTTGCTCCTAGAATTTATGAGAAACCGGATAATAGAGTCCGAAAAATATATGCCTCTGAATTATGAAACATATAACTGTTTAGTTCCTAGATTCATTGATGAATCATATAATTTTTATGACCATCCTCATTCTGTGATAGATTCTTAGAGGATTGAGTGTTCTTTTAATTAACTTTGATTACAGATATAAGTGTTCTTTTAATTAAATTTCAAACTGTTAAAAATCTTTTAATTGATTTTTCACAGAAGGTTAATAGCCAAGCGGATTTGAGGTCCCGTCGCAAGGTATCAACACTGTGCTTTATATGTTTTCTGGCACCATCTTCACGTGAGTGGTGAACAAAGAATACTGGAGGAGAAATTCTGTGGAATAACACGGTCCACCGTTGCATTAGTATAATAATATTTAGATACTTTTAACGACAAGTTTTCATTTGGTTACAACCGTTTAATAATAAAGAAGCCATAATATTACGTTTAGAGCCGAGTCAAACACTTCTAGTTTTTCGTATTTATTCAATGTATATGCAATTTCAAATATATCTCACCTATTTTTATTTACCTAATGTTAATGATCTCCCTTTTTATTTACTTCCATTGATTTTTAAAATGCATTGCTTTAATGTTAATCATCTTATTTTACATAGTTTTAAGTAAGTAACCATGTCAAACTTTTAATAATGGTTATAATTAAACTTATGTAAATTTAATTCTTTATGTATTTTATTTTATTTTTTTATAATATTTTAATATTTATATTAAATAACAGAAATCTATTATACATTATTATTATTTTTATATTAAAATACATAAATATATTATACATTATTCTTTTTTAAACAAATATTGCTTTAATTACAAAAAAATCTTTTAAAATAAATTTACACTTGTCTTAAAACCATTAAAAAGTTAAAATTGATTGTAAAATGTTGAGATAATTCTATTCATTTTTCTAAATATTATTTATAAATAAAATTGTTTTGATTTATATATATTTTTTAATTTTTTTGCTTTTTGAATTTTAAACTTTGTAAAATTTTGAAAATAAAAATAAATTTAAATTTTTTAATTTTTTTATCCTAAGTTGATGAGTTAATAATATTATTGTATTTAGTAACAAAATCAATATTATTAATTAACTTTTTAATTCTTTCATCTTAATAGTGATTTATGAATATTTTAAATCTTTTGGAAAAAAATAAAAAATAAAACCAAATCAAGTAATTTTTTTATTTTTTTAAAAGTGTTATAAACTAAAATTAATTTAAATAAGAATTAATAATAATCATTATCAACATCAATAAAATTTTGAAAATTTTCATTATCTTTTTTATTTGAATTTTTTCATTCTCTTTATTATTTAAATTTTTTAATTATTTTTACTATGTAACGTGCTAGAAGAAGCATTTTATTACATAGTAATGATTCTAAAAAAATATATACTTTTATCTTTGTAAGATCTTATTAAGAGAGAAATTTATTTGTCTATCTATTTCAAATAATAGAAATATAAAATTTTTTATGATTATTATATTATTTAGAGTTAATTAATTTGTTTTATATTAATATTTCAAAAAAAAATTATAATTTTAAATACAAATTTACAATTACCTAAATATTGAAATTAAAATTGTATATATATGAATTACATTTTAAATACATATTGTATTTGAAAGAGATAACATTAAAACTAGACAAACATTATGAAGAAAATGCCAAACATTTTATTAATCGGATATAAAGTGCTCTGCTATTTATCATTTTTATAAAATGATTTTTTTTTAAAATAATGTGAACCTGAATTAAAAAACTTATATAATTAATTTATGGTTAATTATTATGAAAATTTATAATTTCAATTTTTTAATAATAAAAAATTACATTTAAAGTAATAATTAAGATAACGCGATTTTTAAATTAAAATTATTTACTTAAACCATCAAAATTACTATTTTACCTTTATTTTTATTAATGTTATAATGAAATTGGTTTAAGTTTAAATTTTATTATTTCTTCATTATTTTTATTAATTTTATAATGAAATTAGTTTGAGTTTCAATTGATGATATGAAATTTGTCAATTTAAGTATAATTAAATATTTTTAAATTTATTTAAATAACATAACATAATTAAAGGAAATTACAAAACATATATCTAACTTCAAATTACAAAAAATATGTTTCAATTTTTCTTATATTTATAATTTTTTTTAAGATATGAATTTTTTAATTAATTCAAACAAAAATTACATAGGATAACAATATGGATCTCTCTCTTAGGAAACTAGACCATTATGAAACAATAAAGTGTCATGTGAGGTTGGCTAGTGGGAAAATGAATACATTGGCTTACACACAAAGCCAAATACAAAATGAAGCACAAACAAAATAAGTGTGAAGGCACACTATATTTCTCATTAACCAAATGTACATATATATACAACGAGAAATGTCCCTTGGGTTTCATATTCGCAAGTGGACTCTTAGACTCTCGGGTGACTCTTGGCATAACCTCACATTAATATTCCTCACATCGAGGATTAGACTCCAACAAATCCCACCTTAATCCAAAGGGTGTATATGAGTCCAAGGAAAAGAAGAGACATGAATAAGTGGAAGTGGACAACTACAACCAGCTGAACATTTCCATCTCGAACATCCTTTACTAAGAAGGTTAGCTAAAATCTTGCACAAGCTTCTGCTAAATACAAGAGATCTCTAAAGGGATGGTTTTTAGGTTGACCATCAACCGAAATAGGCTAGCAAAAGGATGAAAAATTCTACTATCTGTGTGTTTAAAGTTGACCACAAACTCTCGAACTTGGAGACAAAACTCGCTCAGAGTTCTCTGGAATGGTTGGTATGGGCTGGCACCAAACCAACTAGAGAGATGAAAACAAGAAGTGAACAACTGCACTTTGCTGAACATTTCCATCTTGACAACTATTTTCCAAGTTAGCTAGAAGCTTGCACATTCTTCTGCTAAATGAAGGTCCTCTTGATACCGGTGGTTTTAGGATGACCACCAACTCTGGAGCTCAGTTGAACATAGCTCTTCACAGGCCTGTTTGTTTTGGATCACTTATACTCGCTCGCTTGTTACTGACGGTCTTCATTCCCCCCTGTCAAGAACAACGTGAGGAGAGGAGAGTCTCATGGTGTCACAACTAAACACAAAACACATGAGTACTCTATGGCATGGTTATCTTCTGTCTTCAGAATACATGCATATCGGAATTAGGTGGCATCTCTGACTCTGGAGGTTGTCCAAACTCACTATGGATCAGGCTCACCTGATATGACTTACTTGAGGAATGCTATAATGGTTTGTTGTAAGAAGGACAAGGCTTCGAAACTTGATGCCTGACATTATGTTCCCCCCTGTTAGGTACACAGTGAGGAGAAGAAGATGTCTCAACTGCAAGATGTGTCAATACTCAGGAATGAAGTCTCCGGTATGACTTATAAATCTTCTTGCTTGTTGATGACCATTGCCAAGAAGAGATCCACCCATAATGAATCTTCTCTCTTGTAGGTTTCTTCAGAATGAAGCATATGTCTGATGAGTGTGTATGTTTTCCACATAGCTTACAAGGGTGAATATCAAAACAATCATATTTCATGTGGCCAACTTGATCACAGTGTTGGCATGTCAAATTCTGAACTAATGTAGATGAATATGAACTCTCATTGATGAATCCAACACTCTGAAACTAAATGGGCTTGGATAAATCAACAATGTGAACTGTCACTTCCTTGCCATATCCAAGACCAGTTCTTTGCTTGTTATGGCTAATCTCTTCCCATGATTTGATGATGGGTTTGGAAGGAACAAGAAAAACCTCTGTATGCATGTTTTCATCTTCATTTTATTTCACTTCTGATGGCGTGCCACTGATTTTCTCTTGTACTTATGAAGTGGCATTATTTTGTGTATGATGTTGAATAGAATCATGAAGCGGATTCTTCTCAACATGAACAGGTTCAAAATATCTTTCTTCTTATTAAAGCTGCAACTCAAGTTGTAGGCAATAAAATGTGTCTTGTGAATCTTTTATAGAAACTCGAATATGAGTGAGGGTAGTCTTGTCAATCATGACATTGTTTTCGACAGAGGAGAGAAGTAGAGTGTTCAATAACTCTACCAATTCATTCATCATTGCCATTAGAAAATTGAAGACTTTCTCAAATAAAGAAGGGCTTCTTGCAATTCCACCCTTTTACAAGCACTCAACCTTAGAATTAAATGAAAGGTGTTGGTCTCAGCCGAAAATGCACCCAAATACACTACAACTCAATTCAATTTAATTTTGAATGGTACAAAGGAAACTAGTTGCAAGCTACAAAACTCAAATGTACTTACAACAATTGCTGATTATGAGGTTGAATCAACTTTATGCTCCAAAGTTGATGCTTTGAGTTCCTTGATTATGATCTAGATAAGTTGATGATGCTGAGTCTCTTTGATTTTGATTTTTTTTAGTGAATACATAAACTCTCGCCCCTCAACAAAGAAAATAACTCATCTATCTCTTTGCAATACATATTTATGCGTGTACATTCATGGCAGTATGTAGGTGCATAATAGAATTTTTCAGCCAATGATTTATTTCTAATACCAATGACTCTTCAAATTCAAATTCAACTTCACGGTATTCAAAAAATGCACTTCAACCTCCTTTGAACCTTCGAGGGGGCAACCTCCTTTGAGAAAGCTCAATACAATTAACTTCACGGTGCCTTCATAGGCCTCAACACACACTTATATACTAAGTCTAGGTGCCAATACCATGGGTCAATACTATGGGTCAATACTATGGGCTAATATAAACTATGGATCAACAAATACTACGGGACGACTTACAAAGCATATGCGTCCAACAACAATACACTAACAAAGTAAAGACATGGGTTTCTAACATCCCCTCTCCCTTAGAAAAAGGTTTGTCCTCAAAGCTTTAGATGTGGAAATTGATGAAGAATCTGAAGGAGTGGGTCCCCTGTAGCATCCTCGGGTTGCATTTCGAGCCACTGGCACCTTTGGAGTTTCAGGGAGGATTGCATAGAAGGTTGTAGACGAAGAAGAAGCATGTCAACGATGTGAAAAGTGCACTCAGAATGGTGTTGACCGGCTTGTTGTTTCAGTTGAATTCTTGCCATGTGAAAATTGTTCTGCAGAATGAGAAGAAGCTGATCACGGTTTCGAAGAATTGAGTCAATTGCCTGAACTGGGGAGCTGCTGAAGGTGTATGGAAGAAGAACTGGTGGTGCCTGTCCACAGACTACTTCATATGGTGTCCTTTGAGATGTGGTACTATACCACTTGAGCGCTTCTAGGAAATCCATAGAAATAGTTTTCCAAATCTGTGGAGGGATGGACAAGGATTCGAGCAGTCCCAAAAGGAGGGTCGTTTCACCCTTGTTGACTTGGAAAGTATCATATTCAACCACCATCCGTTGAATTGTCCTTTTGAGTCCCTTCCAAAAGAAGTTACATTGTTCCTGGTCATATGTTTTAAGGAACCCAGAGTGCCCTACTGATGAAGAAGCATGGCGTTCATAGAAGAGATAGCCCCGTTGAACAGACTGCAACCAATTTGGAACAAGCAGAGAATTAGCTATAAGAGAAACTGGGTCATCAAATGTACGAGGAGGAGCATCTTCCACCATATTGTCCTTAGCCTTATGGTAAGTCGTCGGATAGTCATAACCCATGAGTTGGATAACCCATTTCAGGTGTGTTGGGGAGGAGACCCATTGTTGCAGGAAAGTTTCCAGACTCTGGAGATCAGTCTTGATGCAGAAATAATTCCCCAATAGGGATAGCTGCCACTTTTGTAATGTATGCAAAATAGTCATCATTTCCTGTTGAGAGGTAGATGCGGCTAAATTCTTACCGGAAAGGTCTGTTGAAGGCAACAAGCTCATTGGTTCAGTAAAGACACCTGCATATCTATCCAAGGAAGTAGTGGAGACTGTTGATGGATGCATCTGAATGGAACAGAGCTGAGCGATGACACCATGTGAATTATTCTTAAGTATGTTTTCCAGGCGATGTGAACTGATGATGCAGAAAAACCCTGGTTGTAAGCCAATAAATTTGTGTTGTGCCCCATTGACCGAAAACTGCATCCAAAGTTCAACAAATTCCCATAATATGGGGCCAAGTGTGCGTAACCATTGAACGCCGAAAACCTCATCACATCCGCCTAAGGACAAGGAAAACGTGTGAGAGCGCAGGTTATAATCTGCCATAGATATACGCACATTGTGACACTTCCCCTTGCAAGGTAAGGTGCCCCCATTGGCAACCATGACTTCAAAGTGGGAGCAAGGATGGACGAAACAATCAGCCTGTTTGGCAATCCGAGGATCAATGAAGTTATGAGTGCTACCAAAATCAATGAGTATGGTAAGAGAGAGATTCTTGAAGTATCCCTTGACTCGCATTGTTTGTGGGGTGGTGACGCCAGTTACAGCATGGAGAGAGATCTTGGGTGGGTCGTCATGAGATGGGGTGTCAACAGGCGGGTGTTGAATGTTGACCTGATCATCTACTGTATCTGGAGCTTCTTCATCAAGTTCTGAGGCAGGCGGAGAATCCACATCCAAGAGATAGAGCTTTTGTTGAACACATCTATGTCCTTGAGTGAATTTCTCATCACAATTATAACAAATCCCTTTTCTCGGTGTGCCTGCATCTCTGTTTCAGACAATTGCTTGATAGGAGTTGGTTGAGGAGCAGGCGTGATGGGAGGTTGTTGGGAACCCATATTTCTGAAGGTAACAAAGCTGGGTTTGGAGCGTTGTTGAGCTGCGATCTTGTCCTCGGCCAACTTATCCAACCCTAGGACTTCCATCATTGTGTTGGGACAAAACATTTTGACCTCTGAGCGGATTTCAACCTTGAGACCACTGACAAAACAACTCCTGTAGAATTCATTAGACAATCCTTCTGTGTGATTGGCTAGTTTCTCAAATTCCATCTGACACTCTCTCACTATGCCAGTTTGGTGAAGTTTAGTGAGTGCTCCTGTGAAGTCGTCAAAAGAATTAGGACCAAATCGTGGCAAAAGGAGTTGGCAAAAATCTGTCTAGTTTGCCTCGAGATGAGCTTTGATATACCAACGGTACCATTGAAGGGCTTCCTGTTCCAAATGAAAGGATGCAAGTGGATGTTTCTGGACATCGAAAGTATTATGCAGATTGAAAAATTGTTCTGCTCGGTATATCCATCGAGTCGGATCAGTACCATTGAAGCGAGGAAAATCAAGCTTCGGCCCATGAAAATTGCTGGAAGAAGAGAACCCGGTGGCTACAAAAGATTCTGGCTGTCGGTTATTGTTCATGGTTGAATGCTGAAGATGGAGGCTGAGAAATTTTTCATCCAGATCTTGGAGTTTGGTTTGGATGGCTACAAGTGCTTCCTCCATGGTTTTTGCTCCTATGCGAGTGACAACCATAACCAGGATTTTTTTATTATTATTGTGGGCCGGGGGGGGGAATGGATAGAAAAACACAAACACAAGCTTATTTAGTAAGGGGAAATTTGGATTTGGGAAAAACTCGGAGGGGTAATTGGGGTTTGACAAGGTGTTCGACACTTTCTGAGGGACACAGAAGCAAAAAATGGGGATTTCAGAAGCGGGAACTCTATGGTAAAATTTGAAGGCAATCGGGTGAAAATTGAAGAAGTTATGGCAAACCCAAAAAATAGACAAATGTGGGATTTCTGGTCTTGGGAAGTGTAATTTCGGATAAGGTCTTCAGGAATGAAATAGGCAGAATGGGATTGTAGGGATGTCAGTGAAGTTTCAGGCCAAACAGAGTTGAAACAAGGGAGATATGGCCGAAAACGGCTTAGGTAAAACTGATAACCACTTTGCCACAAACAACTACTCTTGGTTTTCCTCACGGGTGGGAACTAGTCAATCAGGAAGGGGTCGTTGCCCTTTTCGCTGGCAGGTCCTCTCAATAGGCCAGCTACTTTGGGGTTCCTGTGGTACTCCTCACAATGAGTTTTAGGGATTATTCCCAAGTACTTCCCACAGTTAAGCGGATAGGGATTATTCCCAAATCCGAAGCTGCAACAGATGTGAAAAAAAAAAAATTGGTAGAAATTCCACCCAACGAGCCCAAGAAAGTGCTCTGATACCAGATGATACGAACAGTTGCACCAAAACCTCGAGGTGTTAGTGAAGGCCGCCCACTAGGATCTTAACACTTTAGATATATTTGAATACAATATCATGTAATATATCTTCAATTTGATTTTTTTTTGGAATCTATTTAACAAACATTTAGATATCGGATTTGATAGCTCAACTAATAGAGCTAATTCACCTAGCTTCTATTGCAAGAAATGCTTATCATTATTTATATAAGAAATTGATTTGATAATAACTCAAAATTACAAAACCACATAATATTTGTCGGAATAAATTAATGTTAATATAAGAGGCTACCTAAGGTATAATTTTAATTCTTTTTACACAAATCTATTTGAAATCTTTATCCATAACCTTGCTCTCTAACAAAAGTTGGAGAAGAAACCTAAATTTAGTTTTTCATAAGTTCTAACTCTAATCCTAACCTTAACATCCAAAACCAAATGAGAAGTCATCCAAAGTAAATAACCACCTAACTAAAGCATAAACATCCTTTAAGTTGATTTTGTTAATTTAATCATGTGAGTGGAAAACTACACAACTATTTTAACATAAATGAGAAAGTTTGAATATGTATATTTTTTTTAAAAAAAGTACATTGAATATTATATATAATATAATTTATCTTTTTTTTTTAATTTATTTTTTTATAATTTAAATAATATTTTTATTTAAAAAATAATAACTTATTGATAAATATTATTTAACAAATAAATATAATTTTTATTTAAAAATTTATTACTTTATTTAAAAAGCTAATTATTAAAAATATGAAAATAAATTTCATATATATATATACATACTACCAACCAAATTTATCAAGTATTTTAACATCCCTACAAACAAACGAATGAACTAACAGCCCCTATGCTCACGGCTCTTTCGAACTTATTTCTCAGCTCTGAATACCAAAAGTGACACCCTATTTTTCATTTTATAGTTTCGAGGAGAGGTAATCACTAAAACTGATATGCAGTGGTATAAAAATGAATATATCTCATATTGAAGCCATTCACCAACTGAATTTTCTTTAAACTAATGTGGTTGTAAGAAAAAATTCCCACTATAAACTAATATGGCCGAATTGTCATATGTGTAGAGGTTTTAAACCCTCATAAGGAAAGGGATAAAAGCTATTCAAAATAGTAACTTTGAGAAAAGCAAATCTAAATATGGAACTTAGCTCTCTACCATACCATGATAACTTCCACTCTGCAATCCCACTAGCCATTGGGTTGCGTAAAAATTTTATAGGTGACTTATTACTAAGTGAGCTCTTTTTACACCTATATTTCAATATAACTTTCCTTTTAGAAAGCGTTGAGGAATTGGAATCCCGATGCCATCCATTGACACGTTGTTATTAAATATAGTAAATGACAAAGACATGACTAAGAGGCATCCTGCCATGACCATCCATTAACGAATTGTTCATGTTTACGATAATGACATCAATGTTCATTGCGCGCGATCCATCGGCATAAGGAAATGAGCAAGTGAAGTTGAATGATCTAGGAAAATCACAGGGTTTATAAATTGGGGAGACGTGAAAATAGCAGGTGCTTTTTCACAAACCAAAATAGAAAGTAAAATATAGCTAAGCAAAAAGCCAAAAGAAAGCTACAATCGCTTGTTTATATATAGAGAGCATCAGGAGCTCCAAGGCTTTTCATCTTTGCAAATAGTTTTTCATTACAAGCCATTATAGTAAAACATGGAGGATATTTTCAGGAAGATGAAGCCTGCATGTCCTCGGTGTAAGTCGTGGGAGTATTGCAGGTTTACGTTTATGAATAACAAGAGACGCTGCAATAATTTGCAGCCTAGATATATCTGTGGAAGGTGCACCAAATATTTCACTCTCGGAGAAAAGCTCTATAACACTTCCTCAATCTCACCTCCAAAAGCTCGAATTTCGCCTAATGGCTGCACAAGCAACTTTGCTGCTGCTTCTCCTCTTTACATGAGTTCACCTGATGATCCATATGGTGCTGGGAATTCTTCAGATAGTTGTTGGATGGTAAGAACATATATGGCAGTAACACATGTTCCTGGAAGGAATTTATGTAGTCGTAGTTTTGTGAATCCATGCTGCGAAATCAATTCAGGAAGCAATGAATGCCAGGGACTGTGGTCGGTGCATGATGGCCGATGGTCAGATATTTATGACAAGTTGTTTTTGTCCTTATGATAGCCAATCAGGAGCTGAGCTCGTTCATTTTAGCTTTTTGGAGAATTTTAGTGAAGATGTGATGGCCCGAAATATAGGGTTTAGCCACTATGTGAATAATATTCCACCGTTGAATAATGTCGAGCCAGTTGAGCCGTTAGAGAGATCCCAGGAGAGGGATTTGGACAATGGTTTGTTGCTGTCAGAATACTTTGCAGAAAATTCTGTGAATTGAATATCAATAGCTAGAGGAGAAGAAAAACAAGAAGAGCATAATGCAGAAGACAACAGTAAGAATTTGTTAGGCGGAGAAGACCTGGTGTTACATTCAGAGATGGATAGTATTTTTCCTGCGCGATCAAACGACCTGGGTGAAGAAAATGAATGGTTGATCGATTTATTTGCAAAAGACGGAGGAGAGAGAAGTGAAAACAGTGTAGACAGTACAAGGTATGGTTTAGAATTGGAAAATGATTGGTTGATGGATGTTTTTTCAAAAGACGGAGAGAGCACTACAGGGCGTGGTTCAGAATTGGAAAATTCAGACAGATGCTTGCGAATGGAATTATTTGATTCAGATTTCCCAGAGATACCAACAAATGCAGGATTTTATGCTCATCATGTGGATACTCTTGAAGGAGAATGGAAATTGGACGACATTACGAATCTGTGGATGTTTTGATAATAAAGTTAAATGGCCTTTATAAAGTTAAAGGCCTTTATAAGTTCTAGTTTTCAATTATATGGCCTTTATAAGGTCTTGCTCCTGGAATTTATGAAAAATCGGATAATAGAGTCTGAAAAATATATGCCTCTGAATTATGAAACATATAACAGTTTAGTTCCTGGATTCATTGATGAATCATATAATTTTTTTATATATGTGAATTCGTTTTTTTAATTATTATTCCCATCCTCATTCTATGATAGATCTTTAGAGGATTGAGTGTTCTTTTAATTAACTTTGATTACAGATATAAGTGTTCTTTTAATTAAAATTGTAAACTATTAAAAATCTTTTAATTGATTTTTCACAGAAGGTTAATAGCCAAGCGGATTTGAGGTCCCATCGCAAGGTATCAACACTGTGCTTTATATGTTTTCTGGCACCATCTTCACGTGAGTGGTGAACAAAGAATACAGGAGGAGAAATTCTGTGGAAGAACACGGTCCACCGTTGCGTTAGTATAATAATATTTAGATACTTTTAACGACAGGTTTTCATTTGGTTACAATCGTTTGATAATAAAGAAGCCATAATATTACGTTTAGAGCTAAGTCAAACACTTCTAGTTTTTCGTATTTATTCAATGTATATGCAATTTCAAATATATCTCACCTATTTTTATTTACCTAATGTTAATGATCTCCCTTTTTATTTACTTCCATTGATTTTTAAAATGCATTGCTTTAATGTTAATCATCTTATTTTACATAGTTTCAAGTAAGTAACCATGTCAAACTTTTAATAATGGTTATAATTAAACTTATGTAAATTTAATTCTTTAAGTATTTTATTTTATTTTTTTATAATATTTTAATATTTTAATATTTATATTAAATAACACAAACCTATTATACATTATTATTATTTTTATATTAAAATACATAAATATATTATACATTATTTTTTTAAAACAAATATTGCTTTAATTAAAAAAAAATCTTTTAAAATAAATTTACACTTGTCTTAAAACCATTAAAAAGTTAAAATTGATTGTAAAATGTTGAGATAATTCTATTCATTTTTCTAAATATTATTTATAAATAAAATTGTTTTGATTTATATATATTTTTTTATTTTTTTGTTTTTTGAATTTTAAACTTTGTAAAATTTTGAAAATAAAAATAAATTTTAATTTTTTTATCCTAAGTTGATGGGTTAATAATATTATTGTATTTAATAACAAAATCAATATTATTAATTAACTTTATAATTCATTCATCTTAATAGTAATTTATGAATATTTTAAATCTTTTAGAAAAAAATAAAAAATAAAACCAAATCAAGTAATTTTTTTATTTTTTTTAAAGTTTTATAAACTAAAATTAATTTAAATAAAAATTAATAATAATCATTATCAACATCAATAAAATTTTTAAATTTTTCGTTATCTTTACTATTTGAATTTTTTCATTCTCTTTATTATTTAATTTTTTTCATTATTTTTACTATGTAACGTGCTAGAAAAAGCATTTTATTACATTGTAATCATTCTAAAAAAATATATACTTTTATATTTGTAAGATCTTATTAGGAGAGAAATTTATTTGTCTATATATTTAAAATAATAGAAATATAAATAATTTTATGATTATTGTATTTGAAATTAAAATTGTATATATATGAATTACATTTTAAATACATATTGTATTTGAAAGAGATAACATTAAACCTAGACAAACATTATGAAGAAAATGCCAAACATTTTATTAATCGGATATAAAGTGCTCTGCTATTTATCATTTTTATAAAATGATTTTTTTTTAAATAATGTGAACCTGAATTAAAAAACTTATATAGTTAATTTATGGTTAATTATTATGAAAAATTATAATTTAGATTTTTTAATAATAAAAAATTACATTTAAAGTAATAATTAAGATAACGTGATTTTTAAATTTCAATTATTTACTTAAACCATCAAAATTAGTATTTTACCTTTATTTTTATTAATGTTATAATAAAATTGGTTTAAGTTTAAATTTTATTATTTCATCATTATTTTTATTAATTTTATAATGAAATTAGTTTAAGTTTCAATTGATGATATGAAATTTGTCAATTTAAGTATAATGAAATATTTTTAAATTTATTTAAATAACATAACACAATTAAAGGAAATTACAAAACATATATATAACTTCAAATTACAAAAAATATGTTTCAATTTTTCTTATATTTATAATTTTTTTTAAGATATGAATTTTTTAATGAATTCAAACAAAAATTACATAGGATAAAAATATGGATCTCTATCTTAGGAAACTAGACCACCATGAAACAATAAAGTGTCATGTGAGGTTGCCTAGTGGGAAAATGAGTAGATTGGCTTACACACAAAGCCAAATACAAAATGAAGCACAAACAAAATAAGTGTGAAGGCACACTATATTTCTCATTAACCAAATGTACATATATATACAATGAGAAATGTCCCTTGGGTTTCATATTCCCAAGTGGACTCTTAGACTCTCGGGTGATTCTTGGCATAAACTCACATTAATATTCCTCACATCGAAGATTAGACTCCAACAAATCCCCCCTTAATCCGAAGGGTGTATATGAGTCCAAGGAAAAGAAGAGACATGAATAAGTGGAAGTGGACAACTACAACCAACTGAACATTTCCATCTCGAACATCCTTTACTAAGAAGGTTAGCTAAAACCTTGCACATGCTTCTGCTAAATACAAGACATCTCTAAAGGGATGGTTTTTAGGTTGACCATCAACCGAAATAGGCTAGAAAAAGGCTGAAATATTCTACTATGTGTGTGTTTAATGCTGACAACAAACTCTCGAACTTGGAGACAAAAATCGCTCAGAGTTCCCTAGAATGGTTGGTATGGGCTGGCACCAAACCAACTATAGAGATGAAAACAGGAAGTGAACAATTGCAACTTGCTGAACATTTCCATCTTGACAACTATTTTCCAAATTAGATAGAAGCTTACACATTCTTCTGCTAAATGAATGTCTTG
Organism: Larix kaempferi; assembly: GCA_027924585.1. NCBI lineage: Eukaryota > Viridiplantae > Streptophyta > Pinopsida > Pinales > Pinaceae > Larix > Larix kaempferi. The sequence continues at coordinate 3,674,353 of BSBM01000432.1, forward strand.
TTGATACCGGTGGTTTTAGGATGACCACCAACTCTGGATCTCAGTTGAACATAGATCTTCACAGGCATGTTTGTTTTGGATCACTTGTACTCGCTCGCTTGTTACTGACGGTCTTCATTCCCCCTTGTCAAGAACAACGTGAGGAGAGGAGAGTCTCATGGTGTCACAACTAGACACAAAACACATGAGTACTCTATGGCATGGTTATCTTCTTTCTTCAGAATACATGCATATCGGAATCAGGTGGCATCTCTAACTCTGGTGGTTGTCCAAACTGACTATGGATCAGGCTCGCTTAATATGACTTACTTGAGGAATGTTGTAGTGGTTTGTCGTAAGAAGGACAAGGATTCGAAACTTGATGCCTGACATTATGTTCCCCCCTATTAGTTACACAGTGAGGAGAAGAAGATGTCTCAAATGCAAGATGTGTCAATACTCAGGAATGAAGTCTCCGGTATGACTTATAAATCTTCTTGCTTGTTGATGACCATTGCCAAGAAGAGATCCACCCATAATGAGTCTTCTCTCTTGCAGGTTTCTTCAGAATGAAGCATATGTCTGATGACTATGTATGTTTTCCACATAACTTACAAGGGTGAAGATCAAAACAATGATATTTCATGTGGCTAACTTGATCACAGTGTTGGCATGTCAAATTCTGAACTAATGTAGATGAATATGAACTCTCATTGATGAATCCAACACTCTGAAACTAAATGGGCTTCGATTAATCAAGAATGTGAACTATCACTTCCTTGCCGTATCCAAGACCAGTTCTTTGCTTGTTATGGCTAATCTCTTACCATGGTTTGATGATGGGCTTGGAAGGAACAAGAAAAACCTCTGTATGCATGTTTGCATCTTCATTTTATTTCACTTCTAATGGCGTGCCACTGATTTTCTCATGTACTTCTGAAGTGGCATTATTCTGTGTATGATTTTGAATAGAATCATGAAGCGGATTCTTCTCAACATGAACAGGTTCAGAATGTCTTCCTTCTTATTGAAGTTGCAACTCAAGTTGTAGGAAATAAAATGTGTCTTGTGAATCTTTTATAGAATCTCGAATATGAGTGAGGGTAGTCTTGTCGATCATGACATTGTTTTCGACAGAGGAGATAAGTAGAGTGTTCAATAACTCTACCAATTCATTCATCATTGCCATTAGAAAATTGAAGACTTTCTCAAATAAAGAAGGGCTTCTTGCAATTCCACCCTTTTACAAGCACTCAACCTTAGAATTAAATGAAAGGTGTTGGTCTCAGCCGAAAATGCACCCAAATACACTACAACTCAATTCAATTTAATTTTAAATGGTACAAAGGAAACTAGTTGCAAGCTACAAAACTCAAATGTACTTACAACAATTGCTGATTATGAGGTTGAATCAACTTTATGCTCCAAAGTTGATGCTTTGAGTTCCTTGATTATGATCTAGATAACTTGATGATGATGAGTCTCTTTGATTTTGATTTTTTTGAGTGAATACATAAACTCTCCCCTCAACAAAGAAAATAACTCATCTATCTCTTTGCAATACATATTTATGCATATACATTCATGGCAGTATGTAGGTGCATAATAGAATTTTCCAGACAATGATTTATTTCTAATACCAATGACTCTTCAAATTCAAATTCAACTTCACGGTCTTCAAAAAATGCACTTCAACCTCCTTTGAACCTTCAAGGGGGCAACCTCCTTTGAGCAAGCTCAATACAATTAACTCCACGGTGCCTTCATAGGCCTCAAAACACACTTATATGCTAAGTCTAGGTGCCAATACCATGGGTCAATACTATGTGTCAATACAAACCATGGGCTAAGTCTAGGCGCCAATACTATGAGTCAAAACCATGGGACATATAATACTATGGGACGACATACAAAGAATATGCTTCCAATACTATGGGTCAATACTATGGACTAATATAAACTATGGATCAACAAATACTATGGGACGACTTACAAAGCATATGCGTCCAACAACAATATACTAACAAAGTAAAGACATGGGTTCCTAACATCCCCTCTCCATTAGAAAAAGCTTTGTCCTCAAAGCTTTAGATGTGGAAATTGATGCAGAATCTGAAGGAGTGGGTCCCCTATAGCATCCTCGGGTTGCATTTCGTGCCACTGGCACCTTTGGAGTTTCAGGGAGGATTGCATGGAAGGCTGTAGACGAAGAAGAACCGTATCAGCGATGTGAAAAGTGCGCTCAGAATGGTGTTGATCGGCTTGTTGTTTCAGTCGAATTCTTGCCATGTGAAAATTGTCCTGTAGAATGAGAAGAAGCTGATCATGGTTTCGAAGAATTGAGTCAATTGCCTGAACTAGGGAGCCGCTGAAGGTGTATGGAAGAAGAGCTGGTGGTGCCTGTCCAGAGACTACTTCATATGGTGTCCTTTGAGATGTGGTACTATACCACTTGAGCACTTCTAGGAAATCCATAGAAATAGTTGTCCAAATCTGTGGAGGGATGGGCAAGGGTTCGAACAGTCCCAAAAGGAGGGTCGTTTCACCCTTGTTGACCTGGAAAGTATCACAGTCAACCACCATCCGTTGAATTGTCCTTTTGAGTCCCTGCCAAAAGAAGTTACATTGTTCCTGGTCATACGTTTTAAGGAACCCAGAGTGCCCTACTGATGAAGAAGCATGGAGTTCATAGAAGAGATAGCCCCGTTGAACAGATTGCAACCAATTTGGAACAATCATAGAATTAGCTATAAGAGAAACTGGTTATTCAAATGTGCGAGGAGGAGCATCTTCCACCATATTGTCCTCACCCTTCTGGTAATTGGTCGCATAGTCATAACCCATGAGTTGGATAACCCATTTCAGGTGTGTTGGGGAGGAGACCCATTGTTCCAGGAAAGTTTCCAGACTCTGGAGATCAGTCTTGATGCAAAAATAATTCCCCAATAGGGATAGCTGCCACTTCTGTAATGTATGCAAAATAGTCATCATTTCCTGTTGAGAGGTAGATGCGGCTAAATTCTTACCGGAAAGGTCTGTTGAAGGCAACAAGCTCATTGGTTCAGCAAAGACACCTGCATATCTATCCAAGGAAGTAGTGGAGACTGTTGATGGGTGAATCTAAATGAAATGGAGATGAGCGATGACACCATGTGAATTCTTCTTAAGTATTTTTTCCAGGCAATGTGAACTGATGATGCAGAGAGACCCTGGTTGTAAGCCCATAAATTTGTGTTTTGCCCCATTGACTGAAAACTGCATCCAAAGTTCAGCAAAATCCCATAATATGGGGCCAAGTGTGCGTAACCATTGAACGCCCAAAACCACATCACATCCGCCTAAGGACAAGGCAAACATGTGAGAGCGCAGGTTATAATCTTCCATAGAGATACGCACATTGTGACACTTCCCCTTGCAAGCTAAGGTGCCCCCATTGGCAACCATGACTTCAAAGTGGGAGCAAGAATGGACAAAACCATCAGCCTGCTTGGCAATTCGAGGATCAATGCAGTTATGAGTGCTACCAAAATCAATGAGTATGGTAAGAGGGAGCTTCTTGAAGTATCCCCTGACTCGAATTGTTTGTGGGGTCCTGACGTCGGTTACAGCATGGAGAGAGATCTCGGGTGGGTCATCCTGAGATGGGGTTTCAACAGGCGGGTGTTGAATGTCAACCTGATCATCTACTGTATCTGGAGCTTCTTCATCAAGTTCTGAGGCAGGCAGAGAATCCACATCCAAGAGATAGAGCTTTTGTTGAACACATCTATGTCCCTGAGTGAATTTCTCATCACAATTATAACAAATCCCTTTTTCTTGGTGTGCCTGCATCTCTGTTTCAGACAATTGCTTGATAGGAGTTGGTTGAGGAGCAGGCGTGATGGGAGGTCGTTGGGAACCCATATTTCTGAAGGGAACAAAGGTGGGTTTGGAGCGTTGTTGAGCTGCGATCTTGTCCTCGGCCAACTTAGCCAACCCTAGGACTTCCATCATTGTGTTGGGACAAGACATTTTGACCTCTGAGCGGATTTCATGCTTGAGACCACTGATAAAAAAACTCCTGTAGAATTCATCAGACAATCCTTCTGTTTGATTGGCTAGTTTCTCAAATTTCGTCTGATACTCTCTCACTGTGCAAGTTTGGTGAAGTTTAGTGAGTGCTCCTGTGAAGTCGTCAAAAGCATTAGGACCAAATCGTGGCAAAAGGAGTTGGAAAAAATCTGTCCAGTTTGGCTCAGTATGAGCTTTGATGTACCAACGGTACCATTGAAGGGCTTCCCGTTCCAAATGAAAGGATGCAAGTGGAAGTTTCTGGACATCAAAAGTATTATGGAGACTGGAATATTGTTCTGCTCGGTATATCCATCCAGTCGGATCAGTACCATTGAAGCGAGGAAAATCAAGCTTCGGCCCACGAAAATTGCTGGAAGAAGAGAACCCGGTGGCTGCAAAAGATTCTGGTTGTCGGTTATTGTTCATGGCTGAATGCTGAAGATGGAGGCTGATAAATTTTTCATCCAGATCTTGGAGTTTTGTTTGGATGGCTACAAGTGCTTCCTCCATGGTTTTTGCTCCTGTGTGAGTGACAACCATAACCAGGATTTTTTTTTTTTTTTTTATTGTGGGGGGGGGGGGAATGCATAGAAAAACACAAACACAAGCTTATTTAGTAAGGGGAAATTTGGATTTGGGAAAAACTAGGAGGGGTAATTGGGGTTTGACTAGGTTTTTGAAAATTTCTAAGGGACAAGGAAGTAAAAACTTGGGATTTCAGAAGCAGGAACTCTATGGTAAAATTTGAAGGCAATCGTGTGAAAATTGAAGAAGTTATGGCAAACCCTAAAAATAGACAAATGTGGGATTTCTGGTCTTGGGAAGTGGAATTTGGGATAGGGTCTTCAGGAATGAAATAGGCAGAATGGGATTGCAGGGATGTCAGTGAATTTTCAGGGAAAACAGAGTTGAAACAAGGGAGATAAGGCCGAAAAACAGAATTTTATACTCCCTCCTTTTTTTTTTCTTATTCAGAAATGGATCAGAAATAGCAGCGCGGAAGGGATCTGCAACAGATGGATCTGCAACGGCATGGAAGGGATAAAAAACGGTTGGATCTGAAATGGCTACTAGATCTAGAATGACTTTCAGAATAGATCTGAAACAGATGGATCTGGAGCAGAAGTGATCAGCAACAGTTCAACTAAAAATAGATATGGACACCTGGTATGTACGGCTTCCTAACAGTTCAGGTGTTTCACTTGGCCACCAATGCTGTCTGACGGCTTGCATATTGGGGAAGTACCCCTCACTCCACGGCTTAGGTAAAACTGATAACCGCTTTGCCACAAATGACAGCTCTTGGTTTACCTCACGGGTGGAAACTAGTCAATCAAGTAGGGGTTGTTTCCCTTTACGCTGGCAGGTCCTCTAAATGGGCCAGCTACTTTGGGGTTCCTGTGGTACTCCTCACAATGAGTTTTAGGGCTTATTCCGAAGTACTTCCCACAGTTAAGCGGATAGGGAATATTCCCAAATCCAAAGCTGCAACAGATGCGAAAAAAAAAAAAAAAATTGCTAGAAATTCCACCCAACGAGCCCAAGAAAGAGCTCTGATACCAGATGATACAAACCGTTGCTCCAAAACCTCGAGGTGTTAGTGAAGGCCGCCCACTAGGATATTAACACTTTAGATATATTTTAATACAATATCATGTAATATATCTTCAATTTGATTTTTTTTTTGGAATCTATTTAACAAACATTGAGATATCGGATTTGATAGCTCAACTAATAGAGCTAATTCACCTAGCTTCTATTGTAAGAAATGCTTATCATTATTTATATAAGAAATTGATTTGATAATAACTCAAAATTACAAAACCACATAATATTTGTTGGAATAAATTAATGTTAACATAAGAGGCTACCTAAGCTATAAGTTTAATTTTTTTTACACAAATCTATTTGAAATCTTTATCCATAACCTTGCTCTCTAGAAGAAACCTAAATTTAGTTTTTCATAAGTTCTAACTCTAATCCTAACCTTAACATCCAAAACCAAAAGAGAAGTCATCCAAAGTAAATAACCACCTAACTAAAGCATAAACATCCTTTAAGTTGATTTTGTTAATTTAATCATGTGAGTGGAAAACTACACAACTATTTTTAACATAAATGAGAAAGTTTGAATATGTATATTTAAAAAAAAAATGTAGTTTGAATATTATATATAATATAATTTATCTTTTTTTTTTAAATTTATTGTTTTATAATTTAAATAATATTTTTATTTAAAAAATAATAAATTATTGATAAATATTATTTAACAAATAAATATAATTTTTATTTAAAAATTTATTACTTTATTTAAAAAGCTAATTATTAAAAATATGAAAATAAATTTCATATATATATATACATACTACCAACCAAATTTATCAAGTATTTTAACATCCCTACAAACAAACGAATGAACTGACAGCCCCTATGCTCACGGCTCTTTCGAGCTTATTTCTCAGCTCTGAATACCAAAAGTGACACCCTATTTTTCATTTTATAGTTTCGAGGAGAGGTAATCACTAAAACTTATATGCAGTGGTATAAAAATGAATATATCTCATATTGAAGCCATTCACCAACTAAATTTTCTTTAAACTAATGTGGTTGTAAGAAAAAATTCCCACTATAAACTAATATGGCCGAATTGTCATATGTGTAGAGGTTCTAAACTCTCATAAAGAAAGGGATAAAAGCTATTAAAAATAGTAACTTTGAGAAAAGCAAATCTAAATATGGAACATTAGCTCTCTACCATACCATGATAACATCCACTCTGCAATCCCACTAGCCGTTGGGTTGCGTACAAATTTTATAGGCGACGTATTACTAAGTGAGCTCTTTTTACACCTATATTTCAATATAACTTTCCTTTTAGAAAGCGTCGAGGAATCAGAATCCCGATGCCATCCATTGACACATTGTTATTAAATATAGTAAATGACAATGACATGACTAAGAGGCATCTTGCCGTGACCATCCGTTAACGCATTGTTCATGTTTATGATAATGACATCAATGTTCATTGCACGCGATCCATCGGCATAAGGAAATGAGCACATGAAGTTGAATGATCCAGGCAAATCACAGGGTTTATAAATTGGGGAGACGTGAAAATAGCAGGTGATTTTTCACAAACCAAAATAGAAAGTAAAATAAAGCTAAGCAAAAAGCCAAAAGAAAGATACAATCGCTTGTTTATATAGAGAGAGCATCAGGAGATCCAAGGCTTTTCATCTTTGCAAATAGTTTTGCATTACAAGCCGTTATAGTAAAACATGGAGGAGATTTCAGGAAGTTGAAGCCCGCATGTCCTCGGTGTAAGTCGTGGGAGTATTGCAGGTTTAGGTTTATGAATAACAAGAGACGCTGCAAGAAGTTGAAGCCTAGATATATCTATGGAAGGTGCACCAAATATTTCACTCTCGGAGGAAAGCTCTATAACACTTCCTCAATCTCACCTCCAAAAGCTCGAATTTCGCCTAATAGCTGCACAAGCAACTTTGCTGTTGCTTCTCCTCTTTACATGAGTTCACCTGATGATCAGTATGTTGCTAGGCATTCTTGAGATAGTTGTTGGATGGCAAGAACAGATATGGCAGTAACACATGTTCCTGGGAGGAATTTATGTAGTCGTAGTTTTGTGAATCCATGCTGCGAAATCAACTCAAGAAGCAATGAATGCCAGGGAATGTGGTCGGCGCATGATGGCCGATGGTCAGATATTTATGACACAAGTTGTTTTCATCCTTATGATAGCCAGTCAGGAGCTGAGATCGTTTGTTTTACATTTTTGGAGAATTTTAGTGAAGATGTGATGGCCCCAAATCTAGGGTTTAGCCACTATGTGAATAATATTCCACCATTGAATAATGTTGAGCCAGTTGAGCCGTTAGAGAGATCCCAGGAAAGGTATTTGGACAACGGTTTGTTGCTGTTAGAATACTTTGCAGAAAATTTTGTGAATCGAATATCAGTAGCTGGAGGAGAAGAAAAACAAGAAGAGCATAATGCAGAAGACAGCAGTACGAATTTGTTAGGCGGAGAAGACCTGGTGTTACATTCGGAGACGGATAGTATTTTTCCTGCGCGATCAAACGACCTAGGTGAAGAAAATGAATGGTTGATCGATTTATTTGCAAAAGACGGAGGAGAGAGCAGTGCAAAGAGTGCAGACAGTACAAGGTATGGTTCAGAATTGGAAATTGATTGGTTGATGGATGTTTTTTCAAAAGACGGAGAGAGGAGTATAGAGCGTGGTTCAGAATTGGAAAATTTAGATGGATGCTTGGGATTGGAATTATTTGATTCAGATTTCCCAGAGATACCAACAAATGCAGGATTTTATGCTCATCATGTGGATACTTTTGAAGGAGAATGGAAAGTGGACGACATTACGAATCTGTGGATGTTTTGATAATAAAGTTAAATGGCCTTTATAAAGTTAAAGGCCTTTATAAGTTCTAGCTTTCAGTTATATGGCCTTTATAAGTTCTTGCTCCTGGAATTTATGAAAAATCGGATAATAGAGTCCGAAAAATATATGCCTCTAAATTATGAAACATATAACTGTTTAGTTCCTGGATTCATTGATGAATCATATAATTTTTTTATATATGTCAATTCATTTTTTTAATTATTATGCCCATCCTCATTCTATGATAGATTTTTAGAGGATTGAGTGTTCTTTTAATTAACTTTGATTACAGATATAAGTGTTCTTTTAGTTAAATTTCAAACTGTTAAAAATCTTTTAATTGATTTTTCACGGAAGGTTAATAGCCAAGCGGATTTGAGGTCCCGTCGCAAGGTATCAACACTGTGCTTTATATGTTTTCCGGCACCATCTTCATGTGAGTGGTGAACAAAGAATACCGGAGGAGAAATTCTGTGGAAGAACACGGTCCACCGTTGCATTAGTATAATAATATTTAGATACTTTTAACAGCAAGTTTTCATTTGATAACAACCGTTTGATAATAAAGAAGCCATAATATTACGTTTAGAGCCGAGTCAAACACTTCTAGTTTTTCGTATTTATTCAATGTATATGCAATTTCAAATATATCTCACCTATTTTTATTTACCTAATGTTAATGATCTCCCTTTTTATTTACTTCCATTGATTTTTAAAATGCATTGCTTTAATGTTAATCATCTTATTTTACATAGTTTCAAGTAAGTAACCATGTCAAACTTTTAATAATAGTTATAATTAAACTTATGTAAATTTAATTCTTTAAGTATTTTATTTTATTTTTTTATAATATTTTAATATTTATATTAAATAACACAAATCTATTATACATTATTATTATTTTTATATTAAAATGCATAAATATATTATACGTTATTCTTTTTTAAACAAATATTGCTTTAATTACAAAAAAATCTTTTAAAATAAATTTACACTTGTCTTAAAACCATTAAAAAGTTAAAATTGATTGTAAAATGTTGAGATAATTCTATTCATTTTTCTAAATATTATTTATAAATAAAATTGTTTTGATTTATATATATTTTTTAATTTTTTTGATTTTCTAACATTAAACTATGTAAAATTCTGAAAATAAAAATAAATTTAAATTTTTTTATTTTTTTATCCTAAGTTGATGGGTTAATAATATTATTGTATTTAATAACAAAATCAATATTATTAATTAACTTTTTAATTCATTCATCTTAATAGTGATTTATGAATATTCTAAATGTTTTAGAAAAAAATAAAAAATAAAACCAAATCAAGTAATTTTTTTTTTATTTTTTTTTAAGTTTTATAAACTAAAATTAATTTAAATAAAAATTAATAATAATTATTATCAACATCAATAAAATTTTGAAATTTTTCGTTATCTTTACTATTTGAATTTTTTGATTATTTTTACTATGTAACGTGTTAGAAGAAGCATTTTATTACATGGTAATCATTCTAAAAAAATATATACTTTTATATTTGTAAGATCTTATTAGGAGAGAAATTTATTTGTCTATCTATTTAAAATAATAGAAATATAAATAATTTTATGATTATTATATTATTTAGAATTAATTAATTTGTTTTTTATTAATATTTCAAAAAAAATTATAATTTTAATTACAAATTTACAATTACCTAAATATTGAAATTAAAATTGTATATATATGAATTACAATTTAAATACATATTGTATTTGAAAGAGATAACATTAAAACTAGACAAACATTATGAAGAAAATGCCAAACATTTTATTAATCGGATATAAAGTGCTCTGCTATTTATCATTTTTATAAAATGATTTTTTTTAAAAATATTGTGAACCTGAATTAAAAAACTTATATAATTAATTTATGGTTAATTATTATGAAAAATTCTAATTTAGATTTTTTAATAATAAAAAATTACATTTAAAGTAATAATTAAGATAACGTGATTTTTAAATTAAAATTATTTACGTAAACCATCAAAATTAGTATTTTACCTTTATTTTTATTAATGTTATAATGAAATTGGTTTAAGTTTAAATTTTATTATTTCATCATTATTTTTATTAATTTTATAATGAAATTAGTTTAAGTTTCAATTGATGATATGAAATTTCTCAATTTAAGTATAATTAAATATTTTTAAATTTATTTAAATAACATAACACAATTAAAGGAAATTACAAAACATATATATAACTTCAAATTACAAAAAATATGTTTCAATTTTTCTTATATTTATAATTTTTTAATTAATTCAAACAAAAATTACATAGGATAACAATATGGATCTCTCTCTAAGAAACTAGACCATCATGAAACAATAAAGTGTCATGTGAGGTTGCCTAGTGGGAAAATGAATAGATTGGCTTACACACAAATCCAAATATAAAATGAAGCACAAACAAAATAAGTGTGAAGGCACACTATATTTCTCATTAACCAAATGTACATATATATACAATGAGAAATGTCCCTTGGGTTTCATATTCCCAAGTGGACTCTTAGACTCTCGGGTGACTCTTGGCATAACCTCACATTAATATTCCTCACATCGAGGATTAGAGTCCAACAAATCCCCCCTTAATCCGAAGGGTGTATATGAGTCCAAGGAAAAGAAGAGACATGAATAAGTGGAAGTGGACAACTACAACCAACTGAACATTTCCATCTCGAACATCCTTTACTAAGAAGGTTAGCTAAACGCTTGCACATGCTTCTGTTAAACACAAGAGATCTCTAAAGGGATGGTTTTTAGGTTGACCATCAACCGAAATAGGCTAGCAATAGGCTGAAATATTCTACTATGTTTGTGTTTAATGTTGACCACAAAATCTCGAACTTGGAGACAAAACTCGCTCAGAGTTCTCTGGAATGGTTGGTATGGGCTGGCACCAAACCAACTAGAGAGATGAAAACATGAAGTGAACAACTGCAACTTGATGAACATTTCCATCTTGACAACTATTTTCCAAGTTAGCTAGAAGCTTGCACATGCTTCTGCTAAATGAAGGTCCTCTTGATACCGGTGGTTTTAGGATGACCACCAACTCTAGAGATCAGTTTAACATAGCTCTTCACAGGCCTGTTTGTTTTGGATCACTTGTAATCGCTCGCTTGTTACTGATGGTCTTCATCCCTCCCTGTCAAGAACAATGTGAGGAGAGGACAGTCTCATGGTGTCACAACTAGACACAAAACACATGAATACTCTATGGCATGGTTATCTTCTGTCTTCAGAATACATGCATGTCGCAATCAGGTGGCATCTCTGACTCTGGTGGTTGACCAAACTCACTATGGATCAGGCTCTCTTGATATGACTTACTTGAGGAATGCTGTAATGGTTTGTTGTAAGAAGGACAAGGCTTCGAAACTTGATGCCTGACATTATGTTTCCCCCTGTTAGGTACACAGTGAGGAGAAGAAGATGTCTCAACTGCAAGATGTGTCAATACTCAGGAATGAAGTCTCCGGTATGACTTATAAATCTTCTTGCTTGTTGATGACCATTGCCAAGAAGAGATCCACCCATAATCAATCTTCTCTCTTGCAGGTTTCTTCAGAATGAAGCATATGTCTGATGAGTGTGTATGTTTTCCACATAGCTTACAAGGGTGAAGATCAAAACAATGATATTTCATGTGGCCAACTTGATCACAGTGTTGACATGTCAAATTCTGAACTAATGTAGATGAATATGACCTCTCATTGATCAAACCAACACTCTGAAACTAAATGGGCTTGGATAAATCAAGATTGTGAATTGTCACTTCCTTTCCGTATCCAAGACCAGTTCTTTGCTTGTTATGTCTAATCTCTTCCCATGGTTTGATGATGGGCTTGGAAGGAACAAGAAAAACCTTTGTATGCATGTTTTCATCTTCATTTTATTTCACTTCTAATGGCATGCCACTGATTTTCTCATGTACTTCTGAAGTGGCATTATTTTGTGTATTATGTTGAATAGAATCATGAAGTGGATTCTTCTCCACATGAACAGGTTCAGAATGTCTTTCTTCTTATTGAAGCTGCAACTCAAGTTGCAGGAAATAAAATGTGTCTTGTGAATCTTTTATAGAATCTCGAATATGAGTGAGGGTAGTCATGTCGATCATGATATTGTTTTCAACAGAGGAGAGAAGTAGAGTGTTCAATAACTCTACCAATTCATTCAGCATTGCCATTAGAAAATTGAAGACTTTCTCAAATAAAGAAGGGCTTCTTGCAATTCCACCCTTTTACAAGCACTCAACCTTAGAATTAAATGAAAGGTGTTGGTCTCAGCCAAAAATGCACCCAAATACACTACAACTCAATTCAATTTAATTTTGAATGGTACAAAGGAAACTAGTTGCAAGCTACAAAACTCAAATGTACTTACAACAATTACTGATTATGAGGTTGAATCAACTTTATGCTCCAAAGTTGATGCTTTGAGTTCCTTGATTATGATCTAGATAAGTTGATGATGCTGAGTCTCTTTGATTTTGATTTTTTTAAGTGAATATATAAACTCTCCCCCCTCAACAATGAAAATAACTCATCTATGTCTTTGCAATACATATTTATGCATATACATTCATGGCAGTATGTAGGTGCATAATAGAATTTTCCAACCAATGATTTATTTCTAATACCAATGAATCTTCAAATTCAAATTCAACTTCATGGTCTTCAAAAAATGCACTTCAACCTCCTTTGAACCTTCGAGGGGGCAACCTCCGTTGAGCAAGCGCAATACAATTAACTTCACGGTGCCTTCATAGGCCTCAACACACACTTATATACTAAGTCTAGGTGCCAATACCATGGGTCAATACTATGTGTCAATACAAACCATGGGCTAAGTCTAGGCGCCAATACTATGAGTCAAAACCATGGGACATATAATACTATGGGACGACTTACAAAGCGTATGCGTCCAATACTATGGGTCAATACTATGGGCTAATATAAACTATGGATCAACAAATACTACGGGACGACTTACAAAGCATATGCGTCCAACAACAATATACTAAAAAAGTAAAGACATGGGTTCCTAACATCCCCTCTCCCTTAGAAAAAGCTTTGTCCTCAAAGCTTTAGATGTGGAAATTGATGCAGAATCTGAAGGAGTGGGTCCCCTGTAGCATCCCCGGGCTGCATTTCAATCCACTGGCACCTTTGGAGTTTCATGGAGGATTGCATGGAAGGCTGTAGAGGAAGAAGAACCATATAAGCGATGTGAAAAGTGCACTCAGAACGGTGTTGATCGGCTTGTTGTTTCAGTCAAATTCTTGCCATGTGAAAATTGTCTTGCAGAATGAGAAGAAACTGATCACGGTTTTGAAGAATTGAGTCAATTGCCTGAACTGGGGAGCTGCTGAAGGTTTATGGAAGAAGAACTGGTGGTTCTTTTCCAGAGACTACTTCATATAGTGTCCTTTGAGATGTGGTATTATACCACTTGAGCGCTTCTAGGAAATCCATAGAAATAGTTGTCCAAATCTGTGGAGGGATGGGCAAGGGTTCAAGCAGTCCCAGAAGGAGGGTCGTTTCACCCTTGTTGACCTGGAAAGTATCACAGTCAACCACCATCCGTTGAATTGTTCTTTTGCATCATTGCCAAAAGAAGTTACATTGTTCCTGGTCATACGTTTTAAGGAACCCAGAGTGCCCTACTGATGAAGAAGCATGTAGTTCATAGAAGAGATAGCCCCGTTGAACAGATTGCAACCAATTTGGAACAAGCAGAGAATTAGATATAAGAGAAACTGGGTCATCAAATGTGCGAGGAGGAGCAGCTTCCACCATATTGTCCTTACCCTTCTAGTCAGTGGTTGCATAGTCATAACCCATGAGTTGGATAACCCATTTCAGGTGTGTTGGGGAGGAGACCCGTTGTTCCAGGAAAGTTTCCAGACTCTGGAGATCAGTCTTGATGCAGAAATAATTCTCCAATAGGGATAGCTGCCACTTCTGTAATGTATGCAAAATAGTCATCATTTCCTGTTGAGAGGTAGATGCGGCTAAATTCTTACCGGAAAGGTCTATTGAAGGCAACAAGGTCATTGGTTCGGCAAAGACACCTGCATATCTATCCAAGGAAGTAGTGGAGACTGTTGATGGGTGCATCTGAATGGAATGGAGCTGAGTGATGACACCATGTGAATTCTTCTTAAGTATTTTTTCCAGGCGATGTGAATTGATGATGCAGAGAGACCCTGGTTGTAAGCCCATAAATTTCTGTTGTGCCCCATTGACTGAAAACTGCATCCAAAGTTCAGCAAAATCCCATAATATGGGGCCAAGTGTGCATAACCATTGAACGCCCAAAGCCACATCACATGTGAGAGTGCAGGTTATAATCTTCCATAGAGATATGCACATTGTGACACTTCCCCTTGCAAGGTAAGGTGTCCCCATTGGCAACCATGACTTCAAAGTGGGAGCAAGGATGGACAAAACAATCAGCCTGTATGGCAATCCGAGGATCAATGAAGTTATGAGTGCTACAAAAATAAATGAGTATGGTAAGAGGGAGCTTCTTGAAGTATCCCTTGACTCGCACTGTTTGTGGGGTGGTGACACCGGTTACAGCATGGAGAGAGATCTCGGGTGGGTCATCCTGAGATGGGGTGTCAACAGGTGGGTGTTGAATGTCGACCTGATCATCTACTGTATCTGGAGCTTCTTCATCAAGTTCTGAGGCCGGTTACGCCATGGAGAGAGATATCGGGTGGGTCGTCCTGAGATGGGGTGTCAACAGGTGGGTGTTGAATGTCGACCTGATCATCTACTGTATCTGGAGCTTCTTCATCAAGTTCTGAGGCAGGCGGAGAATCCACATCCAAGAGATAGAGCTTTTGTTGAACACATCTATGTCCCTGAGTGAATTTCTCATCACAATTATAACAAATCCTTTTTCTCGGTGTGCCTGCATCTATGTTTCAGAGAATTGCTTGATAGGAGCTGGTTGAGGAGCAGGTGTGATGGGAGGTCGTTGGGAATCCATATTTCTGAAGGGAACAAAGGTGGGTTTGGAGCATTGTTGAGCTGCGATCTTGTCCTCGGCCAACTTAGCCAACCCTAGGACTTCCATCATTGTGTTGGGACAAAACATTTTGACCTCTGAGCGCATTTCATCCTTGAGACCACTGATAAAACAAATCCTGTAGAATTCATCAGACAATCCTTCTGTGTGATTGGCTAGTTTCTCAAATTTCCTCTAATACTCTCTCACTGTGCCATTTTGGTGAAGTTTAGTGAGTGCTCCTTTGAAGTCGTCAAAAGCATTAGGACCAAATCATGGCAAAAAGAGTTGGCAAAAATATGTCCAGTTTGGCTCGGGATGAGCTTTGATGTACCAACGGTACCATTGAAGGGCTTCCTGTTCCAAATGAAAGGATGCAAGTGGAACTTTCTGGACATCAAAAGTATTATGCAGACTGAAATATTGTTCTGCTCGGTCACGGGGGGTTCACCCGGTGAACTTGTTACATAGCACGATCGTTCGAATGATATTAAAGAATATCCCTATTTTCACTAAATATTGGAAAATTCCTCCTAAAATTGTATTGTTGAACCCCCCTCCCAATATGCATTTCCAATTAAGAAAACCCCTAGTTTCACCGGATATTGTAGGTATCCATTTTTATCAAACCATTTTTAATACCCCCCTTATATCATATTATAAAGTTGTAACAAACAAGAACCCTAACACATCTTAATGATCCCACCAGGATTGTAGGGGCGATTGATCAATTTGTAGCGTTGGATAGTGGAAAAGCCAATGAAATAGTATTGGGGAAGGAAAAATGTGTAAAAGGAAACCCAGTCAAGAGATCAACGTAACAAAGAATGTAAAAGACTGATATTCCACTAGTTACTGCAATGCTTAGAAAAGATGAAAATTGCAAATGTTTCACAACATAGCCTACAAATTTACCAATTTTATATCATGTAAATACAAGTATAGCCATAGAGAGCTCATGATTTCTATAAGATTAATAAATTAAACTCCATAAAAATGCAAAATTGAAACCCTTTCATGGATATTCCACTAGTTACTACAATGCTTAGAAAATATGAGAATTGCAAATGTTTCACAACATAGCCTACCAATTTACCAATTTTATATCCTATAAAAACAAGTATAGCCATAGAGAGCTCATGATTTCTATAAGATTAATAAATTAAACTCCATAAAAATGCAAAATTGAAACCCTTTCATGGATGACTCCCCTACCTTCCTATCAAAACAAACATCTAGGTTCCAATGAGCCAAGGAAGATTGATCTCACTTTTCTTGGTTGTCGTGGAGAAAGGTTTGACTGAATATGAATTGAGCCCATGATTTGAAGGTATGAATCCATCCCACGATTTGGAGGTTATTCCTCATCCCACCCAAATAAAATAACCCCCAATATTTATATTACTATTTCAAATTAAAACCCCCCCTTGACCCCTTAATACAGAGCAATATATTTTTGAGGTTTTTAAGAGTATTCAAACCCCCAATATGAATGAATGTGATATGATATTGTCTCACTAGTGAACCCCCCGTGTGCTCGGTATATCCATCCAGTCGAATCAGTTCCATTGAAGCGAGAAAAATCAAGCTTCAGCCCACGAAAATTGCTGGAAGAAGAGAACCCGGTGGCTGCAAAAGATTTTGGCTGTCGGTTATTATTCATGGCTGAATGCTGAAGATGGAGGCCGAGAAATTTTTCATCCATATCTTGGAGTTTGGTTTGGATGGCTACAAGTGCTTCCTCCATGGTTTTTGCTCCTGTGCGAGTGACAACCATAACCAGGATCTTTTTTTTTTTATTATTGTGGGGGGGGGGGTGGATGGATAGAAAAACACAAACACAAGCTTATTTAGTAAGGGGAAATTTGGATTTGGGAAAAAATCGAAGGGGTAATTAGGGTTTGACTAGGTGTTCAACACTTTCTAAGGGACAGGGAAGCAAAAAATGGGGATTTTAGAAGCGGGAACTCTATGGTAAAATTTGAAGGCAATCGGGTGAAAATTGAAGAAGTTATGGCAAACCCTAAAAATAGACAAATGTGGGATTTCTGGTCTTGGGAAGTGGAATTTGGGATAAGGTCTTCAAGAATGAAATAGGAAGAATAGGATTGCAGGGATGTCAGTGAAGTTTCAGGGAAAACAGAGTTGAAACAAGGGAGATATGGCCGAAAAACAGAATTTTATACTCCCTCCTTTTTTTTTTCTTATTCAGAAATGGATTGGCAACAGTGGTGTTGAAGGGATCCGCAACAGATGGATCTGCAACGGCATGGAAGGGATCGAAAATGGTTGGATCTGAAACGACGACTGGATCTGGAACGACTTTTAGAATAGATCTGAAACAGCTGGATCTGGAGCAGAAGTGATCGGCAACAGTTCAACTTAAAATAGATATGGACCCCAGGTATGTACGGCTTCCTAACAGTTCAGGTGTTTCACTTGGCCACCAATGCTGTCTGACGGCTTGCGCATTGGGGAAGTACCCCTCACTCCATGACTCAGGTAAAACTGATAACCGCTTTTCCACAAACGACAGCTCTTGGTTTACCTCATGGGTGGGAACTAGTCAATCAGGTAGGGGTCGTTGCCCTTTTCGCTGGCAGGTCCTCTCAATGGGCCGGCTACTTTGGCGTTCCTATGGTACTCCTCACAATGCGTTTTAGGGCTTATGCCCAATTACTTCCCACAGTTAAGCGTATAGGGATCATTCCCAAATCCAAAGCTGCAACAGATGCGAAAAAAAAAAATTGGTAGAAATTCCACCCAACGAGCCCAAGAAAGTGCTCTGATACCAGATGATACGAACCGTTGCTCCAAAACCTCGAGGTGTTAGTGAAGGCCGCCCACTAGGATCTTAACACTTTAGATATATTTTAATACAATATCATGTAATATATCTTCAATTTGATTTTTTTTTTGGAATCTATTTAACAAACATTTAGATATCGGATTTGACAGCTCAACTAATAGAGCTAATTCACCTAGCTTCTATTGTAAGAAATGCTTATCATTATTTATATAAGAAATTGATTTGATAATAACTCAAAATTACAAAACCACATAATATTTGTCGGAATAAATTAATGTTAATATAAGAGGCTACCTAAGGTATAAGTTTAATTTTTTTTACACAAATCTGTTTGAAATCTTTATCCATAACCTTGCTCTCTAACAAAAGTTGGAGAAGAAACCTAAATTTATTTTTTCATAAGTTCTAACTCTAATCCTAACCTTAACATCCAAAACCAAATGAGAAGTCATCCAAAGTAAATAACCACCTAACTAAAGCATAAATATCCTTTAAGTTGATTTTGTTAATTTAATCATGTGAGTGCAAAACTACACAACTATTTTAACATAAATGAGAAAGTTTGAATATGTATATTTGAAAAAAAAAATGTAGTTTGAATATTATATATAATAGAATTTTTCTTTTTTTTTAAATTTATTGTTTTATAATTTAAAAAATATTAAATTATTGATAAATATTATTTAACAAATAGATATAATTTTTATTTAAAAATTTATTACTTTATTTAAGAAGCTAATTATTAAAAATATGAAAATAAATTTCATATATATATATACATACTACTAACCAAATTTATCAAGTATTTTAACATCCCTACAAACAAACGAATCAACTGACATCCCCTATGCTCACGGCTCTTTCGAGGTTATTTCTCAGCTCTGAATACCAAAAGTGACACCCTATTTTTCATTTTATAGTTTCGAGGAGAGGTAATCACTAAAACTTATATGCACTGGTATAAAAATGAATATATCTCATATTGAAGCCATTCACCAACTGAATTTTCTTTAAACTAATGTGGTTGTAAGAAAAAATTCCCACTGTAAACTAATATGGCCGAATTGTCATATGTGTAGAGGTTCTAAATTCTCATAAGGAAAGGGATAAAAGCTATTCAAAATAGTAACTTCGAGAAAAGAAAATCTAAATATGGAACGTTAGTTGTCTACCATACCATGATAACTTCCACTCTGCAAGCCCACTAGCCGTTGGGTTGCGTACAAATTTTATAGACGACTTATTACTAAGTGAGCTATTTTTACACCTATATTTCAATATAACTTTTCTTTTAGAAAGCGTCGAGGAATCAGAATCCCGATGCCATCCATTGACACGTTGTTATTAAATATAGTAAACGACAATGACATGACTAAGAGGCATCCTGCAATGACCATCCGTTAACGCATTGTTCATGTTTACGATAATGACATCAATGTTCATTGCGCGCAATCCATCGGCATAAGGAAATGAGCACGTGAAGTTGAATGATCCAGGAAAATCACAGGGTTTATAAATTGTGGAGACGTGAAAATAGCAGGTGCTTTTTCACAAACCAAAATAGAAAGTAAAATAAAGCTAAGCAAAAAGCCAAAAGAAAGCTACAATCGCTTTTTTATATATAGAGAGCATCAGGAGCTCCAAGGCTTTTCATCTTTGCAAATATTTTTGCATTACAAGCCGTTATAAACATGAAGGATATTTTCAGGAAGATGAAGCCCGCATGTCCTCGGTGTAAGTCATGGGAGTATTGCAGGTTTAGGTTTATGAATAAAAAGAGATGCTACAAGAAGTTGCAGCCTAGATATATCTGTGGAAGGTGCACCAAATATTTCACTCTCGGAGGAAAGCTCTATAACACTTCCTCAATCTCACCTCCAAAAGCTCGAATTTCGCCTAATATCTATGCAAGCAACTTTGCTGCTGCTTCTCCTCTTTACATGAGTTCACCTGATGATCAGTATGTTGCTAGGCATTCTTTAGATAGTTGTTGGACGGTAAGAACAAATATGGCAGTAACACATGTTCCTGGAAGGAATTTATGTATTCGTAGTTTTGTGAATCCATGCTGCGAAATCAATTCAGGAAGCAATGAATGCCAGGGAATGTGGTCGGCGCATGATGGCCGATGGTTAGATATTTATGACACAAGTTGTTTTCATCCTTATGATAGCCAGTCAGGAGCTGAGCTCGTTCGTTTTACCTTTTTGGAGAATTTTAGTGAAGATTTGATGGCCCCAAATCTAGGGTTTAGCCACTATGTGAATAATATTCCACCGTTGAATAATGTTGAGCCAGTTGAGCCGTTAGAGAGATCCCAGGAAAGGGATTTGGACAACGATTTGTTGCTGTCAGAATACTTTGCAGAAAATTCTGTGAATCGAATATCAGTAGCTGGAGGAGAAGAAAAACAAGAAGAGCATAATGCAGAAGACAACAGTATGAATTTGTTAGGCGGAGTAGACCTGTTGTTACATTCGGAGATGGATAGTATTTTTCCTGCGCGATCAAATGACCTGGGTGAAGAAAATGAATGGTTGATCGATTTATTTGCAAAAGATGGAGGAGAGAGCAGTGCAAACAGTGCAGACTGTACAAGGTATGGTTCAGAATTGGAAAATGATTGGTTGATGGATATTTTTTCAAAAGACGGAGAGAGCAGTACAGGGCATGGTTCAGAATTGGAAAATTCAGACGGATGCTTGCGATTGGAATTATTTGATTCTGATTTCCCAGAGATACTAACAAATGCAGGATTTTATGCTCATCATGTGGATACTTTTGAAGGAGAATGGAAAGTGGATGACATTACGAATCTATGGATGTTTTTATAATAAAGTTAAATGGCGTTTATAAAGTTAAAGGCCTTTATAAGTTCTAGTTTTCAGTTATATGGCCTTTATAAGTTCTTGCTACTGGAATTTATGAAAAATCGGATAATAGAGTCCGAAAAATATATGCCTCTGAATTATGAAACATATAACTGTTTAGTTCCTGGATTCATTGATGAATCATATAATTTTTTTATATATGTGAATTCATTTTTTAAATTATTATGCCCATCCTCATTCTATGATAGATTTTTAGAGGATTGAGTGTTCTTTTAATTAACTTTGATTACAGATATAAGTGTTCTTTTAATTAAATTTCAAACTGTTAAAAATCTTTTAATTGATTTTTCACAGAAGGTTAATAGCCAAGCGGATTTGAGGTCCCGTCGCAAGGTATCAACACTGTGCTTTATATGTTTTCTGGCACCATCTTCACATGAGTGGTGAACAAAGAATACCGGAGGAGAAATTCTGTGGAAGAACACGGTCCACCGTTGCGTTAGTATAATAATATTTAGATACTTTTAACGGCAAGTTTTCATTTGGTTACAGCCGTTTGATAATAAAGAAGCCATAATATTACGTTTAGAGCCGAGTCAAACACTTCTAGTTTTTCGTATTTATTCAATGTATATGCAATTTCAAATATATCTCGCCTATTTTTATTTACCTAATGTTAATGATCTCCCTCTTTAATTACTTCCATTGATTTTTAAAATGCATTGCTTTAATGTTAATGATCTTATTTTACATAGTTTCAAGTAAGTAACCATGTCAAACTTTTAATAATAGTTATAATTAAACTTATGCAAATTTAATTCTTTAATTATTTTATTTTATTTTTTTATAATATTTTAATATTTTAATATTTATATTAAATAACACAAATCTATTATACATTATTATTATTTTTATATTAAAATACATAAATATATTATACATTATTCTTCTTTAAACAAATATTGCTTTAATTACAAAAAAATCATTTAAAATAAATTTTCACTTATCTTAAAACCATTAAAAAGTTAGAATTGTTTGTAAAATGTTGAGATAATTCTATTCATTTTTCTAAATATTATTTATAAATAAAATTGTTTTGATTTATATATATTTTTTAATTTTTTTGTTTTTTTGTTTTTTGAATTTTAAACTTTGTAAAATTTTGAAAATAAAAATAAATTTTAATTTTTTATTTTTTTTATCCTAAGTTGATGGGTTAATAATATTATTGTATTTAATAACAAAATTAATATTATTAATTAACTTTGTAATTCATTCATCTTAATAGTGATTTATGAATATTTTAAATGTTTTAGGAAAAAAAAAAAAAAAACCAAATCAAGTAATTTTTTTATTTTTTTTTAAGTTTTATAAACTAAAATTAATTTAAATAAGAATTAATAATGATCATTATCAACATCAATAAAATTTTGAAATTTTTCGTTATCTTTACTATTTGAATTTTTTCATTCTCTTTATTATTTAAATTTTTTCATTATTTTTACTATGTAACGTGCTAGAAGAAGCATTTTATTACATAGTAATCATTCTAAAAAAATATATACTTTTATATTTGTAAGATCTTATTAGGAGAGAAATTTATTTGTCTATCTATTTCAAATAATAGAAATATAAATAATTTTATGATTATTATATTATTTAGAATTAATTAATTTGTTTTATATTAATATTTTTAAAAAAATTATAATTTTAAATACAAATTTACAATTACCTAAATATTGAAATTAAAATTGTATATATATGAATTACAATTTAAATACATATTGTATTTGAAAGAGATAACATTAAAACTAGACAAACATTATGAAGAAAATGCCAAACATTTTATTAATCGGATATAAAGTGCTCTGCTATTTATCCTTTTTATAAAATGATTTTTTTTTTTTTAAATAATGTGAACCTGAATTAAAATACTTATATAATTAATTTATGGTTAATTATTATGAAAATTTATAATTTAGATTTTTTAATAATAAAAAATTACATTTAAAGTAATAATTAAGATAACGTGATTTTTAAATTAAAATTATTTACTTGAATTATCAAAATTAGTATTTTACCTTTATTTTATTAATGTTATAATGAAATTGGTTTAAGTTTAAATTTTATTATTTTATCATTATTTTTATTAATTTTATAATGAAATTAGTTTAAGTTTCAATTGATGATATGAAATTTATCAATTTAAGTATAATTAAATTTTTTTAAATTTTTTTAAATAACATAACACAATTAAAGGAAATTACAAAACATATATATAACTTCAAATTACAAAAAATATGTTTCAATTTTTCTTATCTTTATAATTTTTTTAAGATATGAATTTTTTAATTAATTCAAACAAAAATTACATAGGATAACAATATGGATCTTTCTCTTAGGAAACTAGACCATCATGAAACAATAAAGTGTCATGTGAGGTTGCCTAGTGGGAAAATGAGTAGATTGGGTTACACACAAAGCCAAATACAAAATGAAGCACAAACAAAATAAGTGTGAAGGCACACTATATTTCTCATTAACCAAATGTACATATATATACAATGAGAAATGTCCCTTGGGTTTCATATTCCCAAGTGGACTCTTAGACTCTCGGGTGACTCTTGGCATAACCTCACATTAATATTCCTCACATCGAGGATTAGACCCCAACAAATCCCCGCTTAATCCGAAGGGTGTATATGAGTCCAAGGAAAAGAAGAGACATGAATAAGTGGAAGTGGACACTACAACCAACTGAACATTTCCATCTCGAACATCCTTTACTAAGAAGGTTAGCTAAAAGCTTGCACATGCTTCTGCTAAATACAAGAGATCTCTAAAGGGATGGTTTTTAGGTTGACCATCAACCGAAATAGGCTAGAAAAAGGCTAAAATATTCTACAATGTGTGTGTTTAATGTTGACCACAAACGCTCGAACTTGGAGACAAAACTCG
This sequence comes from Larix kaempferi, assembly GCA_027924585.1. Lineage (NCBI taxonomy): Eukaryota > Viridiplantae > Streptophyta > Pinopsida > Pinales > Pinaceae > Larix > Larix kaempferi. The sequence continues at coordinate 3,698,462 of BSBM01000432.1, forward strand.
CTCAGAGTTCTCTGGAATGGTTGGTATGGGCTGGCACCAAACCAGCTAGAGAGATGAAAACAGAAAGTGAACAACTGCAACTTGCTGAACATTTCCATCTTGACAACTATTTTCCAAGTTCGCTAGAAGCTTGCACATGCTTCTGCTAAATGAAGGTTCTCTTGATACCGGTGTTTTTAGGATGACCACCAACTCTAGAGCTCAGTTGAACATAGCTCTTCACAGGCCTGTTTTTTTTAGATCACTTGTACTCGCTCACTTATTACTGACGGTCTTCATTCCCCCTTGTCAAGAAAAACGTGAGGAGAGGAGAGTCTGATGGTGTCACAACTAGACACAAAACACATGAGTACTCTATGGCATGGTTATCTTTTGTCTTCGGAATACATGCATATCGGAATCAGGTGGCATCTCTGACTCGGGTGGTTGTCCAAACTCAGTATGGATTAGGCTCGCTTGATATGACTTACTTGAGGAATGCTGTAATGGTTTGTTGTAAGAAGGACAAGGCTTCGAAACTTGATGCTTGACATTATGTTCCCCCCTGTTAGGTACACAGTGAGGAGAAGAAGATGTCTCAACTGCAAGATGTGTCAATACTCACGAATGAAGTCTCCGGTATGACTTATAAATCTTCTTGCTTGTTGATGACCATTCCCAATAAGAGATCCACCCATAATGAATCTTCTCTCTTGCAGGTTTCTTCAGAATGAAGCATATGTCTGATGAGTGTGTATGTTTTCCACATAACTTACAAGGGTGAAGATCAAAACAATGATATTTCATGTGGCCAACTTGATCACAGTGTTGGCATGTCAAATTATGAACTAATGTAGATGAATATGAACTCTCATTGATGAATCCAAGACTCTGAAACTAAATGGGCTTGGATAAATCAATAATGCGACTGTCACTTCCTTGCCGTATCCAAGACTAGTTCTTTGCTTGTTATGGCTAATCTCTTCCCATGGTTTGATGATGGGCTTGGAAGGAACAAGAAAAAACTCTGTATGAATGTTTTCATCTTCATTTTATTTCACTTCTGATGGCGTGCCACTGATTTTTTCATGTACTTCTGAAGTGGCATTATTATGTGTATGATGTTGAATAGAATCTTGAAGCGGATTCTTCTCAACATGAACAGGTTCAGAATGTCTTTCTTCTTATTGAAGCTGCAACTCAAGTTGTAGGAAATAAAATGTGTCTTGTGAATCTTTTATAGAATCTTGAATATGTGTGAGGGTAGTCTTGTCGATCATGACATTGTTTTCGACAGAGGAGAGAAGTAGAGTGTTCAATAACTCTACCAATTCATTCAGCATTGCCATTAGAAAATTGAAGACTTTCTCAAATAAAGAAGGGATTCTTGCAATTCCACCCTTTTATAAGCACTCAACCTTAGAATTAAATGAAAGGTGTTGGTCTCAGCCGAAAATGCACCCAATACACTACAACTCAATTCAATTTAATTCTGAATGGTACAAAGGAAACTAGTTGCAAGCTACAAAACTCAAATGTACTTACAACAATTGTTGATTATGAGGTTGAATCAACTTTATGCTCCAAAGTTGATGCTTTGAGTTCCTTGATTATGATCTAGATAAGTTGATGATGCTGAGTCTCTTTGATTTTGATTTTTTTGAGTGAATACATAAACTCTTCCCCCTCAACAAAGAAAATAACTCATCTATCTCTTCGCAATACATATTTATGCGTATACGTTCATGGCAGTATGTAGGTGCATAATAGAATTTTTCCAATGATTTATTTCTAATACCAATCACTCTTCAAATTCAAATTCAACTTCACGGTCTTCAAAAAATGCACTTCAACCTCCTTTGAGCAAGCTCAATACAATTAACTTCAGGGTGCCTTCATAGGCCTCAACACACACTTATATACTAAGTCTAGGTGCCAATACCATGGGTCAATACTATGTGTCAATACAAACCATGGGCTAAGTCTAGGCACCAATAGTATGAGTCAAAACCATGGGGCGTATAATACTATGGGACGACTTACGAAGCATATGCGTCCAATACTATGGGTCAATACTATGGGCTACTATAAACTATGGATCAACAAATACTACGGGACGACTTACAAAGCATATGCGTCCAACAACAATATACTAACAAAGTAAAGACATGGGTTCCTAACATCCCCTCTCCCTTAGAAAAAGCTTTGTCCTAAAAGCTTTAGATGTGGAAATTGATGCAGAATCTGAAGGAGTGGGTCCCCAATAGCATCCTTAGGTTGCATTTCGAGCCACCGGCACCTTTGGAGTTTCAGGGAGGATTGCGTGGAAGGCTGTAGACGAAGAAGAACCATATCAGTGATGTGAAAAGTGCACTCAGAATGGTGTTGATCGACTTGTTGTTTCAGTCGAATTCTTGCAATGTGAAAATTGTCCTGCAGAATGAGAAGAAGCTAATTACGGGTTCGAAGAATTGAGTCAATTGCCTGAACCGGGGAGCTGCTGAAGGTGTATGGAAGAAGAACTGGTGTTTCCTGTCCAGAGGCTACTTCATATGGTGTCCTTTGAGATGTGGTACTATACCACTTGAGCGCTTCTAGGAAATCCATAGAAATAGTTGTCCAAATCTGTGGAGGGATGGGCAAGGGTTCGAGCAGTCCCAAAAGGAGGGTCGTTTCACCCTTATTGACCTGGAAAGTATCACAGTCAACCACCATCCATTGAATTTTCCTTTTGAGTCCCTGCCAAAAGAAGTTACATTGTTCCTGGTCATACGTTTTAAGGAACCTAGAGTGCCCTACTGATGAAGAAGCATGGAGTTCATAGAAGAGATAGCCCCGTTGACTAGATTGCAACCAATTTGGAATAAGTAGAGAATTAGCTATAAGAGAAACTGGGTCATCAAATGTGCGAGGAGGAGAATCTTCCACCATATTGTCCTTACCCTTCTGGTAAGTGGTCGCATAGTCATAACCCATGAGTTGGATAACCCATTTCAGGTGTGTTGGGGAGGAGACCCGTTGTTCCAGGAAAGTTTCCAGACTCTAGAGATCAGTCTTGATGCAGAAATAATTCCCCAATAGGGATAGCTGCCACTTCTGTAATGTATGAAAAATATTCATCATTTATTGTTGAGAGGTAGATGCGGCTAAATTCTTACCGGAAAGGTCTATTGAAGGCAACAAGATCATTGGTTTAGCAAAGACACCTGCATATCTATCCAAGGAAGTAGTGGAGACTGTTGATGGGTGCATCTGAATGGAATGGAGTTGAGCGATGACACCATGTGAATTCTTCTTAAGTATTTTTTCCAGGCGATGTTAACTGATGATGCAGAGAGACCCTGGTTGTAAGCCCATAAATTTGTGTTGTGCCCCATTGACTGAAAACAACATCCAAATTTCAACAAAATGCCATAATATGGGGCCAACTGTGCGTAACCGTTGAACACCCAAAACCACATCACATCCACCTAAGGACAAGGAAAACATGTGAGAGCGCATGTTATAATCTGCCATGGCGATACGTACATTATGACACTTCGCCTTGCAAGGTAAGGTGCCCCCATTGGCAACCATGACTTCAAAGTGGGAGCAAGTATGGACAAAACAATCAGCCTGTTTGGCAATCCGAGGATCAATCAAGTTATGAGTGCTACCAAAATCAATGAGTATGGTTAGAGGGAGCTTCTTGAAGTATCCCCTGACTCGCATTTTTTGTGGGGTGGTGACGCCGGTTACAGCATGGAGAGAGATCTCAGGTGGGTCGTGCTAAGATGGGGTGTCAACAGGCGGGTGTTGAATGTCGACCTGATCATCTACTGTATCTGGAGCTTCTTCATCGAGTTCTGAGGCAGGCGGAGAATCCACATCCAAGAGATAGAGATTTTTTTGAACACATATATGTCCCTGAGTGAATTTCTCATCACAATTATAACAAATCCCTTTTTCTCGGCGTGCTTGCATCTCTTTTTCAGACAATTTCTTGATAGGAGTTGGTTGAGGAGCGGGCGTGATGGGAGGTCGTTGGGAACCCATATTTCTGAAGGGAACAAAGGTGGGTTTGGAGCGTTGTTGAGTTGCTATCTTGTTCTCGGCCAACTTAGCCAACCCTAGGACTTCCATCATTGTGTTGGGACAAAACATTTTGACATTTTGACTGTTGAAGGGCTTCCTGTTCCAAATGAAAGGATGCAAGTGGAACTTTCTGGACATCAAAAGTATTATGTAGATTGAAATATTGTTATGCTTGGTATATCCATCCAGTTGGATCAGCACCATTAAAGCGAGGAAAATCAAGCTTCGACCGACGAAAATTGCTGGAAGAAGAGAACCCGGTGGCTGCAAAAGATTCTGGCTATCGGTTATTGTTCATGGTTGAATGCTGAAGATGGAGGCGGTGAAATTTTTCATCCAGATCTTGGAGTTTGGTTTGGATGGCTACAAGTGCTTCCTCCATGGTTTTTGCTCCTGTGCGAGTGACAACCATAACCAGGATTGTTTTTTTTTTTTATTGTGGGGGGGGGGGGAATGGATAGAAAAACACAAACACAAGCTTATTTTGTAAGGGGAAATTTGTATTTGTGAAAAACTCGGAGGGGTAATTGGGGTTTGACTAGGTGTTCGACACTTTCTGAGGGACAGGGAAGCGAAAAATGGGGATTTCAGAAGCAGGAACTGTATGGTAAAATTTGAAGGCAATCGGGTGAAAATTGAAGAAGTTATGGAAAACCCTAAAAATAGACAAATGTGGGATTTCTGGTCTTGGGAAGTGGAATTTGGGATAGGGTCTTCAGGAATGAAATAGGCAGAATGGGATCGCAGGGATGTCAGTGAAGTTTCAGAGAAAACAGAGTTGAAACGAGGGAGATATGGCCGAAAAATAGAATTTTGTACTCCCTCCTTTCTTTTTTTTTCTTATTCGGAAATGGATCGGCAACAGCGGCGCGGAAGGGATCCGCAACAGATGGATCTGCAACGGCGTGGAAGGGATCGAAAATGGATGGATCCGAAACAGCGACTGGATCTGGAATGAATTTAAGAATAGATCTGGAATGACTTTCAGGTGTTTCACTCGGCCACCAATGCTGTCTGACGGCTTGCGTATTGGGGCAGTACCCCTCACTCCATGGCTCAGGTAAAACTGATAACCGCTTTGCCACAAATGACAGCTCTTGGTTTACCTCATGAGTGGGAACTAGTCAATCAGGTAGGGGTTGTTTCCCTTTTCGCTGGCAGGTCCTCTCAACGGGCTAGCTACTTTGGGGTTCCTGTGGTACTCCTCACAATGAGTTTTAGGTCTTATGCCGAAGTACTTCCCACAGTTAAGCGGATAGGGATTATTCCCAAATCCGAAGCTGCAATAGATGTGAAAAAAAAATTGGTATAAATTCCACCCAACAAGCCCATGAAAGTGCTCTGATACTAGATGATCCGAACCATTGGAACAAAACCTCGAGGTGTTAGTGAAGGCTGCCCACTAGGATCTTAACACTTTAGATATATTCTAATACAATATCATGTAATATATCTTCAATTTGATTTTTTTTTTGGAATCTATTTAACAAACATTTAGATATCGGATTTGATAGCTCAACTAATAGAGCTAATTCACCTAGCTTCTATTGTAAGAAATGCTTATCATTATTTATATAAGAAATTGATTTGATAATAACTCAAAATTACAAAACCACATAATATTTGTCGGAATAAATTAATGTTAATATAAGAGGCTACCTAAGGTATAAGTTTAATTTTTTTACACAAATCTATTTGAAATCTTTATCCCTAACATTGCTCTCTAACAAAAGTTGGAGAAGAAACCTAAATTTAGTTTTTCATAAGTTCTAACTCTAATCCTAACCTTAACATCCAAAACCAAATGAGAAGTCATCCAAAGTGAATAACCACCTAACTAAAGCATAAACATCCTTTAGGTTGATTTTGTTAATTTAATCATGTGAGTGGAAAACTACACAACTATTTTAACATAAATCAGAATGTTTGAATATGTATATTTGAAAACAAAAAATGTAGTTTGAATATTATATATAATATAATTTATCTTTTTTTTTAATTTATTGTTTTATAATTTAAATAATATTTTTATTTAAAAAATATTAAATTATTGATAAATATTATTTAAAAAATAAATATAATTTTTATTTAAAAATTTATTACTTTATTAAAAAAGCTAATTATTAAAAATATGAAACTAAATTTCATATATATATATACATACTACCAACCAAATTTATCAAGTATTTTAACATCCCTACAAACAAACGAATGAACTGACAGCCCCTATGCTCACGGCTATTTCGAGCTTATTTCTCAGCTCTGAATACCAAAAGTGACACCCTGTTTTTCATTTTATAGTTTCGAGGAGAGGTAATCACTAAAACTGATATGCAGTGTTATAAAAAAGAATATATCTCATATTGAAGCCATTCACCAACTGAATTTTCTTTAAACTAATGTGCTTCTAAGAAAAAATCCCCACTATAAACTAATATGGCCGAATTGTCATATGTGTAGAGGTTCTAAACTCTCATAAGGAAAGGGATAAAAGTTATTCAAAATAGTAACTTTGAGAAAAGGAAATCTAAATATGGAACATTAGCTCTCTACCATACCATGATAACTTCCACTTTGCAAGCCCACTAGCCGTTGGGTTGCGTACAAATTTTATAGGCGACTTATTACTAAGTGAGCTCTTTTTACACCTATATTTCAATATAAGTTTCCTTTTAGAAAACGTCGATGAATCGGAATCCCGATGCCATCCATTGACACGTTGTTATTAAATATAGTAAATGACAATGACATGACTAAGAGGCATCCTGCCATGACCATCCGTTAATGCATTGTTCATGTTTACGATAATGACATCATTGTTCATAGCGCGATCCATTGGCATAAGGAAATGAGCAAGTGAAGTTGAATGATCCAGGCAAATAACAGGGCTTATAAATTGGGGAGACGTGAAAATAGTAGGTGCTTTTTCACAAACCAAAATAGAAAGTAAAATAAAGCTAAGCAAAAAGCCAAAAGAAAGCTACAATCGCTTGTTTATATATAGAGAGCATCAGGAGCTCCAAGGTTTTTCATCTTTGCAAATAGTTTTGCATTACAAGCCATTATAGTAAAACATGGAGGAGATTTTCAGGAAGATGAAGCCCGCATGTCGTCGGTGTAAGTCGTGGGAGTATTGCAGGTTTAGGTTTATGAATAACAAGAGACGCTACAAGAAGTTGCAGCCTAGATATATCTGTGGAAGGTGCCCCAAATATTTCACTCTCGGAGGAAAGCTCTATAACACTTCCTCAATCTCACCTCCAAAAGCTCGAATTTCACCTAAGAGCTGCGCAAGAAACTTTGCTGCTTCTTCTCCTCTTTACATGAGTTCACCTGATGATCAGTATGGTGCTGGGCATTCTTCAGATAGTTGTTGGATGGTAAGAACAGATATGGCAGTAACACATGTTCCTGGAAGGAATTTATGTAGTCGTAGTTTTGTGAATCCATGCTGCGAAATCAATTCAGGAAGCAATGAATGCCAGGGAATGTGGTCGGCGCATGATGGCTGATTGTCAGATATTTATGACACAAGTTGTTTTCGTCCTTATGATAGCCAGTCAGGAGCTGAGCTCGTTCGTTTTACCTTTTTGGAGAATTTTAGTGAAGATTTGATGGCCCCAAATCTAGGGTTTAGCCACAATGTGAATAATATTCCATCGTTGAATAATGTTGAGCCAGTTGAGCCGTTAGAGAGATCCCAGGAAAGGGATTTGGACAATGGTTTGTTGCTGTCAGAATACTTTGCAGAAAATTCTGTGAATCGAATATCAATAGCTGGAGGAGAAGAAAAACAAGAAGAGCATAATGCCGAAGACAGCAGTACGAATTTGTTAGGCGGAGAAGACCTGGGTCGTCCTGAGATGTGGTGTCAACATGTGGGTGTTGAATGTCGACCTGATCATCTACTGTATCTGGAGCTTCTTCATCAAGTTTTGAGGCAGGCGAAGAATCCACATCCAAGAGATAAAGCTTTTGTTGAGTACAACTATGTCCCTGAGTGAATTTGTCATCACAATGATAACAAATCCCTTTTTCTCGGCGTGCCTGCATCTCTGTTTCAGACAATTTTTTGATAGGAGTTGGTTGAGGAGTAGGCGTGATGGGAGGTCGTTGGGAACCCATATTTCTGAAGGGAACAAAGGTGGGTTTGGAGCGTCGTTGAGCTGCGATCTTATCCTCGACCAACTTAGCCAACCCTAGGACTTCCATCATTGTGTTGGGACAAAACATTTTGACCTCTGAGCAGATTTCATCTTTGAGATCACTGATAAAACAACTCCTATAGAATTCATCAGACAATCCTTATGTGTGATTGGCTAGTTTCTCAAATTTCATCTGATACTCTCTCACTATGCCAATTTGGTGAAGTTTAGTGAGTGCTCCTGTGAAGTCGTCAAAAGCATTAGGACCAAATCATGGCAAAAGGAGTTGGCAAAAATCTATCCAGTTTGGCTTGGGATGAGCTTTGACGTACCCACAGTACCATCGGAGGGCTTCCTGTTCCAAATGAAAGGATGCAAGTGGAACTTTCTGGACATCAAAAGTATTATGCAGATTGAAATATTGTTCTGCTCGATATATCCATCCAGTCGGATCAGTACCATTGAAACGAGGAAAATCAAGCTTCGGCCAACGAAAATTGCTGGAAGAAGAGAACCCGGGTGGCTGCAAAAGATTCTGGCTGTCCGTTATTGTTCATGGATGAATGCTGAATATGGAGGCTGAGAAAGTTTTCATCCAGATCTTGGAGTTTGTTTTGGATGGCTACAAGTGCTTCCTACATGGTTTTTGCTCCTGTGCAAGTGACAGCCATAACCAGTTTTTTTTTTTTTTTATGGTGGGGGGGGGAATGGATAGAAAAACACAAACACAAGCTTATTTAGTAAGGGGAAATTTGGATTTGCGAAAAACTCGAAGGGGTAATTGGGGTCTGACTAGGTGTTCGACACTTTCTGAGGGACAGGGAAGCAAAAAATGGGGATTTCAAAAGCGGGAACTCTATGGTAAAATTTCAAGGCAATCGGGTGAAAATTGAAGAAGTTATGGCAAATCATAAAAATAGACAAATGTGGGATTTCTGGTCTTGGGAAGTGGAATTTGGGATAGGGTCTTCAAGAATGAAATAGGAAGAATGGGATTGTAGGGATGTCAGTGAAGTTTCAGGAAAAACAGAGTTGAAACAAGGGAGATATGGCCAAAAAACAGAATTTTATACTCCCTCCTCTTTTTTTTTTTTTTTCTTATTCAGAAATGGATCGGCAACAGCAGCGCGGAAGGGATCCGCAACAGATGGATCTGCAACATAGTGGAAGGGATCGAAAACGGCTAGATCCGAAATGATGATTGGATCTGGAACGACTTTCAGAATAGATCTGAAACGGCTGTATCTGCAGCGGAAGTGATCAGCAACAGTTCAACTGAAAATAGATATGGACCCCAGGTATGTACGGCTTCCTAACAGTTCAGGTGTTTCACTCATCCACCAATGTTGTCTAATGGCTTGCGTATTGGGGCAGTACCCCTCACTCCACGGCTCAGGTAAAACTGGTAACCGTTTTGCCCCAAACGATAGCTCTTGGTTTACCTCACGGGTGGGAACTAGTCAATCAGGTACGGGTCGTTGCCCTTTTCTCTGGCAGGTCTTCTCAATGGGCCAGCTACTTTGGGGCTCCTGTGGTACTCCTCACAATGAGTTTTAGGGCGTATGCCCAAGTACTTCCCAGAGTTAAGCAGATAGGGATTATTCCCAAATCCGAATCTGCAACAGATGCGAAAAAAAAAAAAAATTGGCAGAAATTCCACCCAATGAGCTGAAGAAAGTGCTCTGATACCAGATGATACGAACCATTGCACCAAAACCTAGAGGTGTTAGTGAAGGCCGCCCACTAGGATCTTAACACTTTAGATATATTTTAATACAATATCATGTAATATATCTTCAATTTGATTTTTTTTTTGGAATCTATTTAACAAACATTTTGATATCGGATTTGATAGCTCAACTAGTAGAGCTAATTCACCTAGCTTCTATTGTAAGAAATGCTTATCATTATTTATATAAGAAATTGATTTGATAATAACTCAAAATTACAAAACCACATAATATTTGTCGGAATAAATTAATGTTAATATAAGAGGCTACCTAAGGTATAAGTTTAATTTTTTTTACACAAATCTATTTGAAATCTTTATCCATAACCTTGCTCTCTAACAAAAGTTGGAGAAGAAACCTAAATTTATTTTTTCATAAGTTCTAACTCAATCCTAACCTTAACATCCAAAACCAAATGAGAGGTCATCCAAAGTAAATAACCACCTAACTAAAGCATAAACATCCTTTAAGTTGATTTTGTTAATTTAATCATGTGAGTGGAAAACTACAGAACTATTTTAACATAAATGAGAAAGTTTGAATATGTATATTTGAAAAAAAAATGTAGTTTGAATATTATTTATAATATAATTTATCTTTTTTTTTTTAATTTATTGTCTTATAATTTAAATAATATTTTTATTTAAAAAATATTAAATTATTGATAAATATTATTTAACGAATAAATATAATTTTTATTTAAAAATTTATTACTTTATTTAAAAAGCTAATTATTAAAAATATGAAACTAAATTTCATATATATATATACATACTACCAACCAAATTTATCAAGTATTTTAACATCCCTACAAACAAACGAATGAACTGACAGCCCCTATGCTCATGGCTCTTTCGAGCTTATTTCTCAGCTCTGAATACCAAAAGTGACACCCTGTTTTTCATTTTATAGTTTCGAGGAGAGGTAATCACTAAAACTGATATGCAGTGGTATAAAAATGAATATATTTCATATTGAAGCCATTCACCAACTGAATTTTCTTTAAACTAATGTGGTTGTAAGAAAAAATTCCCACTATAAACTAATATGGCCGAATTGTCATATGTGTAGAGGTTCTAAACTGTCATAAGGAAAGGGATAAAAGCTATTCAAAATAGTAACTTTGAGAAAAGCAAATCTAAATATGGAACGTTAGCTCTCTACCATACCATGATAACTTCCACTTTGCAAGCCCACTAGCCATTGGGTTGCGTACAAATTTTATAGGAAACTTATTACTAAGTGGATTCTTTTTACACCTATATTTCAATATAACTTTCCTTTTAGAAAGCGTCGAGGAATCGGAATCCTGATGCCATCCATTGACACGTTGTTATTAAATATAGTAAATGACAATGACATGACTAAGAGGCATCCTGCCATGACCATCCGTTAACGCATTGTTCATATTTACGATAATGACATCCATGTTCATTGCGTGCGATCCATTGGTATAAGGAAATGAGCACGTGAAGTTGAATGATCCAGGCAAATCATAGGGTTTATAAATTGGGGAGATGTGAAAATAGTAGGTGCTTTTTCTCAAACCAAAATAGAAAGTAAAATAAAGCTAAGCAGAAAGCCAAAAGAAAGCTACAATCGCTTGTTTATATATAGAGAGCATCAAGAGCTCCAAGGTTTTTCATCTTTGCAAATAGTTTTGCATTACAAGCCGTTATAGTAAAACATGGAGAAGATTTTCAGGAAGATGAAGCCCGCATGTCCTCGGTGTAAGTCATGGGAGTATTGCAGGTTTAGGTTTATGAATAACAAGAGACGCTGCAAGAAGTTGCAACCTAGATATATCTGTGCAAGGTGCATCGAATATTTCACTGTCGGAGGAAAGCTCTATAACACTTCCTCAATCTCACCTCCAAAAGCTCGAATTTCGCCTAATAGCTGCGCAAGCAACTTTGCTACTGCTTCTTCTCTTTACATGAGTTCACCTGATGACCAGTATGGTGCTGGGCATTCTTCATATAGTTGTTGGATGGTAAGAATAGATACGGCAGTAACACATGTTCCTGGAAGGAATTTATGTAGTCGTAGTTTTGTGAATCCATGCTGCGAAATCAATTCAGGAAGCAATGAATGCCAGGGAATGTGGTCGGCGCATGATGGCCGATGGTCGGATATTTATGGCACAAGTTGTTTTCGTCCTTATGATAGCCCGTCAGGATATGAGCTCATTCGTTTTACCTTTTTGGAGAATTTTAGTGAAGATGTGATGGCCCCAAATCTAGGGTTTAGCCACTATGTGAATAATATTCCACCGTTGAATAATGTTGAGCCAGTTGAGCCGTTGGAGAGATCCCAGGAAAGGGATTTGGACAACAGTTTGTTGCTGTCAGAATACTTTGCAGAAAATTCTATGAATCGAATATCAGTAGCTGGAGGAGAAGAAAAACAAGAAGAGCATAATGCAGAAGACAGCAGTACGAATTTGTTAGGCAGAGAAGACCTGGTGTTACATTCGGAGATGGATAGTATTTTTCCTGCACGATCAAATGACCTGGGTAAAGAAAATGAATGGTTGATCGATTTATTTGCAAAAGACAGAGGAGAGAGCAGTGCAAACAGTACAAGGTATGGTTCAGAATTGGGAAATGATTGGTTGATGGATGTTTTTTCAAAAGACGAAGAGAGCAGTACAGGGCGTGGTTCAGAATTGGAAAATTCAGACGGATGCTTGCGATTGGAATTATTTGATTCAGATTTCCCAGAGATACCAACAAATGCAGGATTTTATGCTCATCATGTGGATACTTTTGAAGGAGAATGGAAAGTGGACGACATTACGAATCTGTGGATGTTTTGATAAGAAATTTAAATGGCCCTTATAAAGTTAAAGGCCTTTATAAGTTATAGTTTTCAGGTATATGGCCTTTATAAGTTCTTGCTCCTGGAATTTATGAAAAACCGGATAATAGAGTCCGAAAAATATATGCCTCTGAATTATGAAACATATAACTGTTTAGTTCCTGGATTCATTGATGAATGATATAATTTTTTTATATATGTGAGTTCGTTTTTTAATTATTATGCCCATCCTCATTCTATGATAGATTTTTAGAGGATTGAGTGTTCTTTTAATTAACTTTTATTACAGATATATGTGTTCTTTTAATTAAATTTCAAACCGTTAAAAATATTTTAATTGATTTTTCACAGAAGGTTAATAGCCAAGCGGATTTGAGGTCTCGTCGCAAGGTATCAACACTGTGCTTTATATGTTTACTGGCACCATCTTCACATGAGTGGTGAACAAAGAATACCGGAGGAGAAATTCTGTGGAAGAACATGGTCCACCGTTGCGTTAGTATAATAATATTTAGATACTTTTAAGGGCAAGTTTTCATTTGGTTACAACCGTTTGATAATAAAGAAGCCATAATATTATGCTTAGAGCCGAGTCAAACACTTCTAGTTTTTCGTATTTATTCAATGTATATGCAATTTCAAATATATCTCACCTTTTTTTATTTACCTAATGTTAATGATCTCCCTTTTTATTTACTTCCATTGATTTTTAAAATGCATTGCTTTATTGTTAATGATTTTATTTTACATAGTTTCAAGTAAGTAACCATGTCAAACTTTTAATAATAATTATAATTAAAGTTATGTAAATTTAATTCTTTAACTAGTTTATTTTAATTTTTTATAATATTTTAATATTTATATTAAATAACACAAATCTATTATACATTATTATTATTTTTATATTAATATACATAAATATATTATACATTATTCTTTTTTAAACAAATATTGCTTTAATTACAAAAAAATCTTTAAAAATAAATTTACACTCGTCTTAAAACCATTAAAAAGTTAAAATTGATTGTAAAATGTCTAGATAATTCTAAAAAAATATATACTTTTATATTTGTAAGATCTTATTAGGAGAGAAATTTATTTATCTATCTATTTAAAATAATAGAAATATAAATAATTTTATGATTATTATATTATTTAGAATTAATTAATTAATTTTATATTAATATTTCAAAAAAAAATATAATTTTAAATACAAATTTACAATTACCTAAATATTGAAATTAAAATTGTATATATATGAATTACAATTTAAATATATATTGTATTTGAAAGAGATAACATTAAAACTAGACAAACATTATGAAGAAAATGCAAAACATTTTATTAATCGGATATAAAGTGCTCTGCTATTTATCATTTTTATACAATGTTTTTTTTTTTAAATAATGTGAACTTGAATTAAAAAACTTATATAATTAATTTATGGTTAATTATTATGAAAATTTATAATTTAGATTTTTTAATAATAAAAAATTACATTTAAAGTAATAATTAAGATAACATGATTTTTAAATTAAAAAGATTTACTTAAACCATCAAAATTAGTATTTTACCTTTATTTTTATTAATGTTATAATGAAATTGGTTTAAGTTTAAATTTTATTATTTCATTATTATTTTTATTAATTTTATAATGAAATTAGTTTAAGTTTCAATTGATGATATGAAATTTGTCAATTTAAGTATAATTAAATATTTTTAAATTTATTTAAATAACATAACACAATTAAAGGAAATTACAAAACATATATATAACTTCAAATTACAAAAAATATGTTTCAATTTTTCTTATATTTATAATTTTTTTTAAGATATGAATTTTTTAATTAATTGAAACAAAAATTACATAGGATAACAATATGGATCTCTCTCTTAGGAAACTAGACCATCATGAAACAATAAAGTGTCATGTGAGTTTGCCTAGTGGGAAAATGAGTAGATTGGCTTACACACAAAGCAAAATACAAAATGAAGCACAAACAAAATAAGTGTGAAGGCACACTATATTTCTCATTAACCAAATGTACATATATATACAATGAGAAATGTCCCTTGGGTTTCATATTCCCAAGTGGATTCTTAGACTCTCGGGTGATTCTTGGCATAACCTCACATTAATATTCCTCACTTCGAGGATTAGACTCCAACAAATCCCCCCTTAATCCGAAGGGTGTATATGAGTCCAAGGAAAAGAAGAGACATGAATAAGTGGAAGTGGACAACTACAACCAGCTGAACATTTACATCTCGAACATCCTTTACTAAGAAGGTTAGCTAAAAGCTTGCACATGCTTCTGCTAAATACAAGAGATCTCTAAAGGGATGGTTTTTAGGTTGACCATCAACCGAAATAGGCTAGCAAAAGGCTGAAATATTCTACTATGTGTGTGTTTAATGTTGACCACAAACTCTCGAACTTGGAGACAAAACTCGCTCAGAGTTCTCTGGAATGGTTGGTATGGGCTGGCACCAAACCAACTAGAGAGATGAAAAGAGGAAGTGAACAACTACAACTTGCTGAACATTTCCATCTTGACAACTATTTTCTAAGTTAGCTAGAAGCTTGCACATGCTTCTGCTAAATGAAGGTCCTCTTGATACTGGTGGTTTTAGGATGAACACCAACTCTGGAGCTCAGTTGAACATAGCTCTTCACAGGCCTGTTTGTTTTGGATCACTTGTACTCGCTTGCTTGTTACTGACGGTCTTCATTCCCCCCTGTCAAGAAAAACGTGAGGAGAGGAGAGTCTCATGGTGTCACAACTAGACACAAAACACATGAGTACTCTATGGCATGGTTATCTTCTGTCTTCAGAATACATGCATATCGGAATCAGGTGGCATCTCTGACTCTGGTGGTTGTCCAAACTCACTATGGATTAGGCTCGCTTGATATGACTTACTTGAGGAATGCTGTAATGGTTTGTTGTAAGAAGGACAAGGCTTCGAAACTTAATGCCTGACATTATGTTCCCCCCTGTTAGGTACACAATGAGGAGAAGAAGATGTCTCAACTGCAAGATGTGTCAATACTCAGGAATGAAGTCTTCGGTATGACTTATAAATCTTCTTGCTTGTTGATGACCATTGCCAAGAAGAGATCCACCCATAATGAATCTTCTCTCTTGCAGGTTTCTTCAGAATGAAGCATATGTCTGATGAGTGTGTATGTTTTCCACATAGCTTACAAGGGTGAAGATCAAAACAATGATATTTCATGTGGCCAACTTGATCACAGTGTTGGCATGTCAAATTCTGAACTAATGTAGATGAATATGAACTCTCATTGATGAATCAAACACTCTGAAACTAAATGGGCTTGGATAAATCAAGAATGTGAACTGTCACTTCCTTGCTGTATCCAAGACCAGTTCTTTGCTTGTTATGGCTAATCTCTTCCCATGGTTTGATGATGGGCTTGGAAGGAACAAGAAAAACCTCTGTATGCATGTTTTCATCTTCATTTTATTTCACTTCTGATGGCGTGCCACTGATTTTCTCATGTACTTCTGAAGTGGCATTATTCTGTGTATGATGTTGAATAGAATCATGAAGCGGATTCTTCTCAACATGAACAGGTTCAGAATGTCTTTCTTCTTATTGAAGCTGCAACTCAAGTTGTAGGAAATAAAATGTGTCTTGTGAATCTTTTATAGAATCTCGAATATGAGTGAGGGTAGTCTTGTCAATCATGACATTGTTTTCGACAGAGGAAAGAAGTAGAGTGTTCAATAACTCTACCAATTCATTCATCATTGCCATTAGAAAATTGAAGACTTTCTCAAATAAAGAAGGGCTTCTTGCAATTCCACCCTTTTACAAGCACTCAACCTTAGAATTAAATGAAAGGTGTTGGTCTCAGCCGAAAATGCACCCAAATACACTACAACTCAATTCAATTTAATTTTGAATGGTAGAAAGGAAACTAGTTGCAAGCTACAAAACTCAAATGTACTGACAACAATTGCTGATTATGAGGTTGAATCAACTTTATGCTCCAAAGTTGATGCTTTGAGTTCCTTGATTATGATCTAGATAAGTTGATGATGCTGAGTCTCTTTGATTTTGATTTTTTTGAGTGAATACATAAACTATCCCCCCTGAACAAAGAAAATAACTCATCTATCTCTTTGCAATACATATTTATGCGTATACATTCATGGCAATATTTAGGTGCATAATAGAATTTTCCAGCCAATGATTTATTTCTAATACCAATGACTCTTCAAATTCAAATTCAACTTGACGGTCTTCAAAAAATGCAGTTCAACGTCTGTTTCTTCTGCACACCACGATTTGATAGACTTTCATGGGAAAATGTACCATTAGGGATGTACCAATAGGAGTAAAATATATGCACAAGCAGCCATTTAACTAAACCATCACAACAACAAAGACTCACTGACTGTATTGGAGTCACAAGTACCTCTGCGAAATATGAACATAAAAGCAAGCACCTATTACCTCAGGCTAAAACTAAATATACCACAAACTCTGCAAATCGATGCACCTTTAGTTGTGATGTCAGATAGACCCAACAAACTTTGCAATACAAGCTCTACAACAATAATACAAATTAAGAGGAGGGTTACTTGCACACATAATTCTTTTCTCTCTGCAATAATTTTCAGTCTTCTACAGTAGTCTACATGACAATAATATCTGCAATCAATACACTCCGTAATGCAATCCCGTATAAATCCGTTACATATATTAGCAAAAACAAATGATCTATGCAATAAATATGAATAACTATTTCTGTAACATAATAATCTGAGGTTTAATTTCCAAGCACCAATTGTAAGACGCCTTCAAATGACCTAATTTTAATCTCTGATATTGAGGAAATAAGAGCAATGTTCACAGCCCTCAAAGAATATTAAAATTTGCTACACTACCTAACTATGGTGTCTCTCCAGGACAATAATAAATTATCAACCTGGTAATGTGAAGATAGTCGTAATTTGAACTATTTGCTGCAATATATTTTGTAGTATTGTCTCTTTCATACCTCAAACAAATCGTAGGTTTCATACCTCATAGAAAATTTGCAGCAACAATCTTCACATCCGGTTCACCAACGCAAATGAAGAGAGGTATCATGCAGGAGGGTACATCAATAATTGAATGTAGTCAATTTGTTTGCAACTCCATATAGTTTCAAGATTGAGTATTCTAGGCAACTTCAAGATTCCGTATACCAACTCGCATTGAAGGAAAACGTATATAATGTCCCAAAAACAACAAAAATTTAAAATTTTTCCTGTACAGCGAACATCGTCTATTCAAGTAAATATTTAACCAATTAACTTCAGTACTGGGAAATAATTATAAGACTCATCGACAACAATGAGAATACATGGTTTATGAACATTGGTTTATGATTCACTGTTTGATTAAAGTGGATGTGATCGTCTTCTATTTTATGATTCTGTAGAAATGATGTATTGGCATAGTATACAAATGAACCTCAAATGATTAACATCTTAGTCAAATCGATCAGTTAGTACCTATATAAAACTTAATGGTCTTTATGACTACATCTTGCTTATAGTTTAAATGTATGTATGCTTGAACTTCTAAAGTATTGAAATCCTTATGTTATTAGTTCAGGATTGATGGACATTATGAAGAGAATAAGAATACTTTGAAGTTTAAGTTGAGTAGTTGAGTTACTGGCAAGGATACTAAGAGGTAAGAGGTGAGTGATGTTTTTCCCTGGGATTACTTAGCAAAGTTTGCTAAAGCATCATTCGAAACTTGTTTTGCAGGGGTAGTAATTAAAGATCCTACACTGAAATTCCTAAGCTTTTCTACCTAGCAAAAACCTAACCCTATGAAATTGAGATGGATAAAAGGAAACTTTAGTTTAAATGCTATGTATTAAAAGGAGGGAAGCTTGAACGTTATCGTGACCCTAACTATAGGGAAAGGGTAAAGTATTACAGCGCTGGTGGGGTTCGTTGTAGCATTGAATAATACCCATGTGATATTCACATGTTTGCTTGCCAGCTAGATGAGGATTCTACCCTTGGCCCTAGAGACCAGTTTGATCATTTCGTGGATTTGGAGTTTGGATGGCAGCTTCACATTGTGCTCTGGTTCCATAGAGCTCTATGCTTTGACCTGAGCTACGCTCATGGTCAACGTATTCACTGTACCCTGTGCAGACGTGGAGAACACTTGGTTTAAAACATAGGTAAGCTACTCTTTCAAATCGTGGCTTTCAGAAATGATTTTCGATGCAGGTTGTAATTGTTACGGTATTAACTCGTTGTTCTTTGACTCTTACTGGCAGGGTTTGCAGATAAGAAAAATGGCCTATGCTTTTGGGATGGTTTTAATAGGGCAGAGAAGGTTGGACTTAGCATAAACCTGGTAAGCCCAGGACTCATACATGGCTCTTTCTCTCCCTATCGCAGCAAAGGAAAACATGCTTTAATGTTCTACTGTTTGGTTGTATCTTTGCAATGATGAAGTCCTTCGGGCTTTGAGTGTTAAATTTTCAAAATTTACTTCAATCTGATCTAGGATCTTAACTGAGAGAACAACATGTACAGCAAATCTATAGCATATCAATCATGGACACAATAATGCAAGCACACAAGAGACACAGAGTTTACTTGGGGAAAACCATAAAGGTGAAAAACCCCAATAACTTCCTTAGAGATAGATAGAGCAATGATACAACCATAATACAAGAGATAGTCTTCTCCTAGGAGCAGAGCCTCCTCCTCCACAAGTGCGCCACTCTCCCAAGTGTGAGTGAGAGAATAGAATGTGTAAAATGAGAGAGACACACTCTCTATTTATACACTAACTTGACTTGACCCTTACTCAACTAGGTTGGCCTCAACTTAACCACTTAACATAATGCTGACTAGGCCGACCCCCACTAGGGTGGTCTAATAACCCTTTGACCCACATGGCCGACCCCCAATAGGGTGGTCTAATAACCCTTTGAACCACATGATTTATACAGGGCCGACCCCAACAAGGTGGTCTAATAACCCATCAAGTATAAGTTACCACACTTACAATATAAATGACGACACTTTCGTATAGAGGAATAATAACATCTCTATAGGTATACAATATACATATATGTGAAATACATTCCAAAGTTACATATACATCAACACTCCCTCTTAACTAGGAAGGTATTTCTCGACACAGGTCTTCTAGCACAAATCTTCTTCTCTGGATCATCGTCACTGGATAATCGTCATCGAGTCATCATCATCGTCACTGCTGCTGCTATCTCAATCAATCGCTGAATCTACTCGTCATAGGAAGTTCTACAAAGCCAGTCCTTTTTCATACTGGATGTAGGCCTACCACCCGCAGGTCTTCGTCATCACTGTCCATACTGTGGAATCCTTAGGACTTATTACGTGCATCACAAAACCTTGAAAGAGCATCCCAGGATGTTACGAGCACACGGCTCTACCTATAGGGTCTCCCAGGGCCATATTATATGTGACCTCTAAACAAAACCTTGCAAGAGAATCCCAGGCTGTTATGAGCACACAGCTCTACCTATAGGATCTCCCAGGGCTAGATTATATGTGGTCACCACAAAAACTTGCAAGAACATCCCAGGTTGTTACGAGCACAAAACTCTACCTATAGGATCTCCCAGGGACAGATTATATGTGGTCATGGAAAAACCTCGCAAGAGCATCCTAGGACTTATTATGGGCACACAGCCCAACCTATCGGATCTCCTAGGGACATATTATATGCCATAGGACAAAACCTTGAAAGAGCATTTTCCAGATATCCCAGGGCTAGATTATATGCCATTGGAAAAGCCTCGAAAGACTATCTGCAGATCTCCCGGGGCCAAATTATATGTCCACCCAAAGCAAAACCTCGAAAGAGAATTTGCTAGATATCCTAGGGCCAAATTATATGCCATAGAAAAAACCTCGAAAGACTATCTGCAAATCTCCTAGGGCCAAATTATATGCTCATCTGCACAACCTGATCCACGGCCATAGAGTATCAACCTGATACTCACCATACATCATCCTGATGTATACATGATCATCCTAATCATCATCACTGCAATAGCCTGCTACAAGTCATCTGGAGCAACATCCTGAAGCTCGTCATCCACGATCATCCTGATCATATCATGCATCTACCTGATGCATACCAAGTATCTACCGCATACATATCATCATACATGATCCACTTGATCATACAATGTATCCACCTGATACAAATACAAATACATGATCCACTTGATCATACATGATACATATCAACATACATTATCTACCTGATCATACAATGTATCCACCTGATACATATATAGATACATGATCCACCTAATCATACATGATACATATCAACATACATGATCTACCTGATCATACAATGTATCCACCTGATACATATATAGATACATAGTCCAAGCATCCAACATGATGCATATACAAAATACATACAAATGATCCAACCGATCATATCGAGCATCCAACATGATGCGTACATACATAAATGATCCAACTGATCATATCTAGCATCCAACATGATGCATACATACATATACATATAAATGATCCAATTGATCATATCCAGCATCATCCTGATGCATATACAGAGCAATAAATAGAGCATCGTCCTGATGCTCATCATCCAGCGCTTACATCTAGAGCCATGTGAAGGATCCTCCTTCCAACATGCTTGGAATGGCCTCTGCAAATGTGTCCATCACTTCTTCCTCGAAGTGTCATCAATCCAAAGAACACCAAGCCTCTCTCTGAAGTACTCGAACTTCACTCTGGCTAGTGGTTTCATCAACACATCTATAATCTTCTCGTCCGTCGCAATGTATAGGAACTTCACAGCTTCTCTCTGCACCATATCCCTAATATAGTGATATTTGATCTCTATGTGTTTCGACCTGTCATGAAACACTCGGTTCTCGGACAGCTTCACACAACTTTGGTTATCACAAAAGATACCAATAGCATCCAATGGGAGATCAAATAACTCAGACAGTAGCTTCTGTAGCCATACTGCCTCACAACTATCTAAACAGGCTGCAACATACTCTGCCTCAGCTGTACTCAGTGCTACGAAGGACTGCTTCCTGCTAAACCAAGAGATCACTCCTGATCCCATACTGAAGCAACATCCAGATGTGCTCTTCCTATCTATAGCACTGCCACCCAATCTGAATCAACATAACCTTGTAGGTTAAACTTTTGATTCGCTTCATACTTGAGCCCATAATCCACTGTACCCTTCAGGTACCTCAAAACATGCTTTACAGCAACCAGGTGCACACTCCTCGGATCCATCAGGAACTGGCTCAATGTGTTCACTACAAAGCAAATATCTGGTCTCATGTTCGTCAGGTACATCAAGGATCCAATCATCTGACAATACATAGAGACATCAACTGGCTCAGATGAAGCATCACAAAGAAGCTTTAGATTCGATGCCATAGGTGTGGCCATGGCCTTGCAATCCATCATCCTGAACCTCTTCAGGATCTCTACTGCATACTTCCCTTGTCCAAGGAAGATTCCATCTACACTCTGCCACACCTCCATGCCAAAAACAAATAGTTCATCATCCCCAAGTTCTTCATCTCGAACTCGGCAGCAAGCTTCCGCTGAGTGTCGGCAATCAATCTATCTTCACCTGTAACAAACAGGTTATCCACATACAAAAGTAGTATCACTGGATTGCCTTCCTCAACCTCGTAGTAAAGGTTGCAATCTGCTTTACTCTTGGTAAAGCCCAAACTGGATAGAAAGCTGTCTATCCTACCAAGTTCTGCACACATATATGACTACACCATTCAAGAAGTCTGTCTTGAAATCCATCTGGTGTATCTTCTATTTCATCACTTTTATATTTCTCTATGCTATCATCTGCAGCATGCTTGATCTGATAGTTCCATTTGGAAGTCACAATAGACTTCCCTTCAACTCTTGGGAACGCATCCCAAACATCGTTCTTCATGATCAACGGATCATGGCATTCTTCCCGTATCCTGGGAACTTCAATATCTTCAATAGATAATTTTGTTGCTTGAACAAATGTTGTAGTCCTTCTTTTGTAGGTGAAGGTATACGGTCTTTTCTACAAAACAAGTTAAATTGCATGATTAGAAACATCTCATAATTTTCAGACAAATTCTTACACATAAAGAAATATGTCATACAGTCATGCAATTATCTTAGCCAATGCTTCAATACAACATTTATCCATGTTCCACAACTTTCTAGATGCCTTCCAGTCTCTACCAGAACATTGTTAAGAGTTTGCACTACTCCCAACATGTCAGCAAAGAGGTTTCATTTTAGATAAGTAGCACTGGAATGTTGTATAGTGACATAGGCCACTTACCCATCACATGCATATTAGTAGTATACTGTTCATTAATGCAATCATTCTAATATGCACAATACATATCCTAAGTCTAGGAACATGAGCATATACATCATTGAACAATTTTATTTAAATAAACAAATATGCAAGAAATGATAATTAAAAATACTTATCTTTGTTTGGTTGTTGGGTGGACTCCCTCTGAATCTTTGCAACTCCATTCTGATGTGGATTGTGAGAAGTGGTCAACTCCCTCTGAATATCTGCATCCTTGCAGAAACTACTGAAGTGTGCTCCTTTGCTTTCTTACAGGAACAACTGGAGTGTGCTCCCTTTTGATCTTTGCTTCCTGGATTACCTGTCCTTGAACTTATATCCATCCTTAATCACTATGTATGCTTATTAGTATCATCATTGTGTTATCCTTGAGGTCTCATACATAATCACACATTTATTAGTATAATCTTAATACTATCAAAACACAATAATCTTAAACATGTATAGTCATGATCATTCACAGATAATAAACATTAGTATTCAAGGTTTCAGGGAAGTCTTCTTTTACTCATGCATATTCTTATTTGATAAGAGGACTCTTCTGATTAGTTAAATCATCAATGCATAAACCCGTGATTACTCAAACCTATACCTTCGTGATTCTTCTGGTTAGTCATATCATCAATTATGGTAAGAAACATAATATGCATACAACCATGACTATTCAAACCTATGACGTCATGAATAATCATTATCAACAACACAGCAGTATAAGATCCTAACACAAGATAGGATTCTAGCTTGATATAGGAAAAACATACCTGGATTAGCATGCTAGCTAGTTATGTCTAAAATACCCGCATAATGTCTTATGGTTCTCTTCAATGACTTGTGCTAATAACCTGCATGTCTCATAAGTTAACTGTTATAGGTCAAACTTGCACCTCTCCGTCCGTGATCACCTCGAGCTTTTGATCACACAAAAGGACAATTTGGATGGAGGAGCATGTTGACCTTAGATGATACTTTGACTCACTCCATTTATTAACATTACTGGAAAAACCCAAAAAATATCATTCTGAGATATGAGCGCTACTCTACTTAAAGAGACTAGCACCCATACGCTACTCCAGTGTATAATAGTAGCGCCCATATCCTTCTATACGCTACTCCTTCTTAGCATAGTAGTGCTCAACATTTAAAATTCGATGAGCGCTAGTTGGTAAGCATTAAAGTAGCGCCCTAAACGCTACTTCACTGAATAATAGTCACGTACATCTCAAAAGATGATTAAAAAATAAATTAATTTCTCGAGGAGGATTAGTTGCTAGTAGTTTCCCAACTTCCCCAACTTCCTCCATAACCATACATCGACCTGAACTACTTCTCTAATCCTATAAATACAAGGAAGACTAAAGAGAAAGGTTAGATGGATTAATGGAGAAACTTTGAGACATAGAGATCTAAAGAAGAAGCTTGCATTGGAGGAGTTGATGCTGAAGATATCCAAGCCAGAGAAGAGCAAGAGCCCAGAATCAAGTTGCAGGAGCCTGTCATAGAATCAGGTATACTTGTACATCAATTTACTTTTGACAATAAAGGTTGAAGTGTATTTCTTGTTCCAACTTAAATGTGTTTTGAAATAACATCTTAATTTGGATCTGTTTTGGTCAATATTGAATGTTAAACATTGCTTTTGTTTCTTTCAAGCTTTATATATTGTCCAAGATACGCTGAAAAAGGTGTTTGTCTTGCAGGTTTACTGAGCAGAAGGTGGATTTGAGGACTAAACGAGAGATCAAACAAAAGCTAGGATCGAACGCCCGTTAAAAAGTATGTTCTCAAGGTCCATAACTCATTTCTTTTCATAAACATTTCTGCAATACATTTAATACACTTACCTGTCACCCCATCCAAGTTGATAGCATTAGTTTCCTTGCTATAGGGTAGATTTTCCCACCAACAGACTGGCGAATCCACTGGGGATAGTTGATTTTTTGCTCTAGGAAACCTTTTCTTGTTTGTCTTCCCAGAATTGTTTTGACTTCTTTGATGTGTTGAGAAACCCTATAGGTATCCATTGCCTGTTTTTCTTTGCTTCCATCAGTCTTTTTGTATCCTTCAAAGTCAGTTTTTAAACCTTTAAGATATGAGTGCTACTTTGTTATACATACAGTAGCGCCCATACGCTACTGTGCTATACATACAGTAGCGCCCATCTCTGCAGGGGCACGAGTTTTCCTACTGCACAGTAGGGTACACTTCCTGAAGCTGTTTGTTAGTGGTCTGCTTGATTTTTTAGCCTTTTCGTGGTTTGCTGACTTTTCTTTTAGGTCTCCTTGACTGGTGTATGAGGTTTTTAACTTTTGTTTAAGTCATAGAACCTTTCTTTGAGTCTTTTTCCATCTTTTGAATTGCTTGTTTACCTTTGTAACGTTTGGACTGTTTATGACTTTTTTGGAAGATTAGGTTGTGTCTTGTGGTGAACACTTCCACTTTTTAGGCCCTGACTGCATGTTGCTAGCTTACAAACCTGCATACTTTTGTATCTGTTGTTTGTGGCAATGTTTGTTTGCTCTTTACCTATCCTATCCTTGGTTTTAGGGTTTGGTTCGTTTTAGCGCCTCTAGGGTGTCTTCCGATCATGTTGGTTTCCAATCTTCTTGGACTTATTGTCTTTTTCTGGTTTCAAGTGTATTTAAAAGTGCTTTAGGCTGATTCATTTCTCAGTTCTTTGTGTTAGTAGGGTAATTGGCATCTTGCTTGTCTACTTTTTGCTTGGCATAGTGGTTTTGCTAGGGTTAGATGCTTTAGGTCAATCCTCTTGTATCTATCTCATTTGTTTTCTCCCACTTTGTTTCTGAGTTTAGAGGCTTTTTCTTTGCAAAAAACCTGTAGATCAAGTCTTTTTTGAGCTAGTGTCTTGACAGCTATAAGCTTAAGAACTTTTTTAGCCATACTTACACACATTGCACATAAGTTTTATTTTGCTTTCCATCTTTATAGTTCTTTTTCGTTTATAGAAAAAGCAAAAAAAATTGGTAGTTTAAGTTTAATAAGACTTATTTTTTTTTGTTACAAGATAGCATAGGATATTTTGTACAATTCCAAAAAGAAAACAAAAAAAAATTTTCTAGTAGATTTGCTCAGATTTTCAGTTTTGAAAAGAAGTAAATGAAAAAATAAAAAGAGCTTTGTTGTAGAAAGTTTGAATTTATGCACTTTTGTTTTCTTGTTGCAACCACGCCACACAAAAGCACTACCTTTTGAGTAATAACAACCCTAGAAAATTTTAATAAAATGAAATAGAAACCATTTTTCTTTTTAGGGATACACTACACCAACTAGTATTGGTTAGGATCTTGAGTTTAAATCACCTTAAACCACTCAAGATCACACATTACGCAAAAATCGTAGTTGGACTATCACAGGTAAACCCGTTTCACTCAAAGCTTGCCTGGGATCTATGCAGTAAGTCATTGCGAGATCAGATTGTTTGGAATACTCCTCCTAGTTTATGTTTCGAACATACGCCAGGATTGGATCGCGTATTGGGGACTCTTTCGAGTTTCGGGCTTAGTTACCTTGCCCAGCGCTTGCACCCTTAGTCATTGTATTGTGGACCCCAGGTAACTGTCTTTCTTCCTTCATTGATTTTTTCTGGGCCCTCATCATCCCAGACTCTTCTCCGGAAGGCATCTTTGTTTGCCTGGTTTGCATACTTAGGACTTTTTATTTGGCGTGTTGCTTGCCCCCTAGTTGTAGTGGCCACTAGGTTCTAGTATGTTATTTTATATATATAATCATGGAGAATCAAGAGCTTCGTAGATCGAGAAGGTTTCAAAACCTTCCACCACTTAGAACAGAACCTTTACAGCTAGCTAGACGACAGCGGGTAAACCCCGGTATTTCTTTAGAAACTACTCCTGAAACAAAATTTCCTGAGGAAATTCTTATAATAGAAAATCCTGAAATAGGAGTTCCTGAGGAATTACCACCTGAAGTTGAATTTCCTGAAGAACAACAAACAGCAACAGAAAACCCTGAAATAGAGGTTCCTGAGGAACCACAACCAGGTACCCCAGATCAGCGACACTTTAGTTCAGTTGAGGTTGAAGATCTTACTTCTGCGGAGTATAGCACTCCTTTCAATCCTCCTTTGACCAATACTAGAATTCTGCTTCTGTCACCTGTTGGTTTCCAGCAGCCTCATTACAGTGCATACAATTCCTTACCCAGACATCAGATGTCTAATCTAGGAGGTGAACAGGGAGTTCCCCAAACTCCCACTTTAGGTATGAACACTAACACAGTAAATCCTTCTTTTACTGCTACACCGAGTCAGGCACAGACCACATCTGTGTCTACTCTGTCTTTCAGTTTTAATACTGGTACATTAGGTATTCCAAGTTCAACAACGATGGCATCTATCCCTACACCTACTGTTGGACCTAGCAGTACAGCCAACTTTGCACCACTTCCTGCTTTTCAACCGTTATATCAGATACCTAGTACTTGGATTTCCACACCTGCTGTAGGACCAAGTGCTTCTGCAATCGTACCGGTCATGAGTACCATGACTGCACCATCTACATCATCTTCCACTGGTTTCAATACCTTTGCAGGCCCTAACATGAATCAATGTAATATGCCTGCAGGTAATGTCCCTTTTTCCTTATTTTCAGGGGGAGGGGGTAATATTTTTAACTAGCAATATGGCAGGGCTAACACCCAGCCACAGTGGACGAACCCACAGAGCACTAATCCACTTTCATATGGGTGAGAAAATTTTAATAACTCTTTCGCACAACAACAGATGGCATGGGGAAACCCTTATCAACAGATGGTTGGGGGCAACCCCTACCAGCAGACGGCTGGGGGCAACCCCTACCAGCAGTTCATGGGTCAAACTATGGGTGGTTCCCCTTTTTCGACCCCAGCTTATCAAGTACCATCTTACCGGCCTCGTTTACCATTTCTGGCAACTTTAAATTTGTCAGATCTTTCCAAACTAACCAATGATCCAGTGTGTCATAATGCTACATGGCCATTAGTTCCCACCAAGTTACCTTCGGACATTCCAAAGTTCGAAGGCAAAGCAGGTGAAGACCCTGGTGACCATGTCACTACTTTCCACTTATGGTGTTCCTTGAATTCATTAAATGAATATTCCATTAGATTGAGACTGTTCCAAAGGACTTTAACAGGTGCTGCAGCCAAATGGTACATTGAGTTACCTGCAGCTGTTTTGGGGATCTCGCGACTGTCTTTTTGAAACACTTCCAGCTTCCTGTTCGGTATGATGCCGGAATAGACCTTTTGTCTACATTTAGGCAAAATAAAGCCACTCATTTATCTAACCACATTCAGGAGTGGCGAAGACGGAAGAGGCTCATTAAGGCCAACATACCTCCAGAATTCCTTCTTGAGTGGTATTTGAAATCACTCATTCCTTATATTTCTAAGGAAGTAGCTAGATCTGGAGTATATAACGAGGAAGAAGCCATCCTACGGACTCAGCAGTTAGATCTCGTTTATGCACAATCCGGGTTACTGTATGAGATCATACCTGATGCACCGCGATCGAATACCGATCTGAGTAGACCTAAACCTGGACCACATGCTGATAGCATAGTGGGTTCAGTTGACTCTGCAACTTTCGAAGAACTGACCAAACAGGTTCATGCCTTATTAGTCAAACAATGGACTGCAGATGTTTCTTCCGTCACAACCTCTCCTTCTTCTTCTGAGCCTGTCAATCAGGTTCAGAACAATCAAAAGGGCCCTCGGCAGCCCAATAACAAAAAGAAGGGAAAGATAGGAGAGGGGAACCAAGAAAATCCCAAAAAAGAGAATGCCGAAGAGGGTAACAAAGAGGAAAAGAAGGTTAAGTTCCCTTGTAAACTTTGCAAGCAGAACCACCTTACTCACCAATTCCCTCTGCTTGAAGAAGCCCAGAAGCTCTTAAGAGAAAAGAAGCCTGCCGTTCTGAAAGATCCATTTCCTAAAGGGCAGAGCTCAACTTCTGGCACCTCCAACACTGGGGGCACCACACATACTACGGTTGATCAAAATTTTATTAACATGGTTAATTCGGATGCACTCTTACAAACGAGAGCCAGGAATTATACCCCGGACGCACGGAAAAAGGATAAGGAGATTCCAGAATCCTCCACTCCACTCCACATACCTGTGGACCCAATGCCCAAGATTCCGAAAGGTGTCTTGAAACGGGCATCGCACAATCCCAACACTCCGGCCGCTTCCAACTACAACGTGGTTGAAGATTTAGCCCAGACCCCTTGTGCCATGTCTACTTTAGAAGTCTTGCAAAGTTGTCCTTTACAACATAATGCACTTCTGGCAGCTATTGGAAGTATGGAATCCTCTAACATGTCTACGCGATTTGATATGACTGATGTCAAATACTAGTTTCCCTATCACGTTGCTCTTCAGATTGAAGTCGTCCATGGTCCAATGACCATCAGACGAGCTGTCGTAGATGAGGGAATGTCGACTTGCATAATGTCAATTTCCTGTTGGAAAGCTTTAGGTTCCCCCGAGTTAGCCCCTTCTAACACACTGCTTACTACATTTGATGGCAGAACTTTCTATCCACATGGGGTTTTGCCATCATTTGATGTCACATTGGCCAGTAAGACAGTTGCTGTAGAAGTAGAAGTTCTGGACGCTCCGCTTGATTACAAAATGTTATTGGGCAGGAGTTGGACATATGCCATGCAAGCCATTGCATCAACAGTTTTTCGAGTTGTTATGTTCCCATTTGAAGGTAATATCGTTACAGTTGATCAACTTTCTTTCACTCAGAGAAACAACCAGACTTCTTCGGAAACCACAGTTCATTTAGTTGATCAAACTGCTCCGGTTAATGAGAGTTTAGGAGCAGGGATGTATGGGTCATTAATAGGCACTTTCGACATCCCCTCCCCTGTTCTTTTTATGCGTTTTGATGTGGGTAATGCTACCGAAACATTCACGGTTGGTTTAAGAACTGATCCTTGGATCCTTCCTACTACATCAGAACCTTTTGTGCCTCTGTCCATTGCAGAAGTGGCCTATATGGAAACACAACATACTACAATGGAACATATCATGACTCCACCAGTCTCTGTTGAGTCAGATATGGACTATGCTCAGGCATGGTCACTGAATTCCACTCACTCGTTTGATTGTTTAGATACAGTTTTTCCATCTGATGAAGCCATCTTAGAAGTCATGATGGGCCTGGACCAACCTTGGGAACATATGCATCATAGGTCCTACATGCTTCCATATCTAGACAGGATTGAGAGAGGAGAATTCCCTGTGAGACCCGGTTGATTGGTTGATTTGTCATCTTCTCCTTCTACTTCGAGAGTTGTTTATGCTGAAGGAAATATGGCTAATATTTCAAGAACAATTCCAATCAACATTTCCACCAAACCCGGGGTCGTGGAAAACATTTTTATTGGTGCAGACTGTTCTCTAGAAGAGATCGCTCTGTATACAAAACTTTTTAAAGAATTCCGTGACATTTTTGCCTGGTCATATGAGGAGATGCCAGGTATAGACCCAGCCATCATGGAGCATGTCATTACGACATACCCGAACGCAAAACCTATAAGACACAAGCTTCATCCTGTGAACCCTAGAAAAGTGACCGCCATCAAGGCGGAGGTTGAAAAATTGCTTAAAGCCGGTTTAATTTATCCGATTGACATGACGGAATGGGTTTCAAACCTCGTCCCGGTTGATAAGAAGCAAGGTACTATTAGAATCTGTACTGACTTCCGGGATTTGAACAAAGCTTGTCCGAAAGACAACTATCCCACACCATTTATCGATCAAATTATAGATGCGTGTGCAGGACATGAGATGTTCTCTTTCATGGATGGTTTTTCGGGATACAATCAAATAGAAATCAAACCTGAAGACTAGCATAAAACAACTTTCATTTTCCCGTGGGGCACCTTCGCTTATCGAAAAATGCCATTTGGCTTGAAGAATGCTGGAGCTACCTTCCAGCGTGCGATGAATTTCGCTTTTCATGATATCAAACACATTGTAGAACCTTACTTAGATGATCTCCCGACGCGATCTCGAAAGAGACGGGATCATACAGCCCATCTTAGACAAGTGTTTGAAAGATGCATAAAATATAAGATTCGTTTGAATCCTAATAAGTGTGTGTTCTATGTCGAATTGGGGCATCTACTGGGCTTCATTGTCTCCAGTCGTGGCATAATGGTTGACCACTGAAAGTAGAGGTGATTGTAAATCTGCCTCCTCCTCGCACCTTGCGACAACTCCAAAGTCTTCAAGGCATGTCTAATTTCTTACGACGATTCATCATAAACTATGCTAAAATTACCAAAGGTTTTATGAGGCTACTCAAACAAGACTCCTACTTTGTGTGGGATGACGCTGCTTAAGCATCCTTTGAAGCTTTAAAAAAGGCACTCCTTTCGGCACCCTTGTTGAGCCCGCCAGACTACTCAAAAGATTTTCTTTTATATCTGGCAGCATCTCTTAATACAATTGGTATAGTTTTGGTTCAGGAAGACAATATGCTCTAAGAACATGTTTTCTACTATCTTTCCCGTGCATTGACATCCCCTGAGTTTAAATACTCGCACGTTGAGAAGTTGGCACTTGCCGCGGTCTATGCGGTATAGAGGCTTCATCACTATATACTTTTACGAACTACTACTGTGATAGCAGAAGTCAATCCTTTCCAATACGTTCTAACCCGACGAATCATTGGGGGGAAATATAATAAATGGATTGTAATTCTACAGGAGTTCGATTTGGTCTTCCAATCAGCCAAGTCGAAGAAATCACTAGTGTTCACTGAGTTAATCTCAGAATTTCCAAGTGACCTAGAATACGTTGAGGAAGAATCATCATTCCCAGACGAACATATTTTCCTCATTGCTTCCTCTGACCCATGGTACGGGGATATCTTAGTATATCTCCAGACTTTGAGATTTCCTACTACTTTTTCTCGAGAAGAGCGATGCAAGATCAAAATCCATGCGAAGAACTACCTTATCATCTCAGATACTTTATATCGAAGAGGGGTAGATTGCATTTTACGACGCTGCTTAACTCGAGAAGAAGCCGAAGCAGTATTAAATGATGCCCACAGTGGAGCTTATGGGGGACATCTTTCCGGGTTGGCAACATCTCAGAAGATACTGCGTGCCGGATATTTTTGGCCCACGATATTTAAAGATTGTGTGGAAGCGGTGAAACACTGTCGACCATGTCATTTTTTCACTAAGAAAATGAGGGCACACCCAGCTCCTCTTCGTCCTGTAATTACAGCAAGTCCCTTCACAAAATGGGGGGTTGATTACATGACATGCAATCCAGCTTCGGCTGGAGGACATCATTACATCATCGTTGCCGTTGACTACTTTACTAAGTGGGAAGAGGCAATGCCTACTGTTAAGGCATATGGAGAAACTGCCGCTTATTTCGTGTTTAATCAGATCATAGCACGATTGGCATACCTAAAGAGATAGTGACTGATCATGGCAGTCATTTCCAAAATAGCATGATGACTGAGTTGTATACAATGCTTGGTTTTCGACAAGAACATTCGTCTTCATACTATCCACAGGCGAATGGACAAGTTGAAGCAGTGAACAAAACTTTAAAGGTTATACTACAAAGAACTGTTAATGCCAGTTGAAATAACTAGCACATCATGCTGTACCCGGCTCTTTGGGCTTACCGAGCCAACGTTAAGACTGCTACTGGTTTCTCTCCCTTCCAACTTGTGCATGGGATAGAAGCAGTTGTACCGATTGAATGCAAGATTCCTTCGCTAAAACTAGAAGTTCAGTTACTACCAGATACTTCAATACTAGAAGAATGTTTGTTACACTTAGAACATCTAGATGAACAGTGCCGAGATGCGCTCACAACAAACGAGGTCCACAAAAAATGAGTCAAAGGACAGTATGACAAATCCGTCAAACCTAGGGTTTTCATTGAAGGAGACTTGGTCCTTCTTTGGGATCAAGACAAAGAACCCTTAGGACCTGGAAAATTCAAATCCAGGTGGCTCAGACCTTTTATAATTTCCAAAGTATTGAAGAAAGGTGCCTATGAACTGATAGATTACGAAGGTAATAAGTTGGTCGAGCCTAGAAATGGGCTCTACCTGAAGAAGTACTATGCTTAGGCTGAAGTACTTTTTCTTGTAACATAGCTGTATATTTTTGTAAAGCTAGTTTTGTTATGCTCGTTAGTTAATCTTATGTGTGTTTTTTCGTTTCGTGTACCAGATGTCAACCGAACACTTCTTAGGATTTGCTGATGGCGCCAGTCACCACACCTGTCAGTTGGCTGCAGCAGCTTGGGTCATTTATTCACCCGCTGGCAAACTTGTCTCTTCGAGGGGGGTTTGTTTGGGTCCTACCACGAATAATGTGGCTGAATACAGTGCAGTTATAGAACTTATCCGAGATGCTCTCAGTCATGGCATTTCACATTTGGAGGTAAGGCTTGACTCACAATTAATTGTATTTCAGTTAATAGGTGTCTATCAGATTAGGGATCCTGGATTGCTACGTCAGTTTCTACGAGTTAGACTATTGGAAAGACAATTTGATTCTATCATATATGAGCACATTCCAAGAAGTTTAAACACATTAGCTGATTCTTTAGCAAACTATGTGTTAGACTGGCATTTGCATCATACATTTTCATAAACAACATTGCACACATAAATTTCAAACACATGTAAATAATCGATACTGTATATAGCCGATACTGTATCAAACAATATATGAGTTTTGCGGTCACAAGTCTATCAAGTCATAAAAGTACAAAAAATGGGCATAGTAGCCTCAAAAATATATACATAAAATGTATTCCTCTCCTATGGAGAAGGAGGGACCTCATCATCATCTACTGCATTGCGATGGCATATGACGAGACTAGCTATCTTCCGCAGCACCCTAAGCCACACCGGGGGCACCCCAACTACATCTTCCTACATATCCATAGGTATCTGATCCATACGGCATGCAGGAACTTTGTGAGTCAACCGACTCATTTTTCTCTCCAGGGTCCCCAACATAGCATCTACTGCAGCAATATCAACTGGACTCACAAAGATGGTAGGATGTCCCTCATGACAAACAAGCCCAACATCTGCATGTGACACTTGATTAGAACTTCAAAATTCGTTTATAAAAATCAAATACTTGAAAAAGTTTGAAAAAATTAAATAATTCTCAAAATTTAAAACATACCAATATCTCCCCAGGCTCCACCTGGAGGAAGCACCAATTCTGAATCATGACGGAAATCCAATCCAGCATATGGAAACTGCTCGAAAGCGGGCACTTGCCTCTCCCACCACCCCCAGAAATCATCAGTATGATAATAGTAGTGACTTTCCCCACCACCCTGGCGAAGGAATATGTCACCCCAACTGCCTATTCTGGGCTCACAGGGGTTAACCTGAGGTAGAGGCATCCCCAAACTGATAGCAGGCATCCTCTCAAAGAAGAAATTACACAAAATACTACCGTACCCAAAATTCTTCATTGTGCCGGATTTGCAACCTATCAATTGAGATTTCATGCTCGCCAGCAAACTAGTACACCAATCATAGACATGACCGTGTAAGCATTGTACACCAATATGCATAGAGTTCCTGGAAGCTAAGTGTTGTGAAGCACTACTTGCTACTCGGTTGATCATGCTCACTATCACTTTCAAAGGGAGGCCTTCAATAGTTGAAATCAAGACTTGGCTTCCCGATTTCTCCGCTCCGGCAACACAATATGTATTTACATACTCTTGCACAGATCTTACACCCACACGAGAAGACCCTTTCAGATTGATTACATCTCCTCTCCGTGAGAGACCAGTAATGAAATATATGTCATCAACTGTAAGCTCCAATGTTTGCCCACGGATGACAAAAGTATTGGTATCCACATCCCAGTACTGAATAAGTCTTTGAAATAGTTTGTTTAAAGCCCTCATGTTTATGGTTCGGTAAAAATTCAATAAACCGCATCTTCAGAGAGCATGGAGGGTGGCTGGATCTTGCATGGCCAACCTATCCATGTCCTCATGTTCTCTCTCCCTCCATTGAAGAACCATCCTGCACAAAAAATGAAAATTTTTGAGTCTCGATGCTTGTATATAGGTTTTCAAGAGTGAGCGCTACTGTGTATACTACACAGTCACGTATGGGCTCTACTCTGCTTAAGCACAGTAGCGCCCATCTCATTTACATGCTACTGTTACTATTACACAGTAGCGCCCGCGCAGCAACACTTGTGAGCATCACGTTGCAAGCTATTCTTTGCTCAAAAAATGAAAACTAAACCATGAAAATGCAAGTAGGGTGATTTCTAACTTACTTGGCGAAAGAAGAACGACATTTGGATGCTTGGTTTGAGTGCCACGGAGATTCGAAATTTGCAAAAGGTTGCCCCAATCTTTGCCCTACAAAACAATTGGAAATTGATTTTTTAAAATGAAATTATATATATAAATTGAAGTTTGATTTTTACCCACCATTGTTTAATTTTCTATAGTTTAATTTTTTTTTAAAAATACCTAATTAATCAATTGGAACACACATATGGTGCATTACTAATCCAAGCTCAATTTTCATTCGATTTTTGTGGGATTCATCTCCTAAGTTTAAAAAATCTCGAGGTTAGATCTTGTCATCCAGTTAAATAGTTCAAATTTATATATCATTTGAGATTTTTGTCGCATCGACTAATGTTTTGTTGACGACCTAGTTTTGGCAGAGTATGAAGCTATAATCCTAGAAGCTGACCTTTAAGTCATTTTAAGCTCTTGTTTGGACTATTTAAACCTAAACAAGATTGCCGAGCAAGCTTGTACTCTTCGAGCTCGTTAAAGTAATCGAAGGCTCATCCACTCAGGTATAGAATTACCCCTTTTCCGGGCCTAGGTGGATTAACTACAGAAAAGGTATACTCTAGGTATACTCCTGTATGCGCTGGAAGAGTTCTTCTTCCATTGTTTTATACTTTTTTGGGGGAGGAGACTAACTGCACGAAAAAGGACCTTTTGGAGCCTTTCTTTAGGGTTTTCAGGCTCTCTAAACATGAAAATACCAAGCGAGCATTCACCTACTCGGGCTCGATGTGAAATCAACGAGAGGGTAAGTAGACGACTGTTTAAGTTTTTCAACTCTATAAACAAGAAAACACCGCCGAGCACAGACCAATCCGGGCTCGATATAAAATCCACGGATAGGTGAAAAGAGGATTGTTTAAGTTTTTCAGACTCTATAAATAGGAAAACACTAGCGAGCATTAATCTTCTTGGGCTCGATACTAAAATCCACGAGCAGATATATGGAGTTATTGTTTAAGTTTTTTAGACTCCCTAAAATTGAAAACACTGACGAGCAAGAACAGATCTCGGCTCGATATTAAAATCCAGAGATCAGTAACATAGAGTAATCTTCTATCTCTTCTTCGAACTCTATAAATAATGAAGAAGGTCCTGAGTCTTCGTCCCATGGGCTCGTTAAACTTTTTACATGGTTGGATCTATTGAGTTTTCATTCTTTCTTGGACGCATTAAAACAACAAGAAGGGTATTCTTTTATCTAAAAAGAATAAGGGACGGGAAAGACATATCATATCTTCATTGTCAAAAGCAGTTCAGTCAGTTCTATCCTTGAACACAAAACCTACTTGAGTCTATCTTGTCGGTTGGGTTTAGTTTTTGACCTCAGGGTGAACCTTTCCTCCGAGTTATTTACTCCCCCGGTTGGTTATTCTTCCAACCATATGGAGGGTCTACAAATGTCTCTTACATTTCAGACTTATTATTTACCCCATTATGTCAGAAACTGCCTGAGTCACTTTGTGTCATGCTCAATGTTCAAGGATATACCCTGTGTCAGCCATTCTGTAGTTTACCTTGACCTCATGTGTCGGCCTTCCTAGTGTTAGTCTTGTTACATATTATTCCATATCAGCTCTTACCGGTTGAGTGTTCCTCGAGTTGGATGATGGAGGATGCCTTAAGGCCTCCCTTCCAACGGACTTCTTCCCATTGACATCAACTCATTTTACTCTGGGATTGAAGTTTATAGTTTCGATTAGTACCTTGGAGATTGTAGTCACCAGTGGCAATTTTCCTCGCTGTTGAATGATGAGAATACATCAATGTCTCTTCTTCGATAGGATTCCCAAGTATTCGACTTCAAGTCCATCTATTCACACTTGGCGGATCGTACTTGGTACCTTGGACCCCATCATCATTATCGGTGGAAGTCCTCGCGTTTGTTAACGGTATACATCAATGACCGGTAATCAAACGATACCCCCCATGTTCGACTGTCAGCTCATCTATTCACATGGTTAGGGTTTGTACCTAGAGTTATTTTGGATGAAGACCTTGGGTTTTTGGATGACATTACCTGTTTATGTTATCACCCAAGTTGCGCAAGACTGAGCCTCACTTATATTTGTCTCTCCATGAGACATAGATCCAGTTTGTTGTTATGGCTATGATCTCTCAGTTTGACATGGATCCATGCTTGTATTCCAAGTGGCCAAGCTTTATATACATCTCCTTGTTATGTATCGGAGATCATGTTGTATCACACTGCATATCTATATGATGTCAAAAATGTAATTGCTAGCTGACCTTGATCTTTGTTGCAGGTGTTCTTGTAACTTGTTTTCTGTGGTTCTTTGCTCCTCCTCTGGCTTTGGATTATAATGTATTTCGACCATCATTTCCCTTTGACCTCACACATTAGGGGGCATCTGTTTTAGGTCAAACTTGCACCTCTCCATCCGTGATCACCTCGAGCTATTGATCACACAAAAGGACAATTTGGATGGAGGAGCATGTTGACCTTAGATGATACTTTGACTCACTCCATTTCTTGACATTACTGTAAAAACCCAAAAAATATCATTCTGAGATATGAGCGCTACTCTACTTAAAGAGACTAACGCCCATACGCTACTCTAGTGTATAATAGTAGCGCCCATATCCTTCTATATGCTACTCCTTCTCAGCATAGTAGCGCTCAACATTTAAAATTCGATGAGCGCTAGTTGGTAAGCATTAAAGTAGTGCCCTAAACGCTACTTCACTGAATAATAGTCGCGTACATCTCAAAAGATGATTAAAAAATAAATTAATTTCTCGAGAAGGATTAGTTGCTGGTAGTTTCCCAACTTCCCCAACTTCCCCCATAACCATACATCGACCTGAACTACTTCTCTAATCCTATAAATACAAGGAAGACTAAAGAGAAAGGTTAGATGGATTAATGGATAAACGTTGAGACATAGAGATCTAAAGAAGAAGCTTGCATTGGAGGAGTTGATGCTGAAGATATCCAAGCCAGAGAAGAGCAAGAGCCCAGAATCAAGTTGTAGGAGCCTGTCATAGAATCAGGTATACTTGTACATCAATTTACTTTTGACAATAAAGGTTGAAGTGTCTTTCTTGTTCCAACTTAAATGTGTTCTGAAATAACATCTTAATTTGGATCTGTTTTGGTCAATATTGAATGTTAAACATTGTTTTTGTTTCTTTCAAGCTTTATATATTGTCCAAGATACGCTAAGAAAGGTGTTTGTCTTGCAGGTTTACTGAGCAGAAGGTGGATTTGAGGACTAAGTGAGGGATCAAACAAAAGCTAGGATCGAACACCGGTTAAAAGGTATGTTCTCAAGGTCCATAACTCATTTCTTTTCATAAACATTTTTGCAATACATTTAATACACTTACCTGTCACCCCATCCAAGTTGATAGCATTAGTTTCCTTGCTATAGGGTAGATTTTCCCGCCAACATTAACCATTGTAGAACCAAGTTATACATACCTCGTAAGTAGATCTTCTATGTGATCCATGACAATGGATCAATCTTTGTCTTCATGTTACCATGATCATATGTTCTTGAAGTAGAACATGATTTGTCTTTCTTGGTGTACCTTTTATGTTAGCGAACAACATAAACCTCATACAACACCATAATGCATTAGTACAATCATAAGTGTCAAAACCTTAATCAATGAATATCTTCTATTAAGGTGATACGACAAGTCTAGTAATTAATCAAGATTGTACTGTAATGATATGAAGACAAACATATGATAAACTTAACCATGAAACATACCTATAAGCCATACCTGTCAAGATTTCTTGTAATCTTCTAATGGAAGGCCTTAGCCTCATCTCCCTCTGAGACAGGAACTTCTTCACTTATGCAGGTGACCAATCCATCTTCTTCTAGGATTAACCCAATCCACTTGATTTGCAAGAACTAGACCTGGAGCTGGATTAGGGTTTGTCAAAGAAACCCCAAAAATTCAAACTTTGAATTTCAAACTTCCGAAAGGATAGAAATATGCACCTTGATGAGTTGATCAAGTTGGTATATTTAGAATTTGAGAACTGCAAAGTTTCACCCCTCGAAATTGCCTTTTAGATTTCCAGATTCACTAGGGAGGACCCTGAATTAGGGTTTGAGTTTACTGGAGCTTCACCCAACTAAAAGATTTGATTCAAAGCTCTAAAATTCAATTTTTCTAAGGAGCTTCCAGCCATGGTCACAGATTTCCAAAATTCCAAATTTTTCAGAAGCCCTAATTTTCCATCTTTCCGATCAAAGTCCCGAACTGGGGTTTGATCAAGCCTGGCCTTCTACCGAACCAAAAAATCTGATCTTGGTCTCTAAATTTTGATTTTGATGAGTAGCATCCAGCCATCGTCTCCGATTACAAAAATTCCAACTTTCTCCGAAGCCCTAAATTCCGGAAGCCATGAATGAAGGTGCTCAAAAATAATTTTGTTTTGACATAAATATGTACCTGATTGTTTCTGGTGTAACTCCGAACTTTTCGATCCACAGGGTCTAAATTTTTTTCCTGAGATAGCCTGAACTATTTTCTTTCCATCCCAACAGGTCTGACCACAATAGTATTAACTGAGAGAGAGTTATTCTAAGTGTCGCAACGTGACCTATTTATGGTATAATATAGGAGAGTGAACTTGTACGGCATGCCACGTGTCACTGGTTCAACTTCGGCCTCTGAACAAGTTTGCTGAGATAGTACAGTTTGTGTACTACTTGTCATGTTTTATGAAATTTCATTTGGAGCTTCCTAGCCCAGGTTATGACCTTTTTCCCAAGGTCACGTGATTTTGACTCAGATCTGGAAGAGGCAGAAACCCTATATTGTACAAATCATAAATCACAAAGTACAACGAAATAGAGGTTCTCTTTTGGACACAAGGTACATGGGGATCTAATCTTCGACCTGTAAAAGTTTTCGATCTGAAAACTTTGCCAAAATGGATTTGTAGCAAAATTGCTATGATGACTTGTTTTTGTTATATCAAGCCCTAGCATCATAAGTGCAATAAGTGTCATACATGCCATATCATGCCTTCTTTTAGGCTAGCTCTAATACCATGTTAAATTTTCAGAATTTACTTCAATCTGATCTAGGATCTTAACTGAGAGAACAACATGTACAGCAAATCTACAGCATATCAATCATGGACACAATAATGCAAGCACACAAGAGACACAGAGTTTACTTAGGGAAAACCATAAAGGTGAAAAACCCCAATAACTTCCTCATAGATAGATAGAGCAATGATACAACCAGAATACAAGAGATAGTCTTCTTCTAGCAGCAGAGCCTCCTCCTCCACAAGTGCACCACTCTCCCAAGTGTGAGTGAGAGAATAGAATGTGTAAAATGAGAGAGACACACTCTCTATTTATACACTAACTTGACTTGACCTTTACTCAACTAGGTCGGCCTCAACTTAACCACTTAACATAATGCTAACTGGGCCGACCCCCACTAGGGTGGTCTAATAACCCTTTGACCCACATGGCCGACCCCCAATAGGGTGGTCTAATAACCCTTTGACCCACATGACTTATACAGGGCTGACCCCAACAAGGTGGTCTAATAACCCATCAAGTATAAGTTATGACACTTACAATATAAATGACGACACTTTCGTATAGAGGAATAATAACATCTCTATATGAATACAATATACATATATGTGAAATACATTCCGAAGTTACATATACATCAACATTGAGTTTTTGGGTGAAGCTTTGGTCAAGCTATGCCTTAGTTAGCCTAGATGAAGGCGACTGTGGGTTTTGATTTAGATCTTCTCAAATTGTGGGCATGCTGGGCCATTGTTTGTAATTTATTTTAAATATTGAAGTCGAAACAGTGGTGGATTTAATTGAAGGGATAAACCCTTAAATGGTTTTGTTTTAATGCTATAGATTACATTTCTTCTCTATGGTTTGAATGGGAAATGGAACTAGATACTTTTAAAGCCTAATAGGCTCTTACTCTCGGCGTTTGGGGTTTAATAAGATATTTTGGGTATTTGGAACTTATTCATATCTCTGTTTAGCATGAACCTCTGATAATAATAAAATGTTGCTTGTGTTTTAAATCATACTTCGTTGCTTTTTAGACACCTCTGTGAGTCTCTTTTGTTCTCTAGTTTTCATATGTAGGATTTTAGTTTAGCTGTGTTTATAAAAAAAATCATGACTTTGTCTAAAAGGATTTTCATAATAAAAAGGAATGTATTTTGTCTTAAAGCTGTAATTCATTTATTTACTTTGAGGCCGTGGATGGCTCTGCGATTTTTAAGCATTCTTATGGTTAAGTGAGTGGTGGCTCTACTTTGTATTTTAGTGAGTTTGATACTCTTTCAATGTTTATGTAAAATGCTGCTGAGAGCGTTTAGCTCTGTTTTTGCATGCGTTTGGCTTTCTTTTGGGTGACCTCTGCCCAGTTTATAAAGAAATGAAACCCCTGTAGATTTCGTGAGGGCATGGGATGCCTCCGTGGGTTATTTTTAAATGGATGAATTTATTAAAGATTTAAAGAAAGGATGGATCCATTGTTGGTCTTTCACGCTAAAACGTATGGGGTCTGCCCATTAGTTGACTGGGTTTTGATAAGGGAAGAGTACTTGATACCTTGAATAATCTAACGCTGGTATTTAAATTGTTTTGAATTTAAATGTATGGTAGAATACTTTTATGCTGCGTTGATCTTTTAATTTAGGTTTGACATCCTACGGGATATTCGATTGACTAATGCAATGGATACTTTCACTGTTGGTCTGAGTTTTAGTTCTTTTTACTTAATAAAATTAAATGCTGGTTTTAAAGCGTTTTGGTAGGGTTTCGTGGATCCTTGGGAGATTTTTGTTTGCTATTTTAAATAAATAATTAATTTGAAAGTTTGCATTCTTTATAAATGCAAGCCCTAAATTTCTAATGTTTAAAGAATTTATAATACAAAGATTATTTGAACTGATGTGATCCTGTGTAAAATAATCAGCATAAAATAAATTCTGTAAAAGAAATATAGGAAAGATTTTTAAAGGTAAACATGGTTTACGTGGAGATCTAGCACAAGCTAGCACAACTAGCTCTACTAGATCTTGCACTCAATTTTAAGACAAGGTTAAATATGGAATAAAGTCTTTAACCATAAACATAGCAATGTACTAAGATAATTTAATGTTTCACCGTGGGAGCCCATACCATTCAGCCCTTGCTCCATAAACAAAAATTAGATTATAACTATAGAATCGAAAGTGATGTATAGTACTTTTAAATTTAAATCCTAATTCATTCAGCTATAAAATAATATGTGGTTTCATACCTAATTTATGTAGCTTACCTCTCCCTTGAAGAACCTGCACACTCAAACACTAGTTAATGGAACAAAAATCTTTTTACCTAACCTATAGTTGTGAGCCGAATAACTTTGGAACTACCATGTTCCTCCCAACCATGACCCTTAGAACCATTCCTGGTTCTATCTAGATCCCCCC
Source organism: Larix kaempferi (assembly GCA_027924585.1). Taxonomy (NCBI): domain Eukaryota; kingdom Viridiplantae; phylum Streptophyta; class Pinopsida; order Pinales; family Pinaceae; genus Larix; species Larix kaempferi. The sequence goes on from BSBM01000432.1 coordinate 3,741,466, forward strand.
CAGCTGGTTCCAACATGCAATAGAAAAATAGAAGACCTAGGAAAGACTGTTGATGATGATTAGATCTTGGAAATAATAAGCTCCTTCAGTTCCGTGGGACAATTCTCTTCCCTTACCATAAGAGAATGATAGAAAGAAAAAGATGACCCCCCACCTTGGGAATTGTCCTTCTTTATATAGTTGAACTTTTAGAAATATAGTTGTTGAGTTAATAATAATATTTCTACTAGTAACTTCAGTTTTTATTTTAAATTTGATTTATAATATATGTAAAAGACATTTTAACTTATTACTTACTCCTAGTTTATCTAGGACTTTTAACTTGTTCCTTTATGACTTTATCTTAAAGTAAATTTAATAATTTATTTACTTCGTTATAACTATGTGTTTCTATAAGTTAGACCACAATATTTCCTTTATATATAATAATGATATGAATAAATATCTTATGCATACTATTTATACATGAGTGAGACTTCTTTTGTAAATAATAAATCTGATTATTTAATTAATTAAATAGCATAATAACTCTTTGATAACTATTTAATACAAGGTCCAATTATTTGGACAAGGTCTTTTGGTAGGTTTGGGTAGTCGACTAGGTTAGGTAACTCTAGGTCCCTCTTGCATGTTGGATTCCCTCGTTTAACATGGTAGGTTCCGCAGTCCTTGATGATAGATATAAATGATTCATTTAACCAATTAAATAATTGTGATGAATAGTACTTCTATTCAGAGTCTTCTCGACTCAACAATTTTAAGATCAAGTAACCCCGAGTGCTCTTCAGAGATTTTGCTCAACACTTTCACATGGGTGTTACACTAGTGCAATTCCAGAGCATCCTGCTCAACACTAGTACTAGAATGTTTTTGTGAAGCACACCTAGACATACAAATGGCCTTGGATCCGATACTTATTATCCATCTTGGAGTGCTCCAAGGCTTATTCCCAACACTCTATGTACATCGAGGCTTACGGCCAATACATAAAAAAAGTCCTCTATGTACATTGGGGCTTATGCCTAGTACACAGGTCATCCATGTGCTGCAGAGTCCACACTCAACACATCATAAAGTCAATCATGTATATCATAACTCTACACAGTATGTAACAATGGTCAGCTCAATATATTAGGGTTTTGTACCCAATCTCATAATAAAACATCAATTCATACATTGGGGCTTTCCACCCGGTATATAGCAATAACCTGCATCTGTTAGGGTCCATTCCCAAATATGTATAACTACAATAAAAAATACGTCATGTGCATCGGTGCTTATGCCCATCATATAATAAAAGTAAAACATATGCATTGGGGCTTACGCCCAGTATATCAACATAAATCATATGCATCGGGGATTTACTCCCAATATATAACATCAATATAAACATCAAAATTTGGGATATTACATCCCTCCCCGCTTATAACAACACCGTCCCAGTGTTCTAGGGACAAGAAATGAAGTCATGAAATAAGGCGTGGTAAGCCTCCTTCATGGTGGTTTCATTTTCCCAAGTAGCCTCCTCTGGTCCAAAGTGCCTCCATTTCACTTTCAATTGGATGATGGTTCATCTTCTAAGTTGCACCTCTCTCTTGTCTAGAATGTGGAGCGGCTCCGACATGAATTCCCCCTTGGGTTCTACCTATAATAAGGACCAATCAATCACGTGCTTAGTATCATAGACATATTTATTTAATAAAGATGCATGAAAAACAGTATGAACTTTTACATGAGTTGGTAAGGCTAACTCATATGCTACTGACCCTTTCTTTGCTAGTATCTCAAAGGGTCCACAAAATATGGGGGCTAACTTTCTGCATTGCCCCAAGCTCAAAGAGCTTCTCCTTACCTTTACTTTCAAGAAGACATGCTCGCCGACTTGGTAATCTTTGTCTTTTATTTTCTTATCTGCATAACTCTTTTGGAGGTCTTGTGCCTCTTTCAAGTTTTGTTGTACTTTGGTAACTAGCTGCTCCAAGTCCTTTAGTAAATCTGGACCCAACATAATTTTGTCTACTGGACTATCCCAGGTCACCGGTGTCCTACACTTTTTTCCATAGAGTACCTTGAAGGGACTCATCTTGGTAGAGGTCTGGTATCCGTTGTTGTAAGAAAAATCTGCTAGGTGTAGATAATCCTCCCATTTTGTGGGGTTGTTCATAACATACATCCTAAGCATATCCTCAACGATTTGGTTCAACCATTCCATCTGTCCATCGGTTTGTGGATGGTACACAGTACTGAAATGAAGTTGTGTCTCCAAACCGGAGAAAAATGACCTCCAGAAGTTACTAGTGAAATTCTTGTCTCGATCTGAAATGATTTCCTTGGGTATCCCATGCAATCAGAAGATCTCTTTTAGGAAGATGTCCACGATGTGGACAGCTTTGTAAGTAGACTTCACCGGTATAAAGTATATTGCTTTTGATAACTTGTCTAATACTACAAATATGGAGTCATATTGTCTCTTACTCTTGGGTAATCCCGTGATGAAATCCATACTGATGACCTCCCACTTCCACTCTAGAATGGGTAATGGTTGTAGTAATCCTGAAGCGTGCTGGTGTTCTACTTTGACCAGTTGGCACTCCTGGCACATAGTGATGAATAAGGCTACGTCGGCTTTCAACTTAGGCCAAAAGAAGTGTTTCTTTACCGCTGATATCATATTTTGATATCCCGGATGCCTTGAATAGGGTTTCTGATGGAACTCTGTGAGGATGTGAGGTCTAATGTCTCCTCTCTCTGGAACATAAAGTCTCTCTTTCAACCATAGCAGTCCTGACTCATATATTTTATATTCTTTTTGTTGTTGGAATAACCTATCCTCTTGGATATTTTTAACGATCTCAACCTAGAATCAGTCATTCTTACATGTCATTCTAATCCCGTCGTGCAAATCTAAGTCAGTTTGACTTACTGTCACCTCATATAACATATGAGCCTATCGACTTAAAGCATCAACAATCTTGTTCTCCTTTCCTTTTATGTGCTTTAGCTCAAATTGGTACTCACTAAGGAAGGCTAGCCACCTGGCTTGCCTAGAATTTAGGTCAGGTTGGTCAAACAAGTACTTCAAACTCATGTTGTCTGTATTCAGTAGGAACTTCTTTCCCATAAGGTAATGCCTCCACATCTTCAAGGCGTGGATAATGGCGGCTAGTTCAAGATTGTGTGTGGGGTATTTCTGTTCATGTTCCTTCAACTTTCTTGACTTGTAGCAGATGGAGAAGTCATTCTGCATAAGGAATCCATCGAGTCCTTCTTTGCTTGCATCTATGCAAACAACGAAGTCTCCATTGGGATCAGCTATCTGTAAAATAGGTGCGCTCGTCAAAAGTTGCTTTAACTTTTGAAAACTTTCCTCGCAATTGGTCATCCAAAGGAACTTATTTTCCTTTTTATGCAAGGAATTCATAGGACAAGCAATCCGCAAGAAGTTCTCAATGAACTTTCGGTAGTATCCAGCTAACCCTATGAACGATCTTATGTCGGTCATGCACATGGGTGTAGTCTATTCCTCTATGGCTTTAATATTTTTAGGGTCGACTACTATCCCCTTCTAAAAAATGATGTGACCTAGGTACTGTATATGGGGTTTGTGGAAATCACACTTGCTAAACTTAGTGTACAGTTGGTGTTCACGTAGTACTCGTAACACTATCCGGATATGTTCTTCGTGTTCTTCTTCACTTTTGGAGTAGATAAAAATGTCATCAATGAAGAATACAATGAACTTGTCTAGGTATTTACAAAAGATGTTGTTCATCATGCACATAAAGTTTGTGGGTGCATTCGTCAATCCAAAAGGCATTACCACAAACTCATAATGACCATATCCGGCTTGAAAGGAGGTCTTACTGATGTATTCGTCACTGATTCTTACTTGGTGATATCCGGATCGTACATCGATATTCAAGAAGATATTTTCTCCTCTGACTTGATCAAACAAGTAATCAATTCTAAGGAGTGGGTAACGGTTCTTGATGGTCAACTTGTTGTGTTGACCATAATCGATGCACTTCCGCATAATCCCATCCTTCTTCTTGACAAAGAGTATCAGTGCTCCCCAAGGAGACACACTTGGTTAGTTGTATGCTTTCTCAATCAACTCTTGTAACTGAAGCTTGAGCTCCACCAATTCTGGTGGACTCATGCGGTAAGGGGCTTTAGAAACTAGTACTAACCTGGGTGTCAGTTCTATGGAGAAGTCTAGGTCTCGTTTACGTGGTAGCCTTGGAATTTCATCGGGAAATATATCCTTGAATTATACAAGGCCTGGGAAGTCGTCGATCTTTTGTTCCCTATCGACTTGTTGTTTCAGTCAAATTCTTGCCATGTGAAAATTGTCCTACAGAATGAGAAGAAACTGATCACGGTTTCGAAGAATTGAGTCAATTGCCTGAACTGGGGAGCTGCTGAAGGTGTATGGAAGAAGAAATGGTGGTGCTTGTCCAGAGACTACTTCATATGGTGTCCTTTGAGATGTGGTACTATACCACTTGAGTGCTTCTAGGAAATCCATAGAAATAGTTGTCCAAATCTGTGGAGGGATGGGCAAGGGTTCAAGCAGTCCCAAAAGGAGGGTCGTTTCACCCTTGTTGACCTGGAAAGTATCACAGTCAACCACCATCCGTTGAATTGTTCTTTTGCGTCCTTGCCAAAAGAAGTTACATTTTTCCTGGTCATACGTTTTAAGGAACCCAGATTGCCCTACTGATGAAGAAGCATGTAGTTCATAGAAGAGATAGCCCCGTTGAACAGATTGCAACCAATTTGGAACAAGCGGAGAATTAGCTATAAGAGAAACTGGGTCATCAAATGTGAGAGGAGGAGCATCTTCCACCATATTGTCCTTACCCTTCTGGTCAGTGGTCGCATAGTCATAACCCATGAGTTGGATAACCCATTTCAAGTGTGTTGGGGACGAGACCTGTTGTTCCAGGAAAGTTTCTAGACTCTGGAGATCAGTCTTGATGCAGAAATAATTCTCCAATAGGGATAGCTGCCACTTCTGTAATGTATGCAAAACAGTCATCATTTCCTGTTGAGAGGTAGATGCGGCTAAATTCTTACCGGAAAGGTCTGTTGAAGGCAACAAGCTCATTGGTTCAGCAAAGACACATGCATATCTATCCAAGGAAGTAGTGGAGATTGTTGATGGGTGCATCTGAATAGAATGGAGCTGAGTGATGACACCATGTGAATTCTTCTTAAGTATTTTTTCCAGGCGATGTGAACTAATGATGCAGAGAGACCCTGGTTGTAAGCCCATAAATTTGTGTTGTGCCCCATTGATTGAAAACTGCATCCAAAGTTCAGCAAAATCCCATAATATGGGGCCAAGTGTGCGTAACCATTGAACGCCCAAAAGCACATCACATCTACCTAAGGACAAGGAAAACATGTGAGAGCGCAGGGTATAATCTGCCATAGAGATACGTACATTGTGACAATTCCCCTTGCAAGGTAAGGTGCCCCCATTGGCAACCATGACTTCAAAGTGGGAGAAAGGATGGACAAAACAATCAGCCTGTATGGCAATCTGAAGATCAATGAAGTTATGAGTGCTACAAAAATAAATGAGTATGGTAAGAGGGAGCTTCTTGAAGTATCCCCTGACTTGCACTATTTGTGGGGTGGTGACGCCGGTTATAGCATGGAGAGAGATCTCGGGTGGGTCGTTTTGCGATGGGGTGTCAACAGGTGGGTGTTGAATGTCGACCTGATCATCTACTGTATCTGGAGCTTCTTCATCAAGTTCTGAGGCAGGCGGAGAATCCACATCCAAGAGATAGAGATTTTGTTGAACACATCTATGTCCCTGAGTGAATTTCTCATCACAATTATAACAAATCCTTTTTCTCGACGTGCCTGCATCTATGTTTTAGAGAATTGCTTGATAGGAGTTGGTTGAGGAGCAGGCGTGATGGGAGGTCGTTGGGAATCCATATTTCTGAAGGGAACAAAGGTGGGTTTGGAGCATTGTTGAGCTGCGATCTTTTCCTCGGGCAACTTAGCCAACCATAGGACTTCCATCATTGTGTTGGGACAAAACATTTTGACCTCTAAGCGCATTTCATCCTTGAGACCACTGATAAAACAACTCCTGTAGAATTCATCAGACAATCCCTCTGTGCGATTGGCTAGTTTCTCAAATTCCGTCTAATACTCTCTCAATGTGCCAGTTTGGTGAAGTTTAGTGAGTGCTCCTGTGAAGTCGTCAAAAGCATTAGGACCAAATCGTGGCAAAAGGAGTTGGAAAAAATCTGTCCAGTTTGGCTCGGGATGAGCTTTGATGTACCAACGGTACCATTGAAGGGCTTCCTGTTCCAAATGAAAGGATTCAAGTCGAACTTTCTGGACATCAAAAGTATTATGCAGACTGAAATATTGTTCTGCTCGATATATCCATCTAGTCGAATTAGTACCATTGAAGCGAGGAAAATCAAGCTTCGACCCACGAAAATTGCTGGAAGAAGAGAACCCGGTGGCTGCAAAAGATTTTGGCTATCGGTTATTATTCATGGCTGAATGTTGAAGATGGAGGCTGAGAAATTTTTCATCCATATCTTGGAGTTTTGGATGGCTACAAGTGCTTCCTCCATGGTTTTTGCTCCTGTGCGAGTGACAACCATAACCAGGATCTTTTTTTTTTTTTAATTGTGGGAGGGGGGGGATGGATAGAAAAACACAAACACAAGCTTATTTAGTAAGGGGAAATTTGGATTTGGGAAAAAATCGGAGGGGTAATTGGAGTTTGACTAGGTCTTCAACACTTTCTAAGGGACAGGGAAGCAAAAAATGGGGATTTTAGAAGCGGGAACTCTATGGTAAAATTTGAAGGCAATCGGGTGAAAATTGAAGAAGTTATGGCAAACCCTAAAAATAGACAAATGTGGGATTTCTGGTCTTGGGAAGTGGAATTTGGGATAGGGTCTTCAGGAATGAAATAGGCAGAATGGGATTGCAGGGATGTCAGTGAAGTTTCAGGGAAAACAGAGTTGGAACAAGGGAGATATGGCCGAAAAACATAATTTTATACTCCTTTTTTTTTCTTATTCAGAAATGGATTGGAAACAGTGGCGCGGAAGGGATCTGCAACAGATGGATCTGCAACGGCATGGAAGGGATCGAAAACGGATGGATCTGAAACGACGACTGGATCTGGAACGAATTTCAGAATAGATCTGAAACAGCTGGATCTGGAGCGGAAGTGATCGGCAACAGTTCAACTTAAAATAGATATGGACCCCAGGTATGTACGGTTCCTAACAGTTCAGGTGTTTCACTCGGCCACCAATGCTGTCTGACGGCTTGCGTATTGGGGCAGTACCCCTCACTCCACGACTCAGGTAAAACTGATAACCGCTTTGCCACAAACGATGGCTCTTGGTTTACCTCATGGGTGGGAACTAGTCAATCAGGTATGGGTCGTTGCCCTTTTCGTTGGTAGGTCCTCTCAATGGGCCAGCTACTTTGGGGTTCCTGTGGTACTCCTCACAAAGAGTTTTAGAGCTTATGCCCAATTACTTCCCACAGTTAAGCGGATAGGGATCATTCCCAAATCCAAAGCTACAACAAATGCGAAAAAAAAATTGGCAGAAATTCCACCCAACGAGCCCAAGAAAGTGCTCTGATACCAGATGATACAAACCGTTGCACCAAAACCTCGAGGTGTTAGTGAAGGCCGCCCACTAGGATCTTAACACTTTAGATATATTTTAATACAATATCATGTAATATATCTTCAATTTGTTTTTTTTTTTGGAATCTATTTAACAAACATTTAGATATCGGATTTGACAGCTCAACTAATAGAGCTAATTCACCTAGCTTCTATTGTAAGAAATGCTTATCATTATTTATATAAGAAATTGATTTGATAATAACTCAAAATTACAAAACCACATAATATTTGTCGGAATAAATTAATGTTAATATAAGAGGCTACCTAAGGTATAAGTTTAATTTTTTTTACACAAATCTGTTTGAAATCTTTATCCATAACCTTGCTATCTAACAAAAGTTGGAGAAGAAACCTAAATTTAGTTTTTCATAAGTTCTAACTCTAATCCTAACCTTAACATCCAAAACCAAATGAGAAGTCATCCAAAGTAAATAACCACCTAACTAAAGCATAAACATCCTTTAAGTTGATTTTGTTAATTTAATCATGTGAGTGGAAAACTACACAACTATTTTAACATAAATGAGAAAGTTTGAATATGTATATTTGAAAAAAAAAATGTAGTTTGAATATTATATATAATATAATTTATCTTTTTTTTAATTTATTGTTTTATAATTTAAAAAATATTTTTATTTAAAAAATATTAAATTATTGATAAATATTATTTAACAAATAAATATAATTTTTATTTAAAAATTTATTACTTTATTTAAGAAGCTAATAATTAAAAATATGAAAATAAATTTCATATATATATATACATACTACCAACCACATTTATCAAGTATTTTAACATCCCTACAAACAAACGAATCAACTGACATCCCCTATGCTCACGGCTCTTTCGAGCTTATTTCTCAGCTCTGAATACCAAAAGTGACACCCTATTTTTCATTTTATAGTTTCGAGGAGAGGTAATCACTAAAACTGATATGCAGTGGTATAAAAATGAATATATCTCATATTGAAGCCATTCACCAACTGAATTTTCTTTAATCTGATGTGGTTGTAAGAAAAAATTCCCACTATAAACTAATATGGCCGAATTGTCATATGTGTAGAGGTTCTAAACTCTCATAAGGAAAGGGATAAAAGCTATTCAAAATAGTAACTTCGAGAAAAGAAAATCTAAATATGGAACGTTAGCTCTCTACCATACCATGATAACTTCCACTCTGCAAGCCCACTAGCCGTCGGGTTGCGTACAAATTTTATAGGCGACTAATTACTAAGTGAGCTCTTTTTACACCTATATTTCAATATAACTTTCCTTTTGGAAAGCGTCGAGGAATCAGAATCCCGATGCCATCCATTGACACGTTGTTATTAAATATAGTAAATGACAATGACATGACTAAGAGGCATCCTGCCATGACCATCCGTTAACACATTGTTCATGTTTACGATGATGACATCAATGCTCATTGCGCGCAATCCATCGACATAAGGAAATGAGCACGTGAAATTGAATGATCCAGGAAAATCACAGGGTTTATAAATTGGGGAGACGTGAAAATAGCAGGTGCTTTTTCACAAACAAAAATAGAAAGTAAAATAAAGCTAAGCAAAAAGCCAAAAGAAAGCTGCAATCGCTTGTTTATATATAGAGAGAATCAGGAGCTCCAAGGTTTTTCATCTTTGCAAATATTTTTGTATTACAAGTCGTTATAGTAAAACATGGAGGATATTTTCAGGAAGATGAAGCCCGCATGTCCTCGGTGTAAGTCATGGGAGTATTGCAGGTTTAGGTTTATGAATAACAAGAGACGCTACAAGAAGTTGTAGCCTAGATATATCTGTGGAAGGTGCACCAAATATTTCTCTCTCGGAGGAAAGCTCTATAACACTTCCTCAATCTCACCTCCAAAAGCTCGAATTTCGCCTAATAGCTGCGCAAGCAACTTTGCTGTTGCTTCTCCTCTTTACATGAGTTCACCTGATGATTAGTATGTTGCTAGGCATTCTTCAGATAGTTGTTGGATGGTAAGAACAGATATGGCAGTAACACATGTTCCTGGAAGGAATTTATGTAGTCGTAGTTTTGTGAATCCATGCTGCGAAATCAATTCAGGAAGCAATGAATGCCAGGGAATGTGGTTGGCGCATGATGGCCGATGGTTAGATATTTATGACACAAGTTGTTTTCATCCTTATGATAGCCAGTCAGGAGCTGTGCTCGTTCGTTTTACCTTTTTGGACAATTTTAGTGAAGATGTGATGGCCTCAAATGTAGGGTTTAGCCACTATGTGAATAATATTCCACCGTTGAATAATGTTGAGCCGGTTGAGCCGTTAGAGAGATCCCAGGAAAGGGATTTGGACAATGGTTTGTTGCTGTCAGAATACTTTGCAGAAAATTCTGTGAATCGAATATCAGTAGCTCGAGGAGAAGAAAAACAAGAAGAGCATAATGGAGAAGACAGTAGTACGAATTTGTTAGGAAAAGAAGACCTGGTGTTACATTCGGAGATGGATAGTATTTTTCCTGTGCGATCAAATGACCTGGGTGAAGAAAATGAATGGTTGATTGATTTATTTGCAAAAGACGGAGGAGAGAGCAGTGCAAATAGTGCAAAAAGTACAAGGTATGGTTCATAATTGGAAAATGATTGGTTGATGGATTTTTTTTCAAAAGACAGAGAGAGTAGTACAGGGCGTGGTTCAGAATTGGAAAATTCAGACGGATGCTTGAGATTGGAATTATTTGATTCAGATTTCCCAGAGATACCAACAAATGTAGGATTTTATGCTCATCATGTGGATACTTTTGAAGGAGAATGGAAAGTGGACGACATTACGAATCTATGGATGTTTTGATAATAAAGTTAAATGGCCTTTATAAAGTTAAAGGCCTTTATAAGTTCTAGTTTTCAGTTATATGGCCTTTATAAGTTCTTGCTACTGGAATTTATGAAAAATCGGATAATAGAGTCTGAAAAATATATGCCTCTGAATTATGAAACATATAACTGTTTAGTTCCTGGATTCATTGATGAATCATATAATTTTTTTATATATGTGAATTCGTTTTTTAAATTATTATGCCCATACTCATTCTATGATAGATTTTTAGAGGATTGAGTGTTCTTTTAATTAACTTTGATTACAGATATAAGTGTTCTTTTAATTAAATTTCAAACTGTTAAAAATCTTTTAACTGATTTTTCACAGAAGGTTAATAGCCAAGCGGATTTGAGGTCCCGTCGCAAGGTATCAACACTGTGCTTTATATGTTTTCTGGCACCATCTTCACATGAGTGGTGAACAAAGAATACCGGAGGAGAAATTTTGTGGAAGAACACGGTCCACCATTGCGTTAGTATAATAATATTTAGATACTTTTAACGGCAAGTTTTCATTTGGTTACAACCGTTTGATAATAAAGAAGCCATAATATTACGTTTAGAGCCGAGTCAAACACTTCTAGTTTTTCCTATTTATTCAATGTATATGCAATTTCAAATATATCTCACATATTTTGATTTACCTAATGTTAATGATCTCCCTTTTTATTTACTTCCATTGATTTTTAAAATGCATTGCTTTAATGTTAATTATCTTATTTTACATAGTTTCAAGTAAGTAACCATGTCAAACTTTTAATAATGGTTATAATTAAACTTATGCAAATTTAATTCTTTAAGTATTTTATTTTATTTTTTTATAATATTTTAATACTTTAATATTTATATTAAATAACACAAATCTATTATACATTATTATTATTTTTATATTAAAATACATAAATATATTATACATTATTCTTCTTTAAACAAATATTGCTTTAATTACAAAAAAAATCATTTAAAATAAATTTTCACTTGTCTTAAAACCATTAAAAAGTTAGAATTGTTTGTAAAATGTTGAGATATTTCTATTCATTTTTCTAAATATTATTTATAAATAAAATTGTTTTGATATATATATATATATATATTATTTTTTAATTTTTAATTTTTTTGAATTTTAAACTTTGTAAAATTTTGAAAATAAAAATAAATTTTAATTTTATATTTTTTTATCCTAAGTTGATGGGTTAATAATATTATTGTATTTAATAACAAAATCAATATTATTAATTAACTTTTTAATTCATTCATCTTAATAGTGATTTATGAATATTTTAAATGTTTTAGAAAAGAAAAAAAAAAAACCAAATCAAGTAATTTTTTTTTTTTTAAGTTTTATAAACTAAAATTAATTTAAATAAGAATTAATAATAATCATTATCAACATCAATAAAATTTTGAAATTTTTTATTACCTAGTAATCATTCTAAAAAAAATATACTTTTATATGTGTAAGATCTTATTAGGAGAGAAATTTATTTGTCTATCTATTTAAAATAATAGAAATATAAATAATTTTTTGATCATTATATTATTTAGAATTAACTAATTTGTTTTATATTAATATTTCAAAAAAATTATAATTTTAAATACAAATTTACAATTACCTAAATATTGAAATTAAAATTGTATATATATGAATTACAATTTAAATACATATTGTATTTGAAAGAGATAACATTAAAACTAGACAAACATTACGAAGAAAATGCCAAACATTTTATTAATCGGATATAAAGTGCTCTGCTATTTATCATTTTTATAAAATGATTTTTTTTTAAAATAATGTGAACCTGAATTAAAATACTTATATAATTAATTTATGGTTAATTATTATGAAAATTTATAATTTAAATTTTTAATAATAAAAAAAATTACATTTAAAGTAATAATTAAGATAACGTGATTTTTAAATTAAAATTATTTACTTAAACCATCAAAATTAGTATTTTACCTTTATTTTTATTAATGTTATAATGAAATTGGTTTAAGTTTAAGTTTTATTATTTCATCATTATTTTTATTAATTTTATAATGAAATTAGTTTAAGTTTCAATTGATGATATGAAATTTATCAATTTAAGTATAATTAAATATTTTTAAATTTATTTAAATAACATAACACAATTAAAGGAAATTACAAAACATATATATAACTTCAAATTACAAAAAATATGTTTCAATTTTTCTTATCTTTATAATTTTTTTTAAGATATGAATTTTTTAATTAATTCAAACAAAAATTACATAGGATAACAATATGGATCTTTCTCTTACGAAACTAGACCATCATGAAACAATAAAGTGTCATGTGAGGTTGCCTAGTGGGAAAATGAGTAGATTGGGTTACACACAAAGCCAAATACAAAATGAAGCACAAACAAAATAAGTGTGAAGGCACACTATATTTCTCATTAACCAAATGTACATATATATACAATGAGAAATGTCCCTTGGGTTTCATATTCCCAAGTGGACTCTTAGACTCTCGGGTGACTCTTGGCATAACCTCACATTAATATTCCTCACATCGAGGATTAGACTCCAACAAATCCCCCCTTAATCCGAAGGGTGTATATGAGTCCAAGGAAAAGAAGAGACATGAATAAGTGGAAGTGGACACTACAACCAGCTGAACATTTCCATCTCGAACATCCTTTACTAAGAAGGTTAGCTAAAAGCTTGCACATGCTTCTGCTAAATACAAGAGATCTCTAAAGGGATGGTTTTTAGGTTGACCATCAACCGAAATAGGCTAGCAAAAGGATGAAATAGTCTACTATGTGTGTGTTTAATGTTGACCACAAACTCTCGAACTTGGAGACAAAACTCGCTCAGAGTTCTCTGGAATGGTTGGTATGGGCTGGCACCAAACCAACTAGAGAGATGAAAACAGGAAGTGAACAACTGCAACTTACTGAACATTTCCATCTTGACAACTATTTTCCAAGTTCGCTAGAAGCTTGCACATGCTTCTGCCAAATGAAGGTCCTCTTGATACCGGTGTTTTTAGGATGACCACCAACTCTAGAGCTCAGTTGAACATAGCTCTTCACAGGCCTGTTTGTTTTGGATCACTTATACTCGCTCGCTTGTTACTGACGGTCTTCATTCCCCCCTGTCAAGAAAAATGTGAGGAGAGGAGAGTCTCATGGTGTCACAACTAGACACAAAACACATGAGTACTCTATGGCATGGTTATCTTCTGTCTTCAGAATACATGCATATCGGAATCAGGTGGCATCTCTGACTCTGGTGGTTGTCCAAACTCACTATGGATCAGGCTCGCTTGATATGACTTACTTGAGGAATGCTGTAATGGTTTGTTGTAAGAAGGACAAGGCTTCGAAACTTGATGCTTGACATTATGTTCCCCCCTGTTAGGTACACAGTGAGGAGAAGAAGATGTCTCAACTGCAAGATGTGTCAATACTCAGGAATGAAGTCTCCGGTATGACTTATAAATCTTCTTGCTTGTTGATGACCATTCCCAAGAAGAGATCCACCCATAATGAATCTTTTCTCTTGCAAGTTTCTTCAGAATGAAGCATATGTCTGATGAGTGTGTATGTTTTCCACATAACTTACAAGGGTGAAGATCAAAACAATGATATTTCATGTGGCCAACTTGATCATAGTGTTGGCATGTCAAATTCTGAACTAATGTAGATGAATATGAACTCTCATTGATGAATCCAACACTCTGAAACTAAATGGGCTTGGATAAATCAAGAATGCGACTGTCACTTCCTTGCCGTATCCAAGACTAGTTCTTTGCTTGTTATGGCTAATCTCTTCCCATGGTTTGATGATGGGCTTGGAAGGAACAAGAAAAACCTCTGTATGCATGTTTTCATCTTCATTTTATTTCACTTCTGATGGCGTGCCACTGATTTTCTCATGTACTTCTGAAGTGGCATTATTATGTGTTTGATGTTGAATAGAATCATGAAGCGGATTCTTCTCAACATGAACAGGTTTAGAATGTCTTTCTTCTTATTGAAGCTACAACTCAAGTTGTAGGAAATAAAATGTGTCTTGTGAATCTTTTATAGAATCTCGAATATGAGTGAGGGTAGTCTTGTCGATCATGACATTGTTTTCGACAGAGGAGAGAAGTAGAGTGTTCAATAACTCTACCAATTCATTCAGCATTGCCATTAGAAAATTGAATACTTTCTCAAATAAAGAAGGGCTTCTTGCAATTCCACCCTTTTATAAGCACTCAACCTTAGAATTAAATGAAAGGTGTTGGTCTCAGCTGAAAATGCACCCAATACACTACAACTCAATTCAATTTAATTTTGAATGGTACAAAGGAAACTAGCTGCAAGCTACAAAACTCAAATGTACTTACCACAATTGTTGATTATGAGGTTGAATGAACTTTATGCTCCAAAGTTGATGCTTTGAGTTCCTTGATTATGATCTAGATAAGTTGATGATGCTGAGTCTCTTTGATTTTGATTTTTTTGAGTGAATACATAAACTCTTCCCCCTCAACAAAGAAAATAACTCATCTATCTCTTTGCAATACATATTTATGCGTATACGTTCATGGCAGTATGTAGGTGCATAATAGAATTTTCCAGCCAATGATTTATTTCTAATACCAATCACTCTTCAAATTCAAATTCAACTTCACGGTCTTCAAAAAATGCACTTCAACCTCCTTTGAGCAAGCTCAATACAATTAACTTCACGGTGCCTTCATTGGCCTCAACACACACTTATATACTAAGTCTAGGTTCCAATACCATGGGTCAATACTATGTGTCAATACAAACCATGGGCTAAGTCTAGGCACCAATACTATGAGTCAAAACCATGGGACGTATAATACTATGGGACGACTTACAAAGCATATGCGTCCAATACTATGGGTCAATACTATGGGCTAATATAAACTATGGATCAACAAATACTACGAGACGACTTACAAAGCATATGCGTCCAACAACAATATACGAACAAAGTAAAGACATGGGTTCCTAACATCCCCTCTCCCTTAGAAAAAGCTTTGTCCTCAAAGCTTTAGATGTGGAAATTGATGCAGAATCTGAAGGAGTGGGTCCCCAATAGCATCCTCGGGTTGCATTTCGAGCCACTGGCACCTTTGGAGTTTCAGGGAGGATTGCGTGGAAGGCTGTAGATGAAGAAGAACCATATCAGTGATGTGAAATGTGCGCTCAGAATGGTGTTGATCGACTTGTTGTTTCAGTCGAATTCTTGCAATGTGAAAATTGTCCTGCAGAATGAGAAGAAGCTGATCACGGGTTCGAAGAATTGAGTCAATTGCCTAAATTGGGGAGCTGCTGAAGGTGTATGGAAAAAGAACTGGTGTTTCCTGTCTAGAGACTACTTCATATGGTGTCCTTTGTGATGTGGTACTATACCACTTGAGGGCTTCTAGGAAATCCATAGAAATAGTTGTCCAAATCTGTGGAGGGATGGGCAAGGGTTCGAGCAGTCCAAAAAGGAGGGTCGTTTCACCCTTATTGACCTGGAAAGTATCATAGTAAACCACCATCCATTGAATTTTCCTTTTGAGTCCCTACCAAAAGAAGTTATATTGTTCCTGGTCATACGTTTTAAGGAAACCAGAGTGCCTACTGATGAAGAAGCATGGAGTTCATAGAAGAGATAGCCCCGTTGACTAGATTGCAACCAATTTGGAATAAGCAGAGAATTAGCTATAAGAGAAACTCGGTCATAAAATGTGCGAGGAGGAGCATCTTCCACCATATTGTCCTTACCCTTCTGGTAAGTGGTCGCATAGTCATAAACCATGAGTTGGATAACCCATTTCAGGTGTGTTGGGGAGGAGACCCGTTGTTCCAGGAAATTTTCCAGACTCTGGAGATCATTCTTGATGCAGAACTAATTCCCCAATAGGGATAGCTGCCACTTCTGTAATGTATGCAAAATAGTCATCATTTACTATTGAGAGGTAGATGCGGCTAAATTCTTACCGGAAAGGTATGTTGAAGGCAACAAGCTCATTGGTTTAGCAAAGACACCTGCATATCTATCCAAGGAAGTAGTGGAGACTGTTGATGGGTGCATCTGAATGGAATGGAGCTGAGCGATGACACCATGTGAATTCTTCTTATGTATTTTTTCCAGGAGATTTGAACTGATGATGCAGAGAGACCCTGGTTGTAAGCCCATAAATTTGTGTTGTGCCCCATTGACTGAAAACAACATCCAAATTTCAGCAAAATCCCATAATATGGGGCCAACTGTGCGTAACCATTGAACGCCCAAAACCACATCACATCCACTAAGGACAAGGAAAACATGTGAGAGTGCATTTTATAATCTGCCATAGAGATACGCACATTGTGACACTTCCCCTTGCAAGGTAAGGTGCCCCGATTGGCAACCATTACTTCAAAGTGGGAGCAAGGATGGACAAAACAATCATCCTGTTTGGCAATCCGAGGATCAATCAAGTTATGAGTGCTAACAAAATCAATGAGTATGGTAAGAGGGAGCTTCTTGAGGTATCCCCTGACTCGCATTGTTTGTGGGGTGGTGACGCCGGTTACAGTATGGAGAGAGATCTCGGGTGGGTCGTCCTGAGATGGGGTGTCAACAGGCAGGTGTTGAATGTCGACCTGATCATCTACTGTATCTGGAGCTTCTTCATCGAGTTCTGAGGCAGGCGAAGAATCCACATCCAAGAGATAGAGATTTTGTTGAACACATCTATGTCCCTAAGTAAATTTCTCATCACAATTATAAGAAATCCCTTTTTCTTGGTGTGCCTGCATCTCTGTTTCAGACAATTGCTTGATAGGAGTTGGTTGAGGAGCAGGCATGATGGGAGGTCGTTGGGAACCCATATTTCTGAAGGGAACAAAGGTGGGTTTGGAGCGTTGTTGAGCTGCGATATTGTCCTCGGCCAACTTAGACAACCCTAGGACTTCCATTATTGTGTTGGGACAAAACATTTTGACCTCTGAGCGGATTTCATCCTTGAGACCACTGATAAAACAACTCCTGTAGACTTCATCAGACAATCCTTCTGTGTGATTGGCTAGTTTCTCAAATTCCGTCTGATACTCTCTCAATGTGCCAGTTTGGTGAAGTTTAGTGAGTGCTCCTGTGAAGTCGTCAAAAGCATTAGGACCAAATCGTGGCAAAAGGAGTTGGCAAAAATCTGTCCAGTTTGGCTCGGGATGAGATTTGATGTACCAACGGTACCATTGAAGGGCTTCCTGTTCCAAATGAAAGGATGCAAAGGGAACTTTCTGGACATCAAAAGTATTATGCAGACTGAAATATTGTTGTGCTCGGTATATCCATCCAGTTGGATCAGTACCATTGAACCGAGGAAAATCAAGCTTCGGCCCACGAAAATTGCTGGAAGAAGAGAACCCGGTGGCTGCAAAAGATTCTGGCTGTCGGTTATTGTTCATGGCTGAATGTTGAAGATGGAGGCTGTGAAATTTTTCATCCAGATCTTGGAGTTTGGTTTGGATGGCTACAAGTGCTTCCTCCATGGTTTTTGCTCCTGTGCGAGTGACAACCATAACCAGGATTGTTTTTTTTTTTTTATTGTTCGGGGGGGGGGGAATGGATAGAAAAACACAAACACAAGCTTATTCAGTAAGGGGAAATTTGGATTTGGGAAAAACTTGGAGGGCTAATTGGGGTTTGACTATGTGTTCGACACTTTCTGAGGGACAGGGAAGCGAAAAATGGGGATTTCAGAAACAGGAACTCTATGGTAAAATTTGAAGGCAATCGGGTGAAAATTGAAGAAGTTATGGAAAACCCTAAAAATAGACAAATGTGGGATTTCTGGTCTTGGGAAGTGGAATTTGGGATAGGGTCTTCAGGAATGAAATAGGCAGAATGGGATCGCAGGGATGTCAGTGAAGTTTCAGAGAAAACAGAGTTGAAACGGGGGAGATATGGCCGAAAAACAGAATTTTATACTCCCTCTTTTTTTTTCTTATTCAGAAATGGATCGGCAACAGCGGCGCGGAAGGGATCCGCAACAGATGGATCTGTAACAGCGTGGAAGGGATCGAAAATGGCTGGATCCGAAACAAGATCTGGATCTGGAATGACTTTAAGGATAGATCTGGAACGACTTTCAGATGTTTCACTCGGCCACCAATGCTATCTGATGGCTTGCGTATTGGGGCAGTACCCCTCACTCCACGGCTCAGGTAAAATTGATAACCGCTTTGCCACAAACGATAGCTCTTGGTTTACCTCACGGGTGGGAACTAGTCAATCAGGTAGGGGTCGTTGCCCTTTTCGCTGGCAGGTCCTCTCAATGGGCTAGCTACTTTGGGGTTCCTGTGGTACTCCTCACAATGAGTTTTAGGGCTTATGCCCCAGTACTTCACACAGTTAAGCAGATAGGGATTATTCCCAAATCTGAAGCTGCAATAGATGCGAAAAAAAAAAATTTGGCAGAAATTCCACCCAACGAGCCCAAGAAAGTGCTCTGATACCAGATGATCCGAACCGTTGCACCAAAACCTCGAGGTGTTAGTGAAGGCCTCCCACTAGGATCTTAACACTTTAGATATATTCTAATACAATATCATGTAATATATCTTCAATTTGATTTTTTTTTTGGAATCTATTTAACAAACATTTAGATGTCAGATTTGATAGCTCAACTAATAGAGCTAATTCACCTAGCTTCTATTGTAAGAAATGCTTATCATTATTTATATAAGAAATTGATTTGATAATAACTCAAAATTACAAAACCACATAATATTTGTTGGAATAAATTAATGTTAATATAAGAGGCTACCTAAGATATAAGTTTAATTTTTTTTACACAAATCTATTTGAAATCTTTATCCAAAACCTTGCTCTCTAACAAAAGTTGGAGAAGAAACCTAAATTTAGTTTTTCATAAGTTCTAACTCTAATCCTAACCTTAACATCCAAAACCAAATGAGAAGTCATCCAAAGTAAATAACCGCCTAACTAAAGCATAAACATCCTTTAGGTTGATTTTTTTAATTTAATCATATGAGTGGAAAACTACACAACTATTTTAACATAAATGAGAAAGTTTGAATATGTATATTTGAAAACAAAAAATGTAGTTTGAATATTATATATAATATAATTTATCTTTTTTTTTTAATTTATTGTTTTATAATTTAAATAATATTTTTATTTAAAAAATATTAAATTATTGATAGATATTATTTAAAAAAAAATATATAATTTTTATTTAAAAATTTATTACTTTATTTAAAAAGCTAATTATTAAAAATATGAAACTAAATTTCATATATATATACATACTACTAACCAAATTTATCAAGTATTTTAACATCCCTACAAACAAAAGAATGAACTGACAGCCCCTATGCTCACGGCTCTTTCGAGCTTATTTCTCAGCTCTGAATGACACCCTGTTTTTCATTTTATAGTTTCAAGGAGAGGTAATCACTAAAACTGATATGCAGTGTTATAAAAAAGAATATATCTCATATTGAAGCCATTCACCAACTGAAATTTCTTTAAACTAATGTGATTGTAAGAAAGAATTCCCACTATAAACTAATATGGCCGAATTGTCATATGTGCAGAGGTTCTAAACTCTCATAAGGAAAGGGATAAAAGTTATTCAAAATAGTAACTTTGAGAAAAGGAAATCTAAATATGGAACGTTAGCTCTCTACCATACCATGATAACTTCCACTCTGCAAGCCCACTAGCCGTTGGGTTGCATACAAATGTTATAGGCGACTTATTACTAAGTGAGCTCTTTTTACACCTATATTTCAATATAACTTTCCTTTTAGAAAGCGTCGAGGAATCGGAATCCCGATGCCATCCATTGACACGTTGTTATTAAATATAGTAAATGACAATGACATGACTAAGAGGCATCCTGCCATGACCATCCATTAACGCATTGTTCATGTTTACGATAATGACATCAATGTTCATTGCGCACGATCCATCGACATAAGGAAATGAGCACGTGAAGTTGAATGATCCAGGCAAATAACATGGTTTATAAATTGGGGAGACGTGAAAATAGCAGGTGCTTTTTCACAAACCAAAATAGTGAGTAAAATAAAGCTAAGCAAAAAGCCAAAAGAAAGTTACAATCGCTTGTTTATATATAGAGAGCATCAGGAGCTCCAAGGTTTTTCATCTTTGCAAATAGTATAGCATTACAAGCCATTATAGTAAAACATGGAGGAGATTTTCAGGAAGATGAAGCCCGCATGTCGTCGGTGTAAGTCGTGGGAGTATTGCAGGTTTAGGTTTATGAATAACAAGAGACGCTGCAAGAAGTTGCAGCCTAGATATATTTGTGGAAGGTGCACCGAATATTTCACTCTCGGAGGAAAGCTCTATAACAGTTCCTCAATCTCACCTCCAAGAGCTCGAATTTCACCTAATAGCTGCGCAAGAAACTTTGTTGTTGCTTCTCCTCTCTACATGAGTTCACCTGATGATCAGTATGGTGCTGGGCATTCGTCAGATAGTTGTTGGATGGTAAGAACAGATATGGCAGTAACACATGTTCCTGGAAGGAATTTATGTAGTCGTAGTTTTGTGAATCCATGCTGCGAAATCAACTCAGGAAGCAATGAATGTCAGGGAATGTGGTCGGCGCATGATGGCTGATGGTCAGATATTTATGACACAAGTTGTTTTCGTCCTTATGATATCCAGTCAGGAGCTGAGCTCGTTCGTTTTACCTTTTTGGAGAATTTTAGTGAAGATGTGATGGCCCCAAATCTAGGGTTTAGCCACAATGTGAATAATATTCCACGGTTGAATAATGTTGAGCCAGTTGAGCCGTTAGAGAGATCCCAGGAAAGGGATTTGGACAAAGGTTTGTTGCTGTCAGAATACTTTGCAGAAAATTCTGTGAATCGAATATCAATAGCTGGAGGAGAAGAAAAACAAGAAGAGCATAATGCCGAAGACAGCAGTACGAATTTGTTAGGCGGAGAAGACCTGGGTCGTCCTGAGATGTGGTGTCAACATGTGGGTGTTGAATGTCGACCTGATCATCTACTGTATCTGGAGCTTCTTCATCAAGTTCTGAGGCAGGCAGAGAATCCACATCCAAGAGATAGAGCTTTTGTTGAACACATCTATGTCCCTGAGTGAATTTCTCATCACAATTATAACAAATCCCTTTTTCTCGGCGTGCCTGCATCTCTGTTTCAGACAATTGCTTGATAGGAGTTGGTTGAGTAGTAGGCGTGATGGGAGGTCATTGGGAACCCATATTTCTGAAGGGAACAAATGTGGGTTTGGAGCGTTGTTGAACTGCGATCTTGTCGTCGGCCAACTTAGCCAACCCTAGGACTTCCATCATTGTGTTGGGACAAAACATTTTGACCTCTGAGCGGATTTCATCCTTGAGACCACTGATAAAACAACTCCTATAGAATTCGTCAGACAATCCTTATGTGTGATTGGCTAGTTTCTCAAATTTCGTCTGATACTCTCTCACTGTGCCAGTTTGGTGAAGTTTAGTGAGTGCTCCTGTGAATTTGTCAAAAGCATTAGGACCAAATCGTGGCAAAAGGAGTTGGCAAAAATCTATCCAGTTTGGCTCAGGATGAGCTTTGACGTACCAATGGTACCATTGGAGGGCTTCCTGTTCCAAATGAAAGGATGCAAGTGGAACTTTCTGGACATCAAAAGTATTATGCAGACTGAAATATTGTTCTACTCGGTATATCCATCCAGTCGGATCAGTACCATTGAAACGAGGAAAATCAAGCTTCGGCCAGCAAAAATTGCTGGAAGAAGAGAACCCGGTGGCTGCAAAAGATTTTGGCTGTCCGTTATTGTTCATGGCTGAATGCTGAAGATGGAGGCCGAGAAATTTTTCATCCAGATCTTGGAGTTTGGTTTGGATGGCTACAAGTGCTTCCTCCATGGTTTTTGCTCCTGTGCAAGTGACAGCCATAACCATGTTTTTTTTTTTTTTTTTATTGTGGGGGGGGGGAATGGATAGAAAAACACAAACACAAGCTTATTTAGTAAGGGGAAATTTGGATTTGTGAAAAACTCGGAGGCGTAATTGCGGTTTGACTAGGTGTTCGACACTTTCTGAGGGACAGGGAAGCAAAAAATGGGGATTTCAGAAGCGGGAACTCTATGGTAAAATTTCAAGGCAATCGGGTGAAAATTGAAGAGGTTATGGAAAATCCTAAAAATAGACAAATGTGGGATTTCTGGTCTTGGGAAGTGGAATTTGGGATAGGGTCTTCAGGAATGAAATAGGCAGAATGGGATTGCAGGGATGTCAATGAATTTTCAGGGAAAACAGAGTTGAAACAAGGGAGATAAGGCCAAAAAATAGAATTTTATACTCCCTCCTCTTTTTTTTCTTTTTTTCTTATTCAGAAGTGGATCGGCAACAGCAGCGCGAAAGGGATCCGCAACAGATGGATCTGCAACGAAGTGGAAGGAATCGAAAATGGCTAGATCCGAAACGACGACTGGATCTGGAACGACTTTCAGAATAGATCTGAAACGGCTGTATCTAGAGCGGAAGTGATCAGCAACAGTTCAACTGAAAATAGATATGGACCCCAGGTATGTACGGCTTTCTAACAGTTCAGGTGTTTCACTCGTCCACCAATGCTGTCTAACGGCTTGCGTATTGGGGCAGTACCCCTCACTCTATGGCTCAGGTAAAACTGATAACCGCTTTGCCCCAAACGACAGCTCTTGGTTTACCTCACGGGTGGGAACTAGTCAATCAGGTAGGGGTCGTTGCCCTTTTCGCTGGCAGGTCCTCTCAATGGGCCAGCTACTTTGGGGCTCCTGTGGTACTCCTCACAATGAGTTTTAGGGATTATGCCCAAGTACTTCCCATAGTTAAGAGGATAGGGATTATTCCCAAATCCGAAGCTGCAACAGATGCAAAAAAAAAAAAAAATTGGCAGAAATTCCACCCAACGAGCCCAAGAAAGTGCTCTGATACCAAATGATACGAACATTTGCACCAAAACCTCGAGGTGTTAGTGAAGGCCGCCCACTAGGATCTTAACACTTTATATATATTTTAATACAATATCATGTAATATATCTTCAATTTGATTTTTTTTTGGAATCTATTTAACAAACATTTAGATATCGGATTTGATAGCTCAACTAGTAGAGCTAATTCACCTAGCTTCTATTGTAAGAAATGCTTATCATTATTTATATAAGAAATTGATTTGATAATAACTCAAAATTACAAAACCACATAATATTTGTTGGAATAAATTAATGTTAATATAAGAGGTTACCTAAGGTATAAGTTTAATTTTTTTTACACAAATCTATTTGAAATCTTTATCCATAACCTTGCTCTCTAAGAAAAGTTGGAGAAGAAACCTAAATTTATTTTTTCATAAGTTCTAACTCTAATCCTAACCTTAACATCCAAACCCAAATGAGAAGTCATCCAAAGTAAATAACCACCTAACTAAAGCATAAACATCCTTTAAGTTGATTTTGTTAATTTAATCATGTGAGTGGAAAACTACACAACTATTTTAACATAAATGAGAAAGTTTGAATATGTATATTTGAAAAAAAAAATGTAGTTTGAATATTATTTATAATATAATTTATCTTTTTTTTTTTAATTTATTGTTTTATAATTAAAAAAATATTTTTATCTAAAAAATATTAAATTATTGATAAATATTATTTAACAAATAAATATAATTTTTATTCAAAAATTTATTACTTTATTTAAAAAGCTAATTATTAATAATATGAAAATAAATTTCATATATATATATACATACTACCAACCAAATTTATTAAGTATTTTAACATCCCTACAAACGAACGAATGAACTGACAGCCCCTATGCTCACGTCTCTTTCGAGCTTATTTCTCAGCTCTGAATACCAAAAGTGACACCATGTTTTTCATTTTATAGTTTCGAGGAGAGGTAATCACTAAAACTGATATGCAGTGGTATAAAAATGAATATATCTCGTATTGAAGCCATTCACCAACTACATTTTCTTTAAACTAATGTGGTTGTAAGAAAAAATTCCCACTATAAACTAATATGGCCGAATCGTCATATGTGTAGAGGTTCTAAACTCTCATAAGGAAAGGGATAAAAGCTATTCAAAATAGTAACTTTGGGAAAAGCAAATCTAAATATGGAACGCTAGCTCTCTACCATACCATGATAACTTCCACTCTGCAAGCCCACTAGTCGTTGGGTTGCGTACAAATTTTATAGGCGAGTTATTACTAAGTGAGCTCTTTTTACACCTATATTTCAATATAACTTTCCTTTTAGAAAGCGTCGAGGAATCGGAATCCCGATGCCATCCATTGACACGTTGTTATTAAATACAGTAAATGATAATGACATGACTAAGAGGCATCCTGCCATGACCATCCGTTAACGCATTGTTCATGTTTATGATAATGACATCAACGTTCATTGCACGTGATCCATCGGCATAAGGAAATGAGCATGTGAAGTTGAATGATCCAGGAAAATCACAGGGTTTATAAATTGGGGAGACGTGAAAATAGCAGTTGCTTTTTCACAAACCAAAATAGAATGTAAAATAAAGCTAAGAAAAAAGCCAAAAGAAAGCTACAATCGCTTGTTTATATATATAGAGCATGAGGAGCTCCAAGGATTTTCCTCTTTGCAAATAGTTTTGCATTACAAGCCGTTATAGTAAAACATGGAGGAGATTTTCAGGAAGATGAAGCCCGCATGTCCTCGGTGTAAGTCTTGGGAGTATTGTAGGTTTATGTTTATGAATAACAAGAGACGCTGCAAGAAGTTGTAGCCTAGATATATCTGTGGAAGGTGCACCAAATATTTCACTCTCGGAGGAAAGCTCTATAACACTTCCTTAATCTCACCTCCTAAAGCTGGAATTTCGCCTAATAGCTGCGCAAGCAACTTTGTTGTTGCTTCTCCTCTTTACATGAGTTCACCTGATGATCAGTATGGTGCTGGGCATTATTCAGATAGTTGTTGGATGGTAAGAACAGATATGGCAGTAACACATGTTCCTGGAAGGAATTTATGTAGTCGTAGTTTTGTGAATCCATGCTGCGAAATCAGTTCAGGAAGCAATGAATGCCAGGGAATGTGGTCGGCGCATGATGGCCGATGGTCAGATATTTATGACACAAGTTGTTTTCACCCTTATGATAGCCAATCAGGAGCTGAGCTCGTTCATTTTACCTTTTAGGAGAATTTTAGTGAAGATGTGATGGCCCCAAATGTAGTGTTTAGCCACTATGTGAATAATATTCCACCGTTGAATAATGTTGAGCCGGTTGAGCCGTTAGAGAGATCCCAGGAAAGGGATTTGGACAACGGTTTGTTGCTGTCAGAATACTTTGCAGAAAATTCTGTGAATTAAATATCAGTAGCTGGAGAAGAAGAAAAACAAGAAGAGCATAATGCAGAAGACAGCAGTACGAATTTGTTAGGCGGAGAAGACCTGGTGTTACATTCAGAGATGGATAGTATTTTTCCTGCGCGATCAAACGACCTGGGTGAAGAAAATGAATGGGGCCAACTGTGCGCAACCATTGAACACCCAAAACCACAACACATCCTCCTAAGGACAAGGCAAACATGTGAGAGCGTAGGTTATAATCTTCCATAGAGATACGCACATTGTGACACTTCCCCTTGCAAGGTAAGGTGCCCCCATTGGAAACCATGACTTCAAAGTGGGAGCAAGGATGGACAAAACAATCAACCTGTTTGGCAATCCGAGGATCAATGAAGTTATGAGTGCTACCAAAATCAATGAGTATGGTAAGAGGGAGCTTCTTGAAGTATCCCCTGACTCGCATTGTTTGTGGGGTGGTGACGTCGGTTCCAGCATGGAGAGAGATCTCGGGTGGGTCGTCCTGAGATGGGGTGTCAACAGGCAGGTGTTGAATGTCGACCTGATCATCTACTGTATCTGGAGCTTCTTCATCAAGTTCTGAGGCAGGCGGAGAATCCACATCCAAGAGATAGAGCTTTTGTTGAACACATCTATGTCCCTGATTGAATTTCTCATCACAATTATAACAAATCCCTTTTTCTCGGTGTGCCTGCATCTCTGTTTCAGACAATTGCTTGATAGGAGTGGGTTCAGGAGCAGGCGTGACGGGAGGTCGTTGGGGACCCATATTTCTGAAGGGAACAAAAGTGGGTTTGGAGCGTTTTTGAGCTGTGATCTTGTCGTCAGCCAACTTAGCCAACCCTAGGACTTCCATCATTGTGTTGGGACAAAACATTTTGACCTCTGAGCGGATTTCATCCTTGAGACCACTGATAAAACAACTCCTGTAGAATTCATCAGACAATCCTTCTGTGTGATTGGCTAGTTTCTCAAATTCCGTCTGATACTCTCTCACTGTACCAGTTTGGTGAAGTTTAGTGAGTGCTCCTGTGAAGTTGTCAAAAGCATTAGGACCAAATCGTGGCAAAAGGAGTTGGCAAAAATATGTCCAGTTTGGCTCTGGATGAGCTTTGATGTACCAACGGTACCATTGAAGGGCTTCCCGTTCCAAATTAAAGGATGCAAGTGGAACTTTCTGGACATCAAAAGTATTATGCAGACTGAAATATTGTTCTGCTCGGTATATCCATCCAGTCAGATCAGTACCATTGAACCGAGGAAAATCAAGCTTCGGCCCACGAAAATTGCTGGAAGAAGAGAACCCGGTGGCTGCAAAAGATTCTGGCTATCGGTTATTGTTCATGGCTGAATGCTGAAGATTGAGGCTGAGAAAATTTTCATCCAAATCTTGGAGTTTGGTTTGGATGGCTACAAGTGCTTCCTCCATGGTTTTTGCTCCTGTGCGAGTGACAACCATAACCAGGATTTTTTTTTTATTATTATTGTGGGGGGGGGGGGGCGGGGGGAATGGATAGAAAAACACAAACACAAGCTTATTTAGTAAGGGGAATTTGGATTTGCGAAAAACTCAGAGGTTTAATTGGGGTTTGACTAGGTGTTCGACACTTTCTGAGGGACAGGGAAGCAAAATATGGGGATTTCAGAAGCAGGAACTCTATGGTAAAATTTGAAGGCAATCGAGTGAAAATTGAAGAAGTTATGGCAAACCCTAAAAATATACAAATGTGGGATTTCTGGTCTTGGGAAGTGGAATTTGGGATAGGGTCTTCAGGAATGAAATAGGCAGAATGGGATTGCAGGGATGTTAGTGAAGTTTCAGGGAAAACAGAGTTGAAACAAGGGAGATATGGCCGAAAAATAGAATTTTATACTCCTTTTTTTTTTTTCTTATTCCGAAATGGATCGGCAATAGCGGCGCGGAAGGGATCCGCAACAGATGGATCTGCAACGGCGTGGAAGGGATCGAAAACAGCTGGATCCGAAACGACGACTGGATCTGGAACGACTTTAAGAATAGATCTGAAATGGCTGGATCTGGAGCGGAAGTCATCGTCAACAGTTCAACTGAAAATAGATATAGACCCTAGGTATGTACGGCTTCCTAATAGTTCAGGTGTTTCACTCGGCCACCAATGCTGTCTGACGGCTTGGGTATTGGGGCAGTACCGCTCACTCCACGGCTTAGGTAAAACAGATAACCGCTTTGCCACAAACAACAGCTCTTGGTTTACCTCACGGGTGGGAACTGGTCAATCAGGTAGGGGTCGTTGCCCTTTTCGCTAGAAGGTCCTCTCAATGGGCCAGCTACTTTGGGGTTCCTGTGGTACTCCTCACAATGAGTTTTAGGGATTATGCCCAAGTACTTCCCACAGTTAAGTGGATAGGGATTATTCCCAAATCCGAAGCTGCAACAGATGCGAAAAAAAAAAAAAATTGTTAGAAATTCCACCCAACGAGCCCAAGAAAGTACTCTGATAGCAGATGATACGAATCGTTGCACCAAAATCTCGAGGTGTTAGTGAAGGTCGCCCACTAAGATCTTAACACTTTAGATATATTTTAATACAATATCATGTAATATATCTTCAATTTGATTTTTTTTTGAAATCTATTTAACAAACATTTAGATATCGGATTTGATAGCTCAACTAATAAAGCTAATTCACCTAGCTTCTATTGTAAGAAATGCTTATCATTATTTATATAAGAAATTTATTTGATAATAACTTGAAATTACAAAACCACATAATATTTGTTGGAATAAATTAATGTTAATATAAGAGGCTACCTAAGGTATAAGTTTAAATTTTTTTACACAAATCTATTTGAAATCTTTATCAATAACCTTGCTCTCTAACAAAAGTTGGAGAAGAAACCTAAATTTAGTTTTTCATAAGTTCTAACTCTAATCCTAACCTTAACATTCAAAACCAAATGAGAAGTCATTCAAAATTAAATAACCACCTAAGTAAAGTAAAGCATAAACATCCTTTAAGTTGATTTTGTTAATTTAATCATGTGAGTGGAAAACTACACAACTATTTTAACGTAAATGAGAAAGTTTGAATATGTATATTTGAAAAAAAAAATGTAGTTTGAATATTATATATAATATAATTTATCCTTTTTTTTTAATTTATTGTTTTATAATTTAAATAATATTTTTATTTAAAAAATATTAAATTATTGATAAATATTATTTAACAAATAAATAGAATTTTTATTTAAAAATTTATTACTTTATTTAAAAAGCTAATTATTAAAAATATGAAAATAAATTTCATATATATATATACATACTACCAACCAAATTTATCAAGTATTTTAACATCCCCACAAACAAACGAATGAACTGACAGCCCCTATGCTCATGGCTCTTTCGAGCTTATTTCTCAGCTCTGAATACCAAAAGTGACACCCTGTTTTTCATTGTATAGTTTCGAGGAGAGGTAATCACTAAAACTGATATGCAGTGGTATAAAAATGAATATATCTCATATTGAAGCCATTCACCAACTTAATTTTCTTTAAACTAATTTGGTTGTAAGTAAAAATTCCCACTATAAACTAGTATGGCCGAATTGTCATATGTGTAGAGGTTCTAAACTCTCATAAGGAAAGGGATAGAAGCTATTCAAAATAGTAACTTTGAGAAAAGCAAATCTAAATATGGAACGTTAGCTCTCTACCATACCATGATAACTTCCACTCTGCAAGCCCACTAGCTGTTGGGTTGCGTACAAATTTTACGACTTATTACTAAGTGAGCTCTTTTTACACCTATATTTCAATATAACTTTCCTTTTAGAAAGCATCGAGGAATCGGAATCTTGATGCCATCCATTGACACGTTGTTATTAAATATAGTAAATGACAATGACATGACTAAGAGGCGTCCTGCCATGACCATCCGTTAATGCATTGTTAATGTTTACGATAATGACATCAATGTTCATTGCGCGCGATCCATCGGCATAAGGAAGAAGTTGAATGATCCAGGCAAATCACAACGTTTATAAATTGGGGAGACGTGAAAATAGCAGGTGCCTTTTCACAAACCAAAATAGAAAGTAAATTAAAGCTAAGAAAAAAGCCAAAAGAAAGCTACAATCGCTTATTTATATATAGAGAGCATCAAGACCTCCAAGGATTTTCATCTTTGCAAATAGTTTTGCATTACAAGCCGTTATAGTAAAACATGGAGGAGATTTTCAGGAAGATGAAGCCCGCATGTCCTCGATGTAAGTCATGGGATTATTTTAGGTTTAGGTTTATGAATAACAAGAGACGCTGCAAGAAGTTGCAGCCTAGATATATCTGTGGAAGGTGCACCAAATATTTCACTCTCGTAGGAAAGCTCTTTAACACTTCCTCAATCTCACCTCCAAAAGCTCAAATTTCGCCTAATAGCTGCACAAGCAACTTTGTTGCTGCTTCTCCTCTTTACATGAGTTCACCTGATGATCAGTATGGTGCTGGGCATTCTTCAGATAGTTGTTGGATGGTAAGAACAGATATGGCAGTAACAGATGTTCCTGGAAGGAATTTATGTAGTCGTAGTTTTGTGAATCCATGCTGCGAAATCAATTCAGGAAGCAATGAATGCCAGGGAATGTGGTCGGCGCATGATGGCCGATGGTTAGATATTTATGACACAAGTTGTTTTCGTCCTTATGATGTCCATTCAGGAGCTGAGCTCGTTCGTTTTACATTTTTGGAGAATTTTAGTGAAGATGCGATGGCCCCAAATGTAGGGTTTAGCCACTATGTGAATAATATTCCACCGTTGAATAATGTTGAGCCGGTTGAGCCGTTAGAGAGATCCCAGGAAAGGGATTTGGACAATGGTTTGTTGCTGTCAGAATACTTTGCAGAAAATTCTGTGAATCGAATATCAGTAGCTCGAGGAGAAGAAAAACAAGAAGAGCATAATGGAGAAGACAGCAGTACGAATTTGTTAGGCGGAGAAGACCTGGTGTTACATTCGGAGATGGATAGTATTTTTCCTGTCCGATGAAATGACCTGGGTGAAGAAAATGAATGGTTGATCGATTTATTTGCAAAAGACGGAGGAGAGAGCAGTGCAAATAGTGCAGAAAGTACAAGGTATGGTTCATAATTGGAAAATGATTGGTTGATGGATTTTTTTTCAAAAGACGGAGAGAGCAGTACAGGGCATGGTTCAGAATTGGAAAATTCAGACGGATGCTTGCGATTGGAATTATTTGATTCAGATTTCCCAGAGATACCAACAAATGCAGGATTTTATGCTCATCATGTGGATACTTTTGAAGGAGAATGGAAAGTGGACGACATTACGAATATGTGGATGTTTTGATAATAAAGTTAAATTGCCTTTATAAAGTTAAAGGCCTTTATAAGTTCTTGCTCCTGGAATTTATTAAAAACCGGATAATAGAGTCCGAAAAATGTATGCCTCTGAATTATGAAACATATAACTGTTTAGTTCCTGGATTCATTGATGAATCATATAATTTTTTTATATATGTGAATTCATTTTTTTAAATATTATACCCATACTCATTCTATGATAGATTTTTATAGGATTGAGTGTTCTTTTAATTAACTTTGATTATAGATATAAGGGTTCTTTAAATTAAATTTCAAACTGTTAAAAATATTTTAATTGATTTTTCACAGAAGGTTAATAGCCAAGCGGATTTGAGGTCCCATCGCAAGGTATCAACACTGTGCTTTATATGTTTTCTAGCACCATCTTCACGTGAGTGGTGAACAAAGAATACCGTAGGAGAAATTATGTGGAAGAACACGGTCCATCGTTGCATTAGTATTATAATATTTAGATACTTTTAACGACAAGTTTTCATTTGGTTACAACCGTTTGATAATGAAGAAGCCATAATATGACGTTTAGAGCCGATTCAAACACTTCTAGTTTTTCGTATTTATTCAATGTATATGCAATTTCAAATATATCTCACCTATTTTTATTGATGCAGAATCTGATGGAGTGGGTCCCCTGTAGAATCCTCGGGTTGCATTTCGAGCCACTGGCACCATTGGAGTTTCTGGGAGGATTGCATGGAAGGCTGTAGAAGAAGAAGAACCATATCAGTGATGTGAAAAGTGCGCTGAGAATGGTGTTGACCGGCTTGTTGTTTCAGTCGAATTCTTGCCATGTGAAAATTGTCCTACAGAATGAGAAGAAGTTGATCACAGTTTCAAAAAATTGAGTCAATTGCCTGAACTGGGGAGCTGCTGAAGGTGTATGGAAGAAAAACTGGTGGTGCCTGTCCAGAGACTACTTCATATGGTGTCCTTTGATATGAGGTACTATACCACTTGAGCGCTTCTAGGAAATCCATAGAAATAGTTGTCCAAATCTGTGGAGGGATGGGCAAGGGTTCGAGCAGTCCCAAAAGGAGGGTCGTTTCACCCTTGTTGACCTGGAAAGTATCACAGTCAACCACCATCCGTTGAATTGTCCTTTTGAGGCCCTGCCAAAAGAAATTACATTGTTCCTGGTCATACGTTTTAAGGAACCCAGAGTGCCCTACTGATGAAGAAGCATGGAGTTCATAGAAGAGATAGCCCCATTGAAGAGATTGTAACCAATTTGGAACAAGCAGAGAATTATCTATAAGAGAAACTAGGTCATCAAATGTGTGATGAGGAGCATACTCCACCATATTGTCCTTACCCTTCTGGTAAGTGGTCGCATAGTCATAACCCATGAGTTGGATAACCCATTTCAGGTGTGTAGGGGAGGAGACCCGTTGTTCCAGGAAAGTTTCCAGACTCTGGAGATCAGTCTTGATGCAGAAATAATTTCCCAATAGGGATAGCTACCACTTCTGTAATGTATGCAAAATAGTCATCATTTCCTGTTGAGAGGTAGATGCGGCTAAATTCTTACCGGAAAGGTCTGTTGAAGGCAACAAGCTCATTGGTTCAGCAAAGACACCTGCATATCTATCCAAGGAAGTAGTGAAGACTGTTGATGGGTGCATCTGAATGGAATGGAGCTGAGCGATGACACCATGTGAATTCTTCTTAAGTATTTTTTCCAGGCGATGTGAACTGATGATGCAGAGAGACCCTGGTTGTAAGCGCATAAATTTGTGTTGTGCCCCATTGACTGAAAACTGCATCCAAAGTTCAGCAAAATCCCATAATATGGGGCCAACTGTGCGTAACCATTGAACACCAAAAACCACATCACATCTGCCTAAGGACAAGGCAAACATGTGAGAGCGCAGGTTATAATCTTCCATAGAGATACACACATTGTGACACTTCCCCTTGCAAGGTAAGATGCCCCCATTGGCAACCATGACTTCAAAGTGGGAGCAAGGATGGACAAAACAATCAGCTTGTTTGGCAATCCGAGGATCAATGAAGTTATGAGTGCTACCAAAATCAATGAGTATGGTAAGACGGAGCTTCTTGAAGTATCCCCTGACTTGCATTGTTTGTGGGGTGGTGACGCCAGTTACAGCATGGAGAGAGATCTCGGGTGGGTCATCCTGAGATGGGGTGTCAACAGGAAGGTGTTGAATGTCGACCTGATCATCTACTGTATCTGGAGCTTCTTCATCAAGTTCTGAGGCAGGCGGAGAATCCAAATCCAAGAGATAGAGCTTTTGTTGAACACATCTATGTCCCTGAGTGAATTTCTCATCACAACTATAACAAATCCCTTTTTCTTAGTGTGCTTGCATCTCTGTTTCAAACAATTGCTTGATAGGAGTTGGTTGAGGAGCAGGCGTGATGGGAGGTCGTTGGGGACCCATATTTCTGAAGGGAACAAAGGTGGGTTTGGAGCGTTGTTGAGCTGCGATCTTGTCGTCGGCCAACTTAGCCAACCCTAGAACTTCCATCATTGTATTGAGACAAAACATTTTGACCTCTGAGCAGATTTCATCCTTGAGACCACCGATAAAACAACTCCTGTAGAATTCATCAAACAATCCTTCTGTGTGATTGGCTAGTTTCTCAAATTCTGTCTGATACTATCTCACTGTGCCAGTTTGGTGAAGTTTAGTGAGTGCTCCTGTGAAGTCGTCAAAAGCATTAGGACCAAATCGTGGAAAAAGGAGTTGGCAAAAATATGTTCAGTTTGGCTTGGGATGAGCTTTGATGTACCAACGGTACCATTGAAGGGCTTCCTGTTCCAAATTAAAGGATGCAAGTGGAACTTTCTGGACATCAAAAATATTATGCAGACTGAAATATTGTTCTTCTCGGTATATCCATCCAGTCGGATTAGTACCATTGAAGCGAGGAACATCAAGCTTCGGCCCACGAAAATTGCTGGAAGAAGAGAACCCGGTGGCTGCAAAAGATTCTGGCTGTCGGTTATTGTTCATGGCTGAATGCTGAAGATCGAGGCTGAGAAATTTTTCAGCCAAATCTTGGAGTTTGGTTTGGATGGCTACAAGTGATTCCTCCATGGTTTTTGCTCCTGTGCGAGTGACAAACATAACCACGATTTTTTTTTTTTATTATTGTTTGGGGGGGGGGATGGATAGAAAAACACAAACACAAGCTTATTTAGTAAGGGGAAATTTGGATTTGCAAAAAACTCGGAGGGGTAATTGGGGTTTGACTAGGTGTTCGACACTTTGTAAGGGACAGGGAAGCAAAAAATGGGGATTTCAGAAGCGGGAACTCTATGGTAAAATTTGAAGGCAATCGGGTGAAAATTGAAGAAGTTATGGAAAACACTAAAAATATACAAATGTGGGATTTCTGGTTTTGGGAAGTGAAATTTGGGATAGGGTCTTCAGGAATGAAATAGGGAGAATGGGATTGCAGGGATGTCAGTGAAGTTTCAGGGAAAACAGAGTTGAAACAAGGGAGATATGGCCGAAAAACAAAATTTTATACTCCCTCCTTTTTTTTTTTTTTTCTTATTCCGAAATTGATAAGTAACAGCGGCGTGGAAGGGATCCGCAACAGATGGATCTCCAACAGCGTGGAAGGGATCGAAAACGGTTGGATCCGAAATGGCGACTGGATCTGGAACGAATTTAAGAATAGATCTGAAACGGCTGGATCTGGACCGGAAGTGATCGTCAACAGTTCAACTGAAAATAGAGATGGACCCTAGGTATGTACGGCTTCCTAACAGTTCAGGTGTTTCACTCGGCCACCAATGTTGTCTGACGTCTTACGTATTGGGGCAGTACCCCTCACTCCACGGCTAAGGTAAAATAGATAACCGCTTTTCCACAAACAACATCTTTTGGTTTACCTCACGGGTGGGAACTAGTCAATCAGGTAGGGGTCGTTGCCCTTTTCGCTGGAAGGTCCTCTTAATGGGACAGCTACTTTGGGGTTCCTGTGGTACTCCTCACAATGCGTTTTAGGGCTTATGCCCAAGTACTTCCCACAGTTAAGCGGATAGGGATTATTCCCAAATCCAAAGCTGCAATAGATGCGAAAAAAAAAAATTGGCAGAAATTCCACCCAACGAGCCCAAGAAAGTGCTCTAATACCAGATGATACGAACCGTTGCACCAAAATATCGAGGTGTTAGTGAAGGCCGCCCACTAGGATCTTAACACTTTAGATATATTTTAATACAATATCATGTAATATATCTTCAATTTGATTTTTTTTTTGGAATCTATTTAACAAACATTTAGATATCGGATTTGATAGCTCAACTAATAGAGCTAATTCACCTAGCTTCTATTGTAAGAAATGCTTATCATTATTTATATAAGAACTTGATTTGATAATAACTCGAAATTACAAAACCACATAATATTTGTCGGAATAAATTAATGTTAATATAAGAGGCTACCTAAGGTATAAGTTTAATTTTTTTTACACAAATCTATTTGAAATCTTTATCAATAACGTTGCTCTCTAACAAAAGTTGGAGAAGAAACCTAAATTTAGTTTTTCATAAGTTCTAACTCTAATCCTAACCTTAACATCCAAAACCAAATGAGAAGTCATGCAAAGTAAATAACCACCTAACTAAAGCATAAACATCCCTTAGTTTGATTTTATTAATTTAATCATGTGAGTGGAAAACTACACAACTATTTTAACGTAAATGAGAAAGTTTGAATATGTATATTTGAAAAAAAAAAATGTAGTTTGAATATTATATATAATATAATTTTTTTTTTTTTAAATTTATTGTTTTATAATTTAAATAATATTTTTATTTAAAAAATATTAAATTATTGATAAATATTATTTAACAAATAAATATAATTTTCATTTAAAAATTTATTACTTTATTTAAAAAGCTAATTATTAAAAATATGAAAATAAATTTCATATATATATATACATACTACCAACCAAATTTATCAAGTATTTTAACATCCCTACAAACAAACGAATGAACTGACAGCCCCTATGCTCACGGCTCTTTCGAGCTTATTTCTCAGCTCTGAATACCAAAAGTGACACCCTGTTTTTCATTTTATAGTTTCGAGGAGAGGTAATCACTAAAACTGATATGCAGTGGTATAAAAATGAATATATCTCATATTGAAGCCATTCACCAATTGAATTTTCTTTATACTAATTTTGTTGTAAGTAAAAATTCCCACTATAAACTAATATGGCCGAATTGTCATATGTGTAGAGGTTCTAAACTCTCATAAGGAAAGGGATAAAAGCTATTCAAAATAGTAACTTTGAGAAAAGCAAATCTAAATATGGAACGTTAGCTCTCTACCATACCATGATAACTTCCACTCTGCAGGCCCACTAGCCGTTGGGTTGCGTACAAATTTTATAGGCGACTTATTACTAAGTGAGCTCTTTTTACACCTATATTTCAATATAACTTTCCTTTTATAAAGCGTCGAGGAATCGAAATCCCGATGCCATCCATTGACACGTTGTTATTAAATATAGCAAATGACAATGACATGACTAAGAGGCATCGTGCCATGACCATCCGTTAACGCATTGTTCATGTTTACAATAATGACATCAATGTTCATTGCGCGCGATCCATCGGCATAAGTAAATGAGCACGTGAAGTTGAATGATCCAGGCAAATCACAGGGTTTATAAATTGGGGAGATGTGAAAATAGCAGGTGCTTTTCACAAACCAAAATAGAAACTAAAATAAAGCTAAGCAAAAAGCCAAAAGAAAGCTACAATCGCTTATTTATATATAGAGAGCATCAGGACCTCCAAGGATTTTCATCTTTGCAAATAGTTTTGCATTACAAGCCGTTATAGTAAAACATGGAGGAGATTTTCAGGAAGATGAAGCCTGCATGTCCTCGATGTAAGTAGTGGGAGTATTGCAGGTTTAGGTTTATGAATAACAAGAGACGCTGCAAGAAGTTGCATCCTAGATATATCTGTGGAAGGAGCACCAAATATTTCACTCTTGGAGGAAAGCTCTATAACATTTCCTCAATCTCACCTCCAAAAGCTTGAATTTTGCCTAATAGCTGCACAAGCAACTTTGCTGCTGCTTCTCCTCTTTACATGAGTTCATCTGATGATTAGTATGGTGCTGGGAATTCTTCAGATAGTTGTTGGATGGTAAGAACAGATATGGCAGTAACAGATGTTCCTGGAAGGAATTTATGTAGTCGTAGTTTTGTGAATCCATGCTGCGAAATCAATTCAGGAAGCAATGAATCCCAGGGAATGTTGTCGGCGCATGATGGCCGATGGTCAGATATTTATGACATAAGTTGTTTTCGTCCTTATGATGGCCAGTCAGGAGCTGAGCTCGTTCGTTTTACCTTTTTGGAGAATTTTAGTGAAGATGTGATGGCCCCAAATATAGGGTTTAGCCACTATGTGAATAATATTCCACCGTTGAATAATGTTGAGCCAGTTGAGCCGTTAGAGAGATCCCAGGAAAGGGATTTGGACAATGGTTTGTTGTTGTCAGAATACTTTGCAGAAAATTATGTGAATCGAATATCAGTAGCTGGAGGAGAAGAAAAACAAGAAGAGCATAATGCAGAAGACAGCAGTACGAATTTGTTAGGCGGAGAAGACCTGGTGTTACATTTGGAGATGGATAGTATTTTTCCTGCGCGATCAAATGACCTGGGTGAAGAAAATGAATGGTTGATCGATTTATTTGCAAAAGACGGATGAGAGAGCAGCGCAAATAGTGCAGATAGTACAAGGTATGGTTCATAATTGGAAAATGGTTGGTTGATGGATTTTTTTTCAAAAGACGGAGAGAGCAGTACAGGGCGTGGTTCAGAATTGGAAAATTCAGACGGATGCTTGCGATTGGAATTATTTGATTCAGATTTCCCAGAGATACCAACAAATGTAGGATTTTATGCTCATCATGTGGATACTTTTGAAGGAGAATGGAAAGTGGAATGCATTACGAATCTGTGGATGTTTTGATAATAAAGTTAAATGGCCTTTATAAAGTTAAAGCCCTTTATAAGTTCTAGTTTTTAGTTATATTGCCTTTGTAAGTTCTTGCTCCTAGAATTTATGAAAAAACGGATAATAGAGTCCGAAAAATATATGCCTCTGAATTATGAAACATATAACTGTTTAGTTCCTGGATTCATTGATGAATCATATAATTTTTTTATATATGTGAATTTGTTTTTTTAATTATTATGCCCATCCTCATTCTATGATAGATTTTTAGAGGATTGAGTGTTCTTTTAATTAACTTTGATTACAGATATAAGTGTTCTTTGAATAAAATTTCAAACTGTTAAAAATCTTTTAATTGATTTTTCACAGAAGGTTAATAGCCAAGCGGATTTGAGGTCTCGTCGCAAGGTATCAACACTATGTTTTATATGTTTTCTGGCACCATCTTCACGTGAGTGGTGAACAAAGAATACCAAAGGAGAAATTCTCTCGAAGAACACGGTCCACCGTTGCGTTAGTATAATAATATTTAGATACTTTTAACAGCAAGTTTTCATTTGGTTACAACCGTTTGATAATAAAGAAGCCATAATATTACGTTTAGAGCCAAGTCAAACACTTCTAGTTTTTCGTATTTATTCAATGTATATGCAATTTCAAATACATCTCACCTATTTTTATTTACGTAATGTTAATGATCTCCCTTTTTATTTACTTCTATTGACTTTTAAAATGCATTGCTTTAATGTTAATGATCTTATTTTACATAGTTTCAAGTAAGTAACCATGTCAAACTTTTAATAATGGTTATAATTAAACTTATGTAAATTTAATTCTTTAACTATTTTATTTTATTTTTTTATAATATTTTAGTATTTATATTAAATAACACAAATCTATTATACATTATTATTATTTTTATATTAAATACATAAATATATTATACATTATTCTTTTTTAAACAAATATTGCTTTAATTACAAAAAAATCTTTTAAAATAAATTTACACTTGTCTTAAAACCATTAAAAAGTTAAAATTGATTGTAAAATGTTGATATAATTCTATTCATTTTTCTAAATATTATTTATAAATAAAATTGTTTTGATTTATATATTTTCTTAATTTTCTAATTTTTTTGTTTTTTGAATTTTAAACTTTGTAAAATTTTGAAAATAAAAATAAATTTAAATTTTTTAATTTTTTTATCCTAAGTTGATGGGTTAATAATATTATTGTATTTAATAACAAAATCAATATTATTAATTAAATTTTTAATTCATTCATCTTAATAGTGATTTATGAATGTTTTAAATGTTTTAGAAAAAAATAAAAAATAAAACCAAATCAAGTAATTTTTTTATTTTTTTAAAGTTTTATAAACTAAAATTAATTTAAATAAAAATTAATAATAATCATTATCAACTTCAATAAAATTTTGAAATTTTTCGTTATCTTTACTATTTGAATTTTTTCATTCTCTTCATTATTTAAATTTTTTCATTAATTTTACTATGTAACGTGCTAGAAGAAGCATTTTATTACATAGTAATCATTCTAAAAAAATATATACTTTTATATTTGTAAGACCTTATTAGGAGAGAAATTTATTTGTCTATCTATTTAAAATAATAGAAATATAAATAATTTTATGATTATTATATTATTTAGAATTAATTAATTTGTTTTATATTAATATTTCAAAAAAAATTATAATTTTAAATACAAATTTACAATTACCTAAATATTGAAATTAAAATTGTATATATATGAATTACAATTTAAATACATATTGTATTTGAAAGAGATAACATTAAAACTAGACAAACATTATGAAGAAAATGCCAAACATTTTATTAATTGGATATAAAGTGCTCTGTTATTTATCATTTTTATAAAATGATTTTTTTTTATAAATAATGTGAACCTGAATTAAAAAACTTATATAATTAATTGATGGTTAATTATTATGAAAATTTATAATTTAGATTTTTTAATAATAAAAAGTTACATTTAAATTAATAATTAAGATAACGTGATTTTTAAATTAAAACTGTTTACTTAAACCATCAAAATTAGTATTTTACCTTTATTTTTATTAATGTTATAATGAAATTGGTTTAAGTTTAAATTTTATTATTTCATCATTATTTTTATTAATTTTATAATGAAATTAATTTAAGTTTCAATTGATGATATGAAATTTGTCAATTTAAGTATAATTAAATATTTTTAAATTTATTTAAATAA
The DNA here is from genome assembly GCA_027924585.1 of Larix kaempferi. Taxonomy (NCBI): domain Eukaryota; kingdom Viridiplantae; phylum Streptophyta; class Pinopsida; order Pinales; family Pinaceae; genus Larix; species Larix kaempferi. The sequence goes on from BSBM01000432.1 coordinate 3,781,973, forward strand.
CATAACACAATTAAAGGAAATTACAAAACAATTAAAGGAAATTACAAAACATATATATAACTTCAAATTACAAAAAATATCTTTAAATTTTTTTTATATTTATAATTTTTTTTAAGATATGAATTTTTTAATTAATTCAAACAAAAATTACATAGGATAACAATATGGATCTCTCTCTTAGGAAACTAGACCATCATGAAACAATAAAGTGTCATGTGAGGTTGCCTAGTGGGAAATGAGTAGATTGGCTTACACACAAAGCCAAATACAAAGTGAAGCACAAACAAAATAAGTGTGAAGGCACACTATATTTCTCATTAACCAAATGTACATATATATACAATGAGAAATGTCCCTTGGGCTTCATATTCCCAAGTGGACTCTTAGACTCTCGTGTGACTCTTGGCATAACCTCACATTAATATTCCTCACATCGAGGACTAGACTCCAACAAATCCCCCCTTAATCCGAAGGGTGTATATGAGTCCAAGGAAAAGAAGAGACATGAATAAGTGGAAGTGGACAACTACAACCAGCTGAACATTTCCATCTCGAACATCCTTTACTAAGAAGGTTAGCTAACAGCTTGCACATGCTTCTGCTAAATACAAGAGATCTCTAAAGGGATGGTTTTTAGGTTGATCATCAATTGAAATAGGCTAGTAAAAGGATGAAATATTCTACTATGTGTGTGTTTAATGTTGACCACAAACTCTCGAACTTGGAGACAAAACTTGCTGAGAGTTCTCTGGAATGGTTGGTATGGGCTGTCACCAAACCAACTAGAGAGATGAAAACAGGAAGTGAACAACTGCAACTTGCTGAACATTTCCATCTTGACAACTATTTTCCAAGTTAGCTAGAATCTTGCACATGCTTCTGCTAAATGAAGGTCCTCTTGATACCGGTGGTTTTAGGATGACCACCAACTCTGGAGCTCAGTTGAACATAGGTCTTCATAGGCCTGTTTGTTTTGGATCACTTGTACTCTCTCGCTTGTTACTGATGGTCTTCATTCCCCCCTGTCAAGAACAGCGCGAGGAGAGGAGAGTCTCATGGTGTCACAACTAGACACAAAACACATGAGTACTCTATGGCATGGTTATCTTCTGTCTTCAGAATACAAGCATATCGGAATCAGGTGGCATCTTTGACTCTGGTGGTTGTCCAAACTCACTATGGATCAGGCTCGCTTGATATGACTTACTTGAGGAATGTTGTAATGGTTTGTTGTAAGAAGGAAAAGGCTTCGAAACTTGATGCCTGACATTATGTTCCCCCCTGTTAGGTACACAGTGAGGAGAAGAAGATGTCCCAATTGCAAGATGTGTCAATACTTAGGAATGAAGTCTCCGGTATGACTTATAAATCTTCTTGCTTGTTGATGACCATTTCCAATAAGAGATCCACCCATAATGAATCTTCTCTCTTGCAGGTTTCTTCAAAATGAAGCATATGTCTGATGAGTGTGTATGTTTTCCACATAGCTTAGAAGGGTGAAGATCAAAACAATGATATTTCATGTGGCCAACTTGATCACAGTGTTGGCATGTCAAATTCTGAACTAATGTAGATGAATATGAACTCTCATTGATGAATCCAACACTCTGCAACTAAATGGGCTTGGATAAATCAAGAATGTGAACTGTCACTTCCTTGTCGTATCCAAGACCAGTTCTTTGCTTGTTATGGCTAATCTCTTCCCATGGTTTGATGATGGGCTTGGAAGGAACAAGAAAAACCTCTGTATGCATGTTTTCATCTTCATTTTATTTCACTTCTGATGGCGTGCCACTGATTTTCTCATGTACTTCTGACATGGCATTATTCTGTGTATGATGTTGAATAGAATCATGAAGCGGATTCTTCTCATCATGAACAGGTTTAGAATGTCTTTCTTCTTATTGAAGCTGCAACTAAAGTTGTAGGAAATAAAATCTATCTTGTGAATCTTTTATAGAATCTCAAATATGAGTGAGGGTAGTCTTGTTGATCATGACATTGTTTTCGACAGAGGAGAGAAGTAGAGTGTTCAATAACTCTACCAATTCATTCATCATTGCCATTAGAAAATTGAAGACTTTCTCAAATAAAGAAGGGCTTCTTGCAATTCCACCCTTTTCCAAGCACTCAATGTTATAATTAAATGAAAGGTGTTGGTCTCAGCCGAAAATGCACCCAAATACACTACATCTCAATTCAATTTAATTTTGAATGGTACAAAGGAAACTAGTTGCAAGCTACAAAACTCAAATGTACTTACAAAAATTGTTGATTATGAGGTTGAATCAACTTTATGCTCCAAAGTTGATGCTTTGAGTTCCTTCATTATGATCTAGATAAGTTGATGATGATGAGTCTCTTTGATTTTGATTTTTTTGAGTGAATACATAAACTCTCCCCCCTCAACAAAGAAAATAACTCATCTATCTCTTTGCAATACATATTTATGCGTATACATTCATGGCATTATGTAGGTGCATAATAGAATTTTCTAGCCAATGATTTATTTCTGATACCAATGACTCTTCAAATTCAAATCAACTTCACGGTCTTCAAAAAATGCACTTCAACCTCCTTTGAACCTTCGAGGGAGAAAACTCCTTAAGCAAGCTCAATACAATTAACTTCACAGTGCCTTCATAGGCCTCAACACACACTTATATACTAAGTCTAGGTGCCAATACAATGGTTCAATACTATGTGTAAATACAAACCATGGGCTAAGTCTAGGTGCCAATACTATGAGTCAAAACCATGGGACATATAATACTATGGGACGACTTACAAAGCATATGCGTCCAATACTATGGGTGAATACTATGGGCTAATATAAACTATGGATCAACAAATACTACAGGACAACTTACAAAGCATATGCGCCCAACAACAATATACTAACAAAGTAAAGACATGGGTTCCTAACATCCCCTCTCCCTTAGAAAAAGCTTTGTCCTCAAAGCTTTAGACGTGGAAATTGATGCAGAATCTGAAGGAGTGGGTCCCCTGTAGCATCCTCGGGATGCATTTCGAGCCACTGACACCTTTGGAGTTTCAGGGAGGATTGCATGGAAGGCTGTGGACGAAGAAGAACCATATCAGCGATGTGAAAAGTGCGCTCAGAACGGTGTTGATCGGCTTGATGTTTCAGTCGAATTCTTGCCATGTGAAAATTGTCCTGCAGAATGAAAGAAGCTGATCACGGTTTCGAAGAATTGAGTCAATTGCCTGAACTGGGGAGCTGCTGAAGGTGTATGGAAGAAGAACTGGTGGTGCCTATCCAGAGACTACTTCATATGGTGTCCTTTGAGATGTGGTACTATACCACTTGAGTTCTTCTAGGAAATGCATAGAAATAGTTGTCCAAATCTGTGGAGGGATGGGCAAGGGTTCGAGCAGTCCCGAAAGGAGGGTAGTTTCACCCTTGTTGACTTGGGAAGTATCACAGTCAACCACCATCTGTTGAATTGTCCTGTTGAGTCCCTGCCAAAAGAAGTTACATTGTTCCTAGTCATACGTTTTAAGGAACCCAGAGTGCTCTACTGATGAAGAAGCATGGAGTTCATAGAAGAGATAGCCCCGTTGAACAGATTGCAACCAATTTGGAACAAGCAGAGAATTACCTATAAGAGAAACTGGGTCATCAAATGTGCGAGGAGGAGCATCTTCCACCATATTGTCCTTACCCTTCTGGTAAGTGGTCGCGTAGTCATTACCCATGAGTTGGATAACCCATTTCAGGTGTGTTGGGGAGGAGACCCGCTATTCCAGGAAAGTTCCCAGACTGTGGAGATCAGTATTGATGCAGAAATAATTCCCCAATAGGGATAGCTGCCACTTCTGTAATGTATGCGAAATAGTCATCATTTCCTGTTGAGAGGTAGATGTGGCTAAATTCTTACCGGAAATGTCTGTTGAACGCAACAAGCTCATTGGTTCAGCAAAGACACCTGCATATCTATCCAAGGATGTAGTGGAGACTATTGATGGGTGCATCTGAATGGAATGGAGCTGAGCGATGACACCATGTGAATTCTTCTTAAGTATTTTTTCCAGGTGATGTGAACTGATGATGCAGAGAGACCCTGGTTGTAAGCCCATAAATTTGTGTTGTGCCCCATTGACTGAAAACTGCATCCAATGTTCAGGAAAATCCCATAATATGGGGCCAAGTGTGCGTAACCATTGAACGCCCAAAACCACATCACATCCACCTAAGAACAAGGAAAACATGTGAGAGCGCAAGTTATAATCTGCCATAGAGATACGCACATTATGAAACTTCCCCTTGCAAGGTAAGGTGCCCCCATTGGCAACCATGACTTCAAAGTGGGAGGAAGGATGGACAAAACAATCAGCCTGTTTGGCAATCCGAGGATCAATGAAGTTATGAGTGCTACCAAAATCAATGAGTATGGTAAGAGGGAGCCTCTTGAAGTATCCCCTGATTCTTATTGTTTGTGGGGTGGTGACGCCGGTTACAGCATGCAGAGAGATCTCGGGTGGGTCGTCCTGAGATGGGGTGTCAACAGGAAGGTGTTGAATGTCGACCTGATCATCTACTGTATCTCGAGCTTCTTCATCATGTTCTGAGGCAGACGGAGAATCCACATCCAAGAGATAGAGCTTTTGTTGAACACATCTATGTCCCTAAGTGAATTTCTCATTATAATTATAACAAATCCTCTTTTCTCGGCGTGCCTGCATCTCTGTTTCAGATAATTGCTTGATAGGAGTTGGTTGAGGAGCAGGCGTAATGGGAGGTCATTGGGAACCCATATTTTTGATGGGAACAAAGTTGGGTTTGGAGCGTTGTTGAGTTGCGATCTTGTCCTCGGCCAACTTATCCAACCCTAGGAATTCCATCATTGTGTTGGGACAAAACATTTTGACCTCTGAGCGAATTTCATCCTTGAGACCACTGATAAAACAACTCCTGTAGAATTCATCAGACAATCCTTCTGTGTGATTGGCTAGTTTCTCAAATTCGGTCTGATACTCTCTCACTGTGCCAGTTTGGTGAAGTTTAGTGAGTGCTCCTATGAAGTCGTCAAAAGCATTAGGACCAAATCGTGGCAAAAGGAGTTGGCAAAAATCTGTCCAGTTTGGCTCGGGATGAGCTTTCATGTTCCAACCGTACCATTGAAGGGCTTCCTGTTCCAAATGAAAGGATGCAAGTGGAACTTTCTGGACATCAAAAGTATTATGTATACTGAAATATTGTTCTGCTCAGTATATCCATAGATTCGGATCAGTACCATTGAAGCGAGGAAAATCAGGCTTCGGCCCACAAAAATTGGTAGAAGAAGAGAACCCAGTCGCTGCAAAAGATTCTGGCTGTCGGTTATTGTTCATGGCTGAATGCTGAAGATTTAGGCTGAGAAATTTTTCATCTAGATATTGGAGTTTGGTTTGGATGGCTACAAGTGCTTCCTCCATGGTTTTTTCTCCTGTGCGAGTGACAACCATAACACGGATTTTTTTTTTTTTTTTATTGTTGGGGGGGGGGGGGAATGGATAGAAAAACATAAACACAAGCTTATTTAGTAAGGGGAAATTTGGATTTGGGAAAAACTAGGAGGGGTAATTGGGGTTTGACTAGCTGTTCGACACTTTTTGAGGGACAGGGAAGCAAGCAATGGGGATTTCAGAAGCGGGAACTCTATGGTAAAATTTGAAGGCAATCGGGTGAAAATTGAAGAAGTTATGGCAAACCCTAAATATAGACAAATGTGGGATTTCTGGTCTAGGGAAGTGGAATTTGGGATAGGGTCTTCAGGAATGAAATAGGCAGAATGGGATTGGAGGGATGTCAGTGAAGTTTCAGGGAAAACAGTGTTGAAACAAGGGAGATATGGTCGAAAAACAGAATTTTATACTCCGTCCTTTTTTTTTCTTATTCAGAAATGGATCGGTAATAGCGGCGCGGAAGGGATCCACAACAGATGGATCTACAATGGCGTGGAAGGGATCGAAAACGGCGACTGGATCTGGAACGAATTTCATAATAGATCTTAAACGGCTGGATCTAGAGCGGAAGTGATCGGCAACCGTTCAATTGAAAATAGATATGGACCCCAGGTATGTACGACTTCCTCACAGTTCAGGTGTTTCACTTGGACACCAATGCTGTCTGACGGCTTGCGTATTGGGGCAGTACCCCTCACTCCACGGCTCAGGTAAAACTGATAACCGCTTTGCCACAAACGACAGCTCTTGGTTTACCTCACGGGTGGGAACTAGTCAATCAGGTAGGGGTCGTTTCCCTTTTCGCTGACAGGTCCTCTCAATGGGAAAGCTACTTTGGGGTTCCTGTGGTACTCCTCACAATGAGTTTTAGGGCTTATACCCAAGTACTTCCCACAATTAAGCGGATAGGGATTATTCCCAAATCCGAAGCTGCAACAAATGCGAAAAAAAAAAAAAAAATTTGGCAGAAATTCCACCCAACGAGCCCAAGAAAGTGCTCAGATACCAGATGATACGAACCGTTGCACCAAAACCTCGAGGTGTTAGTGAAGGCCGCCCACTAGGATCTTAACACTTTAGATATATTTTAATACAATATCATGTAATATATCTTCAATTTGATTTTTTGTTTGGAATCTATTTAACAAACATTTAGATATCGGATTTGATAGCTCAACTAATAGAGCTAATTCACCTAGCTTCTATTGTAAGAAATGCTTATCAATATTTATATAAGAAATTGATTTGATAATAAATCAAAATTACAAAACCACAACCTATAAGTTTAATTTTTTTTACACAAATCTATTTGAAATCTTTATCCATAACCTTACTCTCTAACAAAAGTTGGAGAAGAAAACTAAATTTAGTTTTTCATAAGTTCTAACTCTAATCCTAACCTTAACATCCAAAACCAAATGAGAAGTCATCCAAAGTAAATATCCACCTAACTAAAGCATAAACATCCTTTAAGTTGGTTTTGTTAATTTAATCATGTGAGTGGAAAACTACACAACTATTTTAACATAAATGAGAAAGTTTGAATATGTATATTTGAAAAAAAAAATGTAGTTTGAATATTATATATAATATAATTTTTTTTTTTTGATTTATTGTTTTATAATTTAAATAATATTTTTATTTAAAAAATATTAAATTATTGATAAATATTATTTAACAAATAAATATAATTTTTATTTAAAAATTTATTACTTTATTTAAAAAGCTAATTATTAAAAATATGAAAATAAATTTCATATATATATATATACATACTACCAACCAAATTTATCAAGTATTTTAACATCCCTATAAACAAATGAATGAACTGACAGCTCCTATGCTCATGGCTCTTTCGAGCTTATTTCTCAGCTCTGAATACCAAAAGTGACACCCTGTTTTTCATTTTATAGTTTCGAGGAGAGGTAATCACTAAAACTGATATACAGGGGTATAAAAATGAATATATCTCATATTGAAGCCATTCACCAACTGAATTTTCTTTAAACTAATGTGGTTGTAAGAAAAAATTCCCACTATAAACTAATATGGCCGAATTGTCATATGTGTAGAGGTTCTAAACTCTCATAAGGAAAGGGATAAAAGCTATTCAAAATAGTAACTTTGAGAAAAGCAAATCTAAATATGGAACGTTAGCTCTCTACCATACCATGATAACTTCCACTTTGCAAGCCCACTAGCCATTGGGTTGCGTACAAATTTTATAGGCAACTTGTTACTAAGTGAGCTCTTTTTACACCTATATTTCAATATAACTTTCCTTTCAGAAAGCGTCGAGGAATCGGAATCCTGATGCCATCCATTGACACGTTGTTATTAAATATAGTAAAAGACAATGACATGACTAAGGGGCATCCTGCCATTACCATCTGTTAACGCATTGTTCATGTTTACGATAATGACATCAATGTTCATTGCGCGCGATCCATCGGTATAAGGAAATGAGCACGTGAAGTTGAATGATCCAGGCAAATCACAGGGTTTATAAATTGGGGAGATGTGAAAATAGTAGGTGCTTTTTCACAAACCAAAATAGAAAGTAAAATAAAGCTAAGCAGAAAGTCAAAAGAAAGCTACAATCACTTGTTTATATATAGAGAGCATCAAGAGCTCCAAGGCTTTTCATCTTTGCAAATAGTTTTGCATTACAAGCCGTTATAGTAAAACGTGGAGGAGATTTTCAGGAAGATGAAGCCCGCATGTCCTCGGTGTAAGTCATGGGAGTATTGCAGGTTTAGGTTTATGAATAACAAGAGACGCTGCAAGAAGTTGCATCCTAGATATATCTGTGGAAGGTGCACCGAATATTTCACTCTCGGAGGAACGCTCTATAACACTTCCTCAATCTCACCTCCAAAAGCTCGAATTTCGCCTAATAACTGCGCAAGCAACTTTGTTGCTGCTTCTTCTCTTTACATGAGTTCACCTGATGATCAGTATGGTGCTGGGCATTCTTCAGATAGTTGTTGGATGGTAAGAATAGATATGGCAGTAACACATGTTCCTGGAAGGAATTTATGTAGTCGTAGTTTTGTGAATCCATGCTGCGAAATCAATTCGGGATGCAATGAATTCCAGGGAATGTGGTCGGCGCATGATGGCCGATGGTCGGATATTTATGACACAAGTTGTTTTCGTCCTTATGATAGCCAGTCAGGAGCTGAGCTCGTTCGTTTTAACTTTTTGGAGAATTTTAGTGAAGATGTTATGGCCCCAAATCTGGGGTTTAGGCACTATGTGAATAATATTCCACCGTTGAATAATGTTGAGCCAGTTGAGCCGTTGGAGAGATCCCAGGAAAGGGATTTGGACAACGGTTTGTTGCTGTCAGAATACTTTGCAAAAAATTCTGTGAATCGAATATCAGTAGCTGGAGGAGAAGAAAAACAAGAAGAGCATAATGCAGAAGATAGCAGTACGAATTTGTTAGGCGGAGAAGACCTGGTGTTACATTCGGAGATGGATAGTATTTTTCCTGCATGATCAAAGGACCTGGGTAAAGAAAATGAATGGTTGATCGATTTATTTGAAAAAGACGGAGGAGAGAGCAGTGCAAACAGTGCAGAAAGTACAAGGTATGGTTCAGAATTGGAAAATGATTGGTTGATGGATGTTTTTTCAAAAGACGAAGAGAGCAGTACAGGGCATGGTTCAGAATTGGAAAATTCAGACGGATGCTTGCGATTGGAATTATTTGATTCAGATTTCCCAGAGATACCAACAAATGTAGGATTTTATGCTCATCATGTGGATACTTTTGAAGGAGAATGGAAAGTGTACGACATTACGAATCTGTGGATGTTTTGATAATAAAGTTAAATGGACTTTATAAAGTTAAAGGCCTTTATAAGTTCTAGTTTTCAGGTATATGGCCTTTATAAGTTCTTGCTCCTGGAATTTATGAAAAACCGGATAATAGAGTCTGAAAAATATATGCCTAGGAATTATGAAACATATAACTGTTTAGTTCCTGGATTCATTGATGAATCATATAATTTTTTTTATATATGTGAATTCATTTTTTTAATTATTATGCCCATCCTCGTTCTATGATAGATTTTTAGAGGATTGAGTGTTCTTTTAATTAACCTTTATTATAGATATATGTGTTCTTTTAATTAAATTTCAAACTGTTAAAAATCTTTTAATTGATTTTTCACAGAAGGTTAATAGCCAAGCAGATTTGAGGTCTCGTCGCAAGGTATCAACACTGTGCTTTATATGTTTTCTGGCACCATCTTCATGTGAGTGGTGAACAAAGAATACCAGAGGAGAAATTCTGTGGAAGAACATGGTCCACCGTTGCGTTAGTATAATAATATTTAGATACTTTTAACGACAAGTTTTCATTTGGTTACAACCGTTTGATAATAAAGAAGCCATAATATTACGTTTAGAGCCGAGTCAAACACTTCTAGTTTTTCGTATTTATTCAATGTATATGCAATTTCAAATATATCTCACCTATTTTTATTTACCTAATGTTAATGATCTCCCTTTTTATTTACTTCCATTGATTTTTAAAATGAATTGCTTTAATGTTAATGATCTTATTTTACATAGTTTCAAGTAAGTAACCATGTCAAACTTTTAATAATAATTATAATTAAAGTTACGTAAATTTAATTCTTTAACTATTTTATTTTATTTTTTTATAATATTTTAATATTTATATTAAATAACACAAATCTATTATACATTATTATTATTTTTATATTAAAATACATAAATATATTATACATTATTCTTTTTTAAACAAATATTGCTTTAATTACAAAAAAATCTTTAAAAATAAATTTACACTTGTCTTAAAACCATTAAAAAGTTAAAATTGATTGTAAAATGTTGAGATAATTCTATTCATTTTTCTAAATATTATTTATAAATATTTTTTTTTTATTTATATATATTTTTTAATTTTTTTGTTTTTTGAATTTTGAACTTTGTAAAATTTTGAAAATAAAAATAAATTTTAATTTTTTAATTTTTTTATCCTAAGTTGATGGGTTAATAATATTATTGTATTTAATAACAAAATCAATATTATTATTTAACTTTTTAATTTATTCATCTTAATAGTGATTTATGAATATTTTAAATGTTTTAGAAAAAAATAAAAAAATAAAACGAAATCAAGTATTTTTTTTTTTAAAGTTTTATAAACCAAAATTAATTTAAATAAAAATTAATAATAATCATTATCAACATCAATAAAATTCTGAAATTTTTCATTATCTTTATTATTTGAATTTTTTCATTCTCTTTATTATTTAAAGTTTTTCATTATTTTTACTATGTAACGTGCTAGAAGAAGCATTTTATTACATAGTAATCATTCTAAAAAAATATATACTTTTATTTTTGTAAGATCTTATTAGTAGAGAAATTTATTTGTCTATCTATTTAAAATAATAGAAATATAAATAATTTTATGATTATTATATTATTTAGAATTAATTAATTTGTTTTATATTAATCTTTCAAAAAAAATTATAATTTTAAATACAAATTTACAATTACCTAAATATTGAAATTAAAATTGTATATATATGAATTACAATTTAAATACATATTGTATTTGAAAGAGATAACATTAAAACTAGACAAACATTATGAAGAAAATGCCAAACATTTTATTAATCGGATATAAAGTGCTCTGCTATTTATCATTTTTATAAAATGTTTTTTTTTTAAATAATGTGAACTTGAATTAAAAAACTTATATAATTAATTTATGGTTAATTATTATGAAAATTTATAATTTAGATTTTTTAATAATAAAAAATTACATTTAAAGTAATAATTAAGATAACATGATTTGTAAATTAAAAAGATTTACTTAAACCATCAAAATTATTATTTTACCTTTATTTTTATTAATGTTATAATGAAATTGGTTTAAGTTTAAATTTTAATATTTCATCATTAGTTTTAGTAATTTTATAATGAAATTAGTTTAAGTTTCAATTGATGATATGAAATTTGTCAATTTAAGTATAATTAAATATTTTTAAATTTATTTAAATAACATAACACAATTAAAGGAAATTACGAAACATATATATAACTTCAAATTACAAAAAATATGTTTCAATTTTTCTTATATTTATAATTTTTTTTAAGATATGAATTTTTTAATTAATTGAAACAAAAATTACATAGGATAACAATATGGATCTCTCTCTTAGGAAACTATACCATCATGAAACAATAAAGTGTCACGTGAGGTTGCCTAGTGGGAAAATGAGTAGATTGGCTTACACACAAAGCCAAATACAAAATGAAGCACAAACAAAATAAGTGTGAAGGCACACTATATTTCTCATTAACCAAATGTACATATATATACAATGAGAAATGTCCCTTGGGTTTCATATTCCCAAGTGGACTCTTAGACTCTCGGGTGATTCTTGGCATAACCTCACATTAATATTCCTCACATCGAGGATTAGACTCCAACAAATCCCCCCTTAATCCGAAGGGTGTATATGAGTCCAAGGAAAAGAAGAGACATGAATAAGTGGAAGTGGACAACTACAACCAGCTGAACATTTCCATCTCGAACATCCTTTACTAAGAAGGTTAGCTAAAAGCTTGCACATGCTTCTGCTAAATACAATAGATCTCTAAAGGGATGGTTTTTAGGTTGACCATCAACCAAAATAGGCTAGCAAAAGGCTGAAATATTCTACTATGTGTGTGTTTAATGTTGACCACAAACACTCAAACTTGGAGACAAAACTCGCTCAGAGTTCTCTGGAATGGTTGGTATGGGCTGGCACCAAACCAACTACTGAGATGAAAACAGGAAGTGAACAACTGCAACTTGCTAAACATTTCCATCTTGACAACTATTTTCCAAGTTAGCTAGAAGCTTGCACATGCTTCTGCTAAATGAAGGTCCTCTTGATACCGGTGGTTTTAGGATGACCACCAACTCTGGAGCTCAGTTGAACATAGGTCTTCACAGGCCTGTTTGTTTTGGATCACTTGTACTCGCTTGCTTGTTACTGACGGTCTTCATTCCCCCCTATCAAGAAAAACGTGAGGAGAGGAGAGTCTCATGGGTTCACAACTAGACACAAAACACATGAGTACTCTATGGCATGGTTATCTTCTGTCTTCAGAATACATGCATATCGGAATCAGGTGGCATCTCTGACTCTGGTGGTTGTCCAAACTCACTATGGATCAGGCTTGCTTGATATGACTTACTTGAGGAATGTTGTAATGGTTTGTTTTAAGAAGGACAAGGCTTCGAAACTTGATGCCTGACATTATGTTCCCCCCTATTAGGTACACAGTGAGGAGAAGAAGATGTCTCAACTGCATGATGTGTCAATACTCAGGAATGAAGTCTCCGGTATGACTTATAAATCTTATTGCTTGTTGATGATCATTGCCAAGAAGAGATCCACCCATAATGAATCTTCTCTCTTGCAGGTTTCTTTAGAATGAAGCATATGTCTGATGAGTGTGTATGTTTTCCACATAGCTTACAAGGGTGAAGATCAAAACAATGATATTTCATGTGGCCAACTTGATCACAGTGTTGGCATGTCAAATTCTGAACTAATGTAGATGAATATGAACTCTCATTGATGAATCGAACACTCTGAAACTAAATGGGCTTGGATAAATCAAGAATGTGAACTGTCACTTCCTTGCCGTATCCAAGACCAGTTCTTTGCTTGTTATGGCTAATCTCTTCCCATGGTTTGATGATGGGCTTGGAAGGAACAAGAAAAACCTCTGTATGCATGTTTTCATCTTCATTTTATTTCACTTCTGATGGCGTGCCACTGATTTTCTCATGTACTTCTGAAGTGGCATTATTCTGTGTATGATGTTGAATAGAATCATGAAGCGGATTCTTCTCAACATGAATAGGTTTAGAATGCCTTTCTTCTTATTGAAGCTGCAACTCAAGTGGTAGGAAATAAAATGTGTCTTGTGAATCTTTTATAGAATCTCGAATATGAGTGAGGGTAGTCTTGTCAATCATGACATTGTTTTTGACAGAGGAGAGAAGTAGAGTGTTCAATAACTCTACCAATTCATTCATCATTGCCATTAGAAAATTGAAGACTTTCTCAAATAAAGAAGGGCTTCTTGCAATTCCACCCTTTTACAAGCACTCAACCTTAGAATTAAATGAAAGGTGTTGGTCTCAGCCGAAAATGCACCCAAATACACTACAACTCAATTCAATTTAATTTTGAATGGTAGAAAGGAAACTAGTTGCAAGCTACAAAACTCAAATGTACTTACAACAATTGCTGATTATGAGGTTGAATCAACTTTATGCTCCAAAGTTGATGCTTTGAGTTCCTTGATTATGATCTAGATAAGTTGATGATGCTGAGTCTCTTTGATTTTGATTTTTTTGAGTGAATACATAAACTCTCCCCCCTCAACAAAGAAAATAACTCATCTATCTCTTTGCAATACATATTTATGCGTATACATTCATGGCAGTATGTAGGTGCATAATAGAATTTTCCAGCCAATGATTTATTTCTAATACCAATGACTCTTCAAATTCAAATTCACAGTCTTCAAAAAATGCAGTTCAACGTCTGTTTCTTTTGCACACCACGATTTGATAGACTTTCATGGGAAAATGTACCATTTGGGATGTACCAATAGGAGTAAAATATATGCACAAGTAGCCATTTAACTAAACCATCACAACAACAAAGACTCACTGACTGTACTGGAGTCAAAAGTACCTCTACGAAATATGAACATAAAAGCAAGCACCTATTACCTCAGGATAAAACTGAATATACCACAAAATCTACAAATCGATGCACCTTTAGTTGTGATGTCAGATAGACCCAACAAACTTTGCAATACAAGCTCTACAACAATAATACAAATTAAGAGGAGGGTTACTTGCACACATAATTCTTTTCTCTCTGCAATAATTTTCAGTCTTCTACAGTAGTCTACATGACAATAATATCTGCAATCAATGCACTCCGCAATGCAATCCCGTATAACTCTGTTACATATATTAGCAAAAACAAATGATCTATGCAATAAATACGAAGAACTATTTCTATAACATAATAATCTGAGGTTTAATTTCCAAGCACCAATTGTAAGACTCCTTCAAATGACGTAATTTTAATCTCTGATATTGAGGAAATAAGAGCAATGTTCACAGCCCTCAAAGAATATTAAAATTTGCTACACTACCTAACTATGGTGTCTCTCCAGGACAATAATAAATGATCAACCTGGTAATGTGAAGATAGTCATAATTTGAACTATTTGCTGTAGTATATTTTGTATTATTGTCTCTTTCATACCTCAAACAAATCGTAGGTTTCATACCTCATAGAACATTTGCAGCAACAATCTTCACATCCGGTTCACCAACGCAAATGAAGAGAGGTATCATGCAGGAGAGTACATCAATAATTGAATGTAGTCAATTTGTTTGCAACTCCATATAGTTTCAAGATTGAGTATTCTAGGCAACTTCAAGATTCCATATACCAACTCGCATTGAAGGAAAACGTATATAATGTCCCCAAAACAACAAAAATTTAAAATATTTCCTATACAACGAACATCGTCTATTCAAGTAAATATTTAACCAATTAACTTCAGTACTGGGAAATAATTATAAGACTCATCGACAACAATGAGAATACATGGTTTATGAACATTGGTTTATGATTCACTGTTTGATTAAAGTGGATGTGATCGTCTTCTATTTTATGATTCTGCAGAAATGATGTATTGGCATAGTATACAAATGAACCTCAAATGATTAACATCTTAGTCAGATCGATCAATTAGTACCTGTATAAAACTTAATGGTCTTTATGACTACATCTTGCTTATAGTTTAAATGTATGTATGCTTGAATTTCTAAAGTATTGAAATCCTTATGTTATTAGTTCAGTATTGATGGACATTATGAAGAGAATAAGAATACTTTGAAGTTTAAGTTGAGTAGTTGAGTTACTGGCAAGGCTGCTAAGAGGTAAGAGGTGAGTGATGTTTTTCCCTGGGCTTACTTAGCAAAGTTTGCTAAAGCATCATTCGAAACTTGTTTTGCAGGGGTAGTAATTAAAGATCCTACACTGAAATTCCTAAGCTTTTCTACCTAGCAAAAACCTAACCCTATGAAATTGAAATGGATAAAAGGAAACTTTAGTTTAAATGCTATGTATTAAAAGGAGGGAAGCTTGAACGTTATCGTGACCCTAACTATAGGGAAAGGGTAAAATATTACAGCGCTGGTGGGGTTCGTTGTAGCATTGAATGATATCCATGTGATATTCACATGTTTGCTTGCCAACTGGATGAGGATTCTACCCTTGGCCCTAGAGACCAGTTTGATCATTTCGTGGATTTGGAGTTTGGATGGCAGCTTCACGTTGTGCTCTGGTTCCATAGAGCTCTATGCTTTGACCTGAGCTACGCTCATGGTCAACGTATTCAATGTACCCTGCGCAGACGTGGAGAACACTTGGTTTAAAACATAGGTAAGCTACTCTTTCAAATCATTGCTTTCAGAAATGATTTTGGATGCAAGTTGTAATTGTTACGGTATTAACTCGTTGTTCTTTGACTCTTACTGGCAGGGTTTGCAGATAAGAAAAATGGCCTATGCTTTTGGGATGGTTTTAATAGGGCAGAGAAGGTTGGACTTAGCATAAACCTGGTAAGCCCAGGACTCATACATGGCTCTTTCTCTCCCTATCGCAGCAAAGGAAAACATGCTTGAATGTTCTACCATTTGGTTGTATCTTTGTAATGATGAAGTCCTTCGGGCTTTGAGTGTTAAATTTTCAGAATTTACTTCAATCTGATCTAGGATCTTAACTGAGAGAACAACATGTACAGCAAATCTATAGCATATCAATCATGGACACAATAATGCAAGCACACAACAGACACAGAGTTTACTTGCGGAAAACCATAAAGGTGAAAAACCCCAATAACTTCCTCAGAGATAGATAGAGCAATGATACAACCATAATACAAGAGATAGTCTTCTCCTAGCAGCAGAGCCTCCTCCTCCACAAGTGCGCCACTCTCCCAAGTGTGAGTGAGATAATAGAATGTGTAAAATGAGAGAGACACACTCTCTATTTATACACTAACTTGACTTGACCCTTACTCAACTAGGTCGGCCTCAACTTAACCACTTAACATAATGCTGACTGGGCCGACCCCCACTAGGGTGGTCTAATAACCCTTTGACCCACATGACTTATACAGGGCCGACCCCAACAAGGTGGTCTAATAACCCATCAAGTATAAGTTACCACACTTACAATATAAATGACGACACTTTCGTATAGAGGAATAATAACATCTCTATAGGAATACAATATACATATATGTGAAATACATTCCAAAGTTACATATACATCAACACTCCCTCTTAACTAGGAAGGTATTTCTCGACACAGGTCTTCTAGCACAAATCTTCTTCTCTGGATCATCGTCACTGGATAATCGTCATCGAGTCATCATCATCGTCACTGCTGTTGCTATCTCAATCAATCGTTGAATCTACTCGTCATAGGAAGTTCTACAGAGCCAGTCCTTTTTCATACTGGATGTAGGCCCACCACCCACAGGTCTTCGTCATCACTGGCCATACGGTGGAATCCTTAGGACTTATTACATGCGTCACAAAACCTCGAAAGAGCATCCCAGGATGTTACGAGCACACGGCTCTACCTATAGGGTCTCCCAGGTCCATATTATATGTGACCTCTAAACAAAACCTTGCAAGAGAATCCCAGGTTGTTACGAGCACACAGCTCTACCTATAGGATCTCCCAGGGATAGATTATATGTGGTCACCACAAAACCTCGCAAGAGAATCCCAGGCTGTTACAAGCACAAAACTCTACCTATAGGATCTCCCAGGGACAGATTATATGTGGTCATGGAAAAACCTCGCAAGAGCATGCTAGGACTTATTACGGGCACACAGCCCAACCTATCGGATCTCCCAGGGACATATTATATGCCATAGGACAAAACCTTGAAAGAGCATTTGCCAGATATCCTAGGACCAGATTATATGCCATTGGAAAAGCCTCGAAAGACTATCTGCAGATCTCCCGGGGCCAAATTATATGTCCACCCAGAGCAAAACCTCGAAAGAGCATTTGCCAGATATCCCAAGGCCAAATTATATGCCATAGGAAAAACCTTGAAAGACTATCTGCAAATCTCCTAGGTCCAAATTATATGCTCATCTGCACAACCTGATCCACGGCCATAGAGTATCAACCTGATGCTCACCATACATCATCCTAATGTATACATGATCATCCTAATCATCATCACTGCAATATCCTGCTACAAGTCATCTGGAGCAACATCCTGATCATATCATGCATCTACCTGATGCATACCAAGTATCTACCTGATACATATCATCATACATGATCCACTTGGTCATACAATGTATCCACCTGATACAAATACAAATACATGATCCACCTAATCATACATGATACATATCAACATACATTATCTACCTGATCATACAATGTATCCACCTGATACATATACAGATACATGATCCACCTAATCATACATGATACATATCAACATACATGATCTACCTAATCATACAATGTATCCACCTGATACATATACAGATACATAGTCCAAGCATCCAACATGATGCATATACAAAATACATACAAATGATCCAACCGATCATATCGAGCATCCAACATGATGCGTACATACATAAATGATCCAACTGATCATATCTAGCATCCAACATGATGCATACATACATATACATATAAATGATCCAACTGATCATATCCAGCATCATCCTGATGCATATACAGAGCAGTAACTAGAGCATCGTCCTGATGCTCATCATCCAGCGCTTACATCCAGAGCCATGTGAAGGATCCTCCTTCCAACATGCTTGGAATGGCCTCTGCAAATGTGTCCATCACTTCTTCCTCGAAGTGTCATCAATCCAAAGAACACCAAGCCTCTCTCTGAAGTACTCAAACTTCACTCTGGCTAGTGGTTTCATCAACACATCTATAATCTGCTCGTCCGTCGCAATGTACAGGAACTTCACAGCTTCTCTCTGCACCATATCCCTAATATAGTGATATTTTATATCTATGTGTTTCGACCTGTCATGAAACACTAGGTTCTCGGACAGCTTCACACAACTTTGGTTATCACAAAAGATACCAATAGCATCCAATGGGAGATCAAATAACTCAGACAGTAGCTTTTGTATCCATACTACCTCACAACTAGCTAAACAGGCTACAACATACTCTGGCTCAGCTGTACTCAGTACTACGTAGGACTGCTTCCTGCTAAACCAAGAGATCACTCCTGATCCCATACTAAAGCAACATCCAGATGTGCTCTTCCTATCTGCAGCACTGCCACCCAATCTGAATCAACATAACCTTGCAGGTTAAACTTTTGATTCACTTCATACTTGAGCCCATAATCCATTGTACCCTTCAGGTACCTCAGAACATGCTTTACAGCAACCAGGTGAACACTCCTCAGATCCGTCAGGAACTGGCTCAATGTGTTCACTACAAAGCAAATATCTGGTCTCGTGTTCGTCAGGTACATCAAGGATCCAATCATCTGACAATACATAGAGACATCAACCGGCTCAGATGAAGCATCACAAAGAAGCTTCAGATTCGATGCCATAGGTGTGGCCATGGCCTTGCAATCCATCATCCTGAACCTCTTCAGGATCTCTACTGCATACTTCCCTTGTCCAAGGAATATTCCATCTGCACTCTGCCACACCTCCATGCCAAAAAAAAATAGTGCATCATCCCCAAGTTCTTCATCTCAAACTCGGCAACAAGCTTCTGCTCAGTGTCGTCAATCAATCTATCTTCACCTGTAACAAACAGGTTATCCACATACAAAAGTAGTATCACTGGATTGCCTTCCTCAACCTCGTAGTAAAGGTTGGAATCCGCTTTACTCTTGGTAAAGCCCAAACTGGATAGAAATATGTCTATCCTACCAAGTTCTGCACACATATATGACTACACCATTCAAGAAGTCTGTCTTGAAATCCATCTGGTGTATCTTCTATTTCATCACTTTTATATTTCTCTATGCTATCATCTGCAGCATGCTTGATCTGATAGTTCCATTTGGAAGTCACAATAGACTTCCCTTCAACTCTTGGGAACGCATCCCAAACATCGTTCTTCATGATCAACGGATCATGGCATTCTTCTCGTATCCTGGGAACTTCAATATCTTCAATAGATAATTTTGTTGCTTGAACAAATGTTGTAGTCCTTCTTTTGTAGGTGAAGGTATACGGTCTTTTCTACAAAACAAGTTAAATTGCATGATTAGAAACATCTCATAATTTTCAGACAAATTCTTACACATAAAGAAATATGTTATACAGTCATGCAATTATCTTAGCCAATGCTTCAATACAACATTTATCCATGTTCCACAACTTTCTAGATGCCTTCCAGTCTCTACCAGAACATTGTTAAGAGTTTGCACTACTCCCAACATGTCAGCAAAGAGGTTTCATTCTAGATAAGTAGCACTGGAATGTTGTATAGTGACATAGGCCACTTACCCATCACATGCATATTAGTAGTATACTGTTCATTAATGCAATCATTCTAATATGCACAATACATATCCTAAGTCTAGGAACATGAGCATATACATCATTGAACAATTTTATTTAAATAAACAAATATGCAAGAAATGATAATTAAAAATACTTATCTTTGTTTGGTTGCTGGGTGGACTCCCTCTGAATCTTTTCAACTCCATTATGATGTGGATTGTGAGAAGTGGTCAACTCCCTCTGAATATCTGCATCCTTGCAGAAACTACTGTAGTGTGCTCCTTTGCTTTCTTGCAGGAACAACTAGAGTGTGCTCCCTCTTGATCTTTGCTTCCTGGATTACCTGTCCTTGAACTTATATCCATCCTTAATCACTATGCATGCTTATTAATATCATCATTGTGTTATCCTTGAGGTCTCATACATAATCACACATTTATTAGTATAATCTTAATACCATCAAAACACAATAATCTTAAACATGTATAGTCATGATCATTCACAGATAATAAACATTAGTATTCAAGGTTTCAGGGAAGTCTTCTTTTACTCATGCATATTCTTATTTGATTAGAGGACTCTTCTGATTAGTTAAATCATCAATGCATAAACCCGTGATTACTCAAACCTATACCTTCGTGATTCTTCTGGTTAGTCATATCATCAATTATGGTAAGAAACATAATATGCATACAACCATGACTATTCAAACCTATGATGTCATGAATAATCATTATCAACAACACAGCAGTATAAGATCCTAACACAAGATAGGATTCTAGCTTGATATAGGAAAAACATACCTGGATTAGCATGCTAGCTAGTTATGTCTAACATACCCGCATAATGTCTTATGGTTCTCTTCAGTGACTTGTGCTAGTAACCTGCATGTCTCATAAGTTAACTGTTATAGGTCAAACTTGCACCTCTCCGTCCGTGATCACCTTGAGCTGTTGATCACACAAAAGGACAATTTGGATGGAGGAGCATCTTGACCTTAGATGATACTTTGGCTCACTCCATTTCCTGACATTACTGGAAAAACCCAAAAAATATCATTCTGAGATATGAGCGCTACTCTACTTAAAGAGACTAGCGCCCATACGCTACTCCAGTGTATAATAGTAGCGCCCATATCCTTCTATACGCTACTCCTTCTTAGCATAGTAGTGCTCAACATTTAAAATTCGATGAGCGCTAGTTGGTAAGCATTAAAGTAGTGCCCTAAACGCTACTTCACTGAATAATAGTCGCGTACATCTCAAAAGATGATTAAAAAATAAATTAATTTCTCGAGGAGGATTAGTTGCTGGTAGTTTTCCAACTTCCCCAACTTCCTCCATAACCATACATCGACCTGAACTACTTCTCTAATCCTATAAATACAAGGAAGACTAAAGAGAAAGGTTAGATGGATTAATGGAGAAACTTTGAGACATAGAGATCTAAAGAAGAAGCTTGCATTGGAGGAGTTGATGCTGAAGATATCCAAGCCAGAGAAGAGCAAGAGCCCAGAATCAAGTTGCAGGAGCCTATCATAGAATCAGGTATACTTGTACATCAATTTACTTTTGACAATAAAGGTTGAAGTGTCTTTCTTGTTCCAACTTAAATGTGTTCTGAAATAACATCTTAATTTGGATCTGTTTTGGTCAATATTGAATGTTAAACATTGTTTTTGTTTCTTTCAAGCTTTATATATTGTCCAAGATATGCTGAGAAAGGTGTTTGTCTTGTAGGTTTACTGAGCAGAAGGTGTATTTGAGGATTGAGCGAGGGATCAAACAAAAGCTAGGATCGAATGTCGGTTAAAAGGTATGTTCTCAAGGTCCATAACTCATTTCTTTTCATAAACATTTCTGCAATATATTTAATACATTTACCTGTCACCCCATCCAAGTTGATAGCATTAGTTTCCTTGCTATAGGGTAGATTTTCCCGCCAACAGACTGGCGACTCCACTGGCGATAGTTGATTTTTTGCTCTAGTAAAACTTTTCTTGTTTGTCTTCCCAGAATTGTTTTGACTTCTTTGATGTGTTGAGAAACCCTGTAGGTATCCATTGCCTGTTTTTCTTTGCTTCCATCAGTCTTTTTGTATCCTTCAAAGTCAGTTTTTAAACCTTTAAGATATGAGTGCTACTTTGTTGTACATATAGTAGCGTCCATACGCTACTGTGCTATACATACAGTAGCGCCCATCTCTGCAGGGGCGCGAGTTTCCCTACTGCATAGTAGGGTACACTTCCTGAAGCTGTTTGTTAGTGGTCTGCTTGATTTTTTATCCTTTTCGTTGTTTGCTGACTTTGCTTTTAGGTCTCCTTGACTGGTGTATGAGGTTTTTAACTTTTGTTTAAGTCATAGAACCTTTCTTTGAGTCTTTTTCCATCTTTTGAATCGCTTGTTTACCTTTGGAACGTTTGGACTGTTTATGACTTTTTTGGAAGACTAGGTTGTGTCTTGTGGTGAACACTTCCGCTTTTTAGGCCCTGACTGCATGTTGCTAGCTTACAAACCTGCATACTTTTGTATCCATTGTTTGTGGCAATGTTTGTTTGCTCTTTACCTATCCTATCCTTGGTTTTAGGGTTTGGTTCGTTTTAGCGCCTCTAGGGTGCCTTCCGATCTTGTTGGTTTCTAATCTTCTTGGACTTATTGTCTTTTTCTGGTTTCAAGTGTATTTAAAAGTGCTTTAGGCTGATTCATTTCTCAGTTCTTTGTGTTAGTAGGGTAATTGGAAGCTTGCTTGTCTACTTTTTGCTTGGCATAGTGTGTTTGCTAGGGTTAGATGCTTTAGGTCAGTCCTCTTGTATCTATCTCCTTTGTTTTCTCCCACTTTGTTTCCGAGTTTAGAGGCTTTTTCTTTGCAAAAAACCTGTAGATCAAGTCTTTTTTGAGCTAGTGTCTTGACAGCTATAAGCTTAAGAACTTTTTTAGCCATACTTACACACATTGCACATAAGTTTTATTTTGCTTTCCATCTTTATAGTTCTTTTTCGTTTATAGAAAAAGCAAAAAAATTTGGTAGTTTAAGTTTAATAAGACTTATTTTTTTTGTTACAAGATAGCATAGGATATTTTTTACAATTCCAAAAAGAAAACAAAAAATTTTTTTTTAGTAGATTTGCTCAGATTTTCAGTTTTGAAAAGAAGTAAATGAAAAAATAAAAAGAGCTTTGTTGTAGAAAGTTTGAATTTATGCACTTTTGTTTTCTTGTTGCAACCATGCCACACAAAAGCACTACCTTTTGAGTAATAACAACCCTAAATTTTTTTAATAAAATGAAATAATTTTTTTTTTTCTTTTAGGGATACACTACACCAGCTAGTCTTGGTTAGGATCTTGAGTTTAAATCACCTTAAATCACTCAAGATCACACATTACGCAAAAATCGTAGTTGGACTATCACAGGTAAACTCATTTCACTCAAAGCTTGCCTGGGATCTATGCAGTAGGTCATTGCGAGATCAGATTGTTGGGAATACTCCTCCTACTTTATGTTTCGAGCATACGCTAGGATTGGATCGCATATTGGGGACTCTTTCGAGTTTCGGGATTAGTTACCCTGCCCACGCTTTCTGATTCGACCGGTGACTGTTCCCCCAGGAGTTTTCGGTGTTGTGGTATCCTTAGTATCTGACTCTAGGTTCATACACAGGTGACAGCAGAGGGTATATCTGTTGTACCTAAGACAGATGTGGGAGGAAATCCCTTGCAGGTCTTTGGGAGGGCGGTTGGGTGATTCCAGCGCTTGCACCCTTAGTCATTGTATTGTGGACCCTGGGTAACTGTCTTTCTTCCTTCGTTGATTTGTTCTGGGCCCTCATCATCCTAGACTCTTCTCCGGAAGGCATCTTTGTTTGCTTGGTTTGCATACTTAGGACTTTTTAGTTGGCATGATGTTTGCCCCCTAGTTGTAGTGGCCACTAGGTTCTAGTCTGTTATTTTATATATATAATCATGGAGAATCAAGAACTTCATAGATCAAGAAGGTTTCAAAACCTTCCACCACTTAGAACAGAACCTTTACAGCCAGCTAGACGACAGCGGGTAAACCTCGGTATTTCTTTAGAAACTACTCCTGAAACAGAATTTCCTGAGGAAATTCTTATAATAAAAAATCCTGAAATAGGAATTCCTGAGGAATTACCACCTGAAGTTGAATTTCCTAAAGAACAACAAACAGCAACAGAAAACCCTAAAATAGAGGTTCCTGAGGAACCACAACCAGGTACCCCAGATCAGCGACACTTTAGTTCAATTGAGGTTGAAGATCTTACTTCTGCGGAGTATAGCACTCCTTTCAATCCTCCTTTGACCAATACTAGAATTCTGCTTCTTTCACCTGTTGGTTTCCAACAACCTCATTACAGTGCATACAATTCCTTACCCGAACATTAGATGTCTAATCTAGGAGGTGAACAAGGAGTTCCCCAAACTCCCACTTTAGGTATGAACACTAACACAGTAAATCCTTCTTTTACTGCTACACCGAGTCCGGCACATACCACATCTGTGTCTACTCCGTCTTTCAGTTTTAATACTGGTACATTAGGTATGCCAAGTTCAACAACGATGGCATCTATCCCTACACCTACTGTTGGACCTAGCAGTACAGCCAACTTTGCACCACTTCCTGCTTTTCAACTGTTATATCAGATACCTAGTACTTGGATTTCCACACCTGCTGTAGGACCAAGTGCTTCTGCAATCATGCCGGTCATGAGTACCATGACTGCATCATCTACATCAGCTTCCACTGGTTTCAATACCTTTGTAGGCCCTAACATGAATCAATGTAATATGCCTGCAGGTAATGTCCCTTTTTCCTTATTTTCAAGGGGAGGGGGTAATATTTTTAACCAACAATATGGCAGGGCTAACACCCAGCCACAGTGGACGAACCCACAGAGCACTAATCCACTTTCATATGGGTGGGAAAATTTTAATAACTCTTTCGCACAACAACAGATGGCAGGGGGAAACCCTTATCAACAGATGGTTGGGGGAAACCCCTACCAGTAGACGGGTGGGGGCAACCCCTACCAGCAGTTCATGGGTCAAACTATCGGTGGTTCCCCTTTTTCGACCCCAGCTTATCAAGTACCATCTTACCGGCCTCGTTTACCATTTCTGGCAACTTTAAATTTGTCAGATCTTTCCAAACTAACCAACAATCCAGTGTGTCATAATGCTACATGGCCATGAGTTCCCACCAAGTTACCTTCGGACATTCCAACGTTCGAAGGAAAAGCAGGTGAAGACCCTGGTGACCATGTCACTACTTTCCACTTATGGTGTTCCTTGAATTCATTAAATGAAGATTCCATTAGATTGAGACTGTTCCAAAGGACTTTAACCGGTGCTACAACCAAATGGTACATTGAGTTACCTGCAGCTGTTTTGGGGATCTCGCGACTGTCTTTTTGAAACACTTCTAGCTTCCTATTCGATATGATGCCGGAACAGACCTTTTGTCTACATTTAGGAAAAATAAAGCCACTCATTTATCTGACCACATTCAGGAGTGGCGAAGACGGAAGAGGCTCATTAAGGCCAACATACCTCCAGAATTCCTTCTTGAGTGGTATTTGAAATCACTCCTTCCTTATATTTCTAAGGAAGTAGCTACATCTGGAGTATCTAACGAGGAATAAGCCATCCTACGGACTTAACAGTTAGATCTCGTTTATGCACAATCCGGGTTACTATATGAGATCATACCTGATGCACCGCGATCGAATACCAATCTGAGTAGACCTAAACCTGGACCACATGCTTACAACATAGTGGGTTCAGTTGACTCTACAGCTTTCGAGCACTGACCAAACAGGTTCATGCCTTATTAGTCAAACAATCGACTGCAGATGTTTCTTCCGTCACAACCTCTCCTTCTACTTCTGAGCCTGTCAATCAGGTTCAGAACAATCAAAAGGGCCCTCGGCAACCCAATAACAAAAAGAAGGGAAAGAAAGGAGAGGGGAACCAAGAAAAGCCCAAAAAAGAGAATGCCGAAGAGGGTAACAAAGAGGAAAAGAAGGTTAAGTTCCCTTGTAAACTTTGCAAGCAGAACCACCTTACTCACCAATGCCCTCTGCTTGAAGAAGCCCAGAAGCTCTTAAGAGAAAAGAAGCCTGTCGTCCTGAAAGATCCATTTCCTGAAGGGAAGAGCTCAACTTCTGGCACCTCCAACACTGGGGGCACCACACATACTACGATTGATCAAACTTTTATTAACATGGTTAATTCGGATGCACTCTTACAAACGAGAGCCAGGAATTATACCCCGGACGCACAGAAAAAGGATAAGGAGATTCCAGAATCCTCCACTCCACTCCACATACCTGTGGACCCAATGCCCAAGATTCCGAAAGGTGTCTTGAAATGGGCATCGCACAATCCCAACACTCGGGCCTCTTCCAACTACAACGTGGTTGAAGATTTAGCCCAAACCCCTTGTGCCATGTCTACTTTAGAAGTCTTGCAAAGTTGTCCTTTACAACGGAATGCACTTCTGGAAGCTATTGGAAGTATGGAATCCTCTAACATGTCTGCGTGATTTGATATGACTGATGTCAAATACCGATTTCCCTATCACGTTGCTCTTCATATTGAAGTCGTCCATGGTCCAATGACCATCAGACGAGCTGTCGTAGATGAGGGCACGTCGACTTGCATAATGTCAATTTCATGTTGCAAAGCTTTAGGTTCCCCCGAGTTAGCCCCTTCTAACACACTACTTACTGCATTTGATGGCAGAACTTTCTGTCCACACGGGGTTTTGCCATCATTTGATGTCACATTGGCCAGTAAGACAGTTGTTGTAGAAGTAGAAGTTCTGGACGCTCCGCTTGATTACAACATGTTATTGGGCAGGAGTTGGACATATGCCATGCAAGCCATTGCATCAGCAGTTTTTCGAGTTGTTATGTTCCCATTTGAAGGTAATATCGTTATAGTCGATCAACTTTCTTTCACTCAGAGATACAACCAGACGTCTTTGGAAACCACAGTTCCTTTAGTTGATCAAACTGCCCCGGTTAATGAGAGTTTAGGAGCAGGGCTGTATGGGTCGTTAATAGGCACTTTCGACATCCCCTCCCCTGTTCTTTTTATGCATTCTGATGTGGGTACTGCTACCGAAACATTCACGGTTGGTTTAAGAACTGATCCTTGGATCCTTCCTACTACATCAGAACCTTTTGTGCCTCCGTCCATTGCAGAATTGGCCTATATGGAAACACAACACACTACAATGGAACATATCATGACTCCACCAGTCTCTGTTGAGTCAAATATGGACTATGCTCTGGCATAGTCACTGAATTCCACTCACTCTTTCGATTGTTTAGATACGGTTTTTCCATCTGATGAAGCCATCTTAGAAGTCATGATGGGCCTGGACCAACCTTGGGAACATATGCATCATAGGTCCTACATGCTTCCAGATCTAGACTGGATTGAGAGAGTAGAATTCCCTGTGAGACCCGGTGGATTGGTTGATTTGTCATCTTCTCCTTCTACTTCGAGAGCTGTTTATGCCGAAGGAAATATGGATAATATTTCAAGAACAATTCCAATCAACATTTCCACCAAACCTGGGGTCGTGGAAAACATTTTTATTGGTGCAGACTGTTCTCCAGAAGAGATCGCTCTGTATACAAAAATTTTTAAAGAATTCTACGACATTTTTGCCTGGTCATATGAGGAGATGCCAGGTATAGACCCAGCCATCGTGGAGCATGTCATTACGACATACCCTAACGCAAAACCTGTAAGACAAAAGCTTCGTCCCGTGAACCCTAGAAAAGTGACCGCCATCAAGGCGGAGGTTGAAAAAATGCTTAAAGCTGGTTTCATTTATCTGATTGACATGACAGAATGGGTTTCAAACCCCGTCCCGATTGATAAGAAGCAAGGTACTATTAGAGTCTGTACTGACTTCCGGGATTTGAACAAAACTTGTCCGAAAGACAACTATCCCACACCATTTATCGATCAAATTATAGATGCATGTGCAGGACATGAGATGTTCTCTTTCATGGATGGTTTTTCGGGATACAATCAAATAGAAATCAAACCCGAAGACTAGCATAAAACAACTTTCATTTGCCCATGGGGCACCTTCGCTTATCGAAAAATGCCATTTGGCTTGAAGAATGCTAGAGGTACCTTCCAGCGTGCGATGAATTTCGCTTTTCATGATATCAAACACATTGTAGAACCTTACTTAGATGATCTCCCGGCGCGATCTCGAAAGAGACGGGATCATCCAGCCCATCTTAGACAAGTGTTTGAAAGATGCAGAAAATATAAGATTCGTTTGAATCCTAATAAGTGTGTGTTCTGTGTCGAATCGGGGCGTCTACTGGGCTTCATTGTCTCCAGTCGTGGCATAATGGTTGACCACTGAAAGTAGAGGCGATTGTAAATCTGCCTCCTCCTCGCACCTTGCAACAACTCCAAAGTCTTCAAGGCATGTCTAATTTCTTACGATGATTCATCATAAACTATGCTAAAATTACCAAAGGTTTTATGAGGCTACTCAAACAAGACTCCTACTTTGTGTGGGACGACGCTGGTTAAGCATCCTTTGAAGCTTTAAAAAAGGCACTCCTTTTGGCACCCTTGTTGAGCCCGCCAGACTACTCAAAAGATTTTCTTTTATATCTGGCAGCATCTCTTAATACAATTGGTATAGTTTTGGTTCAGGAAGACGATATGCTCCAAGAACATGTTGTCTACTATCTTTCCCGCGCATTGACAGCCCCTGAGGTTAAATACTCGCACGTTGAGAAGTTGGCACTTGCCGTGGTCTATGCGGTATAGAGGCTTCATCACTATATACTTTTACGAACTACTACTGTGATAGCAGAAGTCAATCCTTTCCAGTATGTTCTCACCCGAGGAATCATTGGGGGGAAATATAATAAATGGATTGTAATTCTACAGGAGTTCGATTTGGTCTTCCAATCAGCCAAGTCGAAGAAATCACTAGTGTTCGCTGAGTTAATCTCAGAATTTCCAAGTGACCTAGAATACGTTGAGGAAGAATCATCATTACCAGACGAACATATTTTCCTCATTGCTTCCTCTGACCCATGGTACGGGGATATCTTAGTATATCTCTAGACTTTGAGATGTCCTACTACTTTTTCTCAAGAAGAGCGATGCAAGATCAAAATCCATGCGAAGAACTACCTTATCATCTCAGATACTTTATATCGAAGAGGGGTAGATTCCATTTTACGACGCTGCTTAACTCGAGAAGAAGCCGAAGCAGTATTAAATGATTCCCACAGTGGAGCTTGTGGGGGAC
This sequence comes from Larix kaempferi, assembly GCA_027924585.1. Classification (NCBI taxonomy): domain Eukaryota; kingdom Viridiplantae; phylum Streptophyta; class Pinopsida; order Pinales; family Pinaceae; genus Larix; species Larix kaempferi. The sequence goes on from BSBM01000432.1 coordinate 3,811,387, forward strand.
ATCTTTCCGAGTTGGCAACAACTCAAAAGATACTGCGTGCCGGATATTTTTGGCCCACGATATTTAAAGATTGTGTGGAAGCGGTGAAACACTGTCGACCATGTCAGTTTTTCACTAAGAAAATGAGGGCACACCCAGCTCCTCTTCATCCTGTAATTATAGCAGGTCCTTCACAAAATGGGGGGTTGATTACATGACATGCAATCCAGCTTCGGCTGGAGGACATCATTACATCATCGTTACTGTTGACTACTTTACTAAGTGGGCAGAGGCAATGCCTACTGTTAAGGAAGATGGAGAAACTGCCGCTTATTTCATGTTTAATCAGATCATAGCACGGTTTGGCATACCTAAAGAGATAGTGACTGATCATGGCAGTCATTTCCAAAATAGCATGATGACTGAGTTGTATACAATGCTTGGTTTTCGACAAGAACATTCGTCTTCATACTATCCACAGGCGAATGGACAAGTTGAAGCAGTGAACAAAACTTTAAAGGTTATACTACAAAGAACTGTTAATGCCAGTCGAAATAACTGGCACATCATGCTGTACCCGGATCTTTGGGCTTACCGAGCCAACATTAAGACTGCTACCGGTTTCTCTCCCTTCCAACTTGTGCATGGGATAGAAGCAGTTGTACCGATTGAATGCGAGATTCCTTCGCTAAAACTAGCAGTTCAGTTACTACCAAATACTTCAATAATAGAAGAACATTTGTTACACTTAGAACATCTAGATGAACAGCGCCGAGATGCGCTCACAACAAACGAGGTCCACAAAAAATGAGTCAAAGGACAGTATGACAAATCCGTCAAACCTAGGGTTTTTGTTGAAGGAGACTTGGTCCTGCTTTGGGATCAAGACAAAGAACCCTTAGGACCTGGAAAATTCAAATCCAGGTGGCTCGGACCTTTTATAATTTCCAAAGTATTGAAGAAAGGTGCCTATGAACTGATAGATTACGAAGGTAATAAGTTGGCTGAGCCTAGAAATGGGTTCTACCTGAAGAAGTATTATGCTTAGGCTGAAGTACTTTTTCTTGTAACATAGCTGTATATTTTTGTAAAGCTAGTTTTGTTATGCTCGTTAGTTAATCTTATGTGTGTTTTTTCGTTTCGTGTACCAGATGTCAGCTGAACACTTCTTAGGATTTGCTGATGGCGCCAGTCACCACACCTGTCAGTTGGCTGCAGCAGCTTGGGTCATTTATTAACCCGCTGGCCAACTTGTCTCTTTGAGGGGGGTTTGTTTGGGTCCTACCATGAATAATGTGGCTGAATACAGTGCAATTATAGAACTTATCCGAGATTCTCTCAGTCATGGCATTTCACATTTGGAGGTAAGGCTTGACTCACAATTAATTGTATTTCAGTTAACAGGTGTCTATCAGATTAGGGATCTTGGATTGCTACGTCAGTTTCTACGAGTTAGACTATTGGAAAGACAATTTGACTCTATCATATATGAGCACATTCCAAGAAGTTTAAACACATTAGCTGATTCTTTAGCAAACTATGTGTTAGACTGGCATTTGCATCATACATTTTCATAAACAACATTGCACATATAAATTTCAAACACATGTAAATAACCGATACTGTATATAGCCGATACTGTATCAAAAAATATATGAGTTTTGCGGTCACAAGTCTATCAAGTCATAAAATTACAAAAACTGGGCATAGTAGCCTCAAAAATATATACATAAAATGTATTCCTCTCCTATGGAGAAGGAGGGACCTCATCATCATCTATTGCATTGCGATAGCATATGACGAGACTAGCTATCTTTTGCAGCACCCTAAGCCACGCCGGGGGCACCCCAACTACATCTTCCTACATATCCATAGGTATCTGATCCATACAGCATGCAGGAACTTCGTGAGTCAACCGACTCATTTTTCTCTCCAGGGTCCCCAACATAGCATCTGTTGTAGCAATATCAACTGGCCTCACAAAGATGGTAGGATGTCCCTCAGGACGAACAATCCCAACATCTGCATGTGACACTTGATTAGAACTTCAAAATTCATTTATAAAAGTCAAATACTTGAAAAAGTTTGAAAAAATTAAATAATTCTCAAAATTTAAAACATACCAATATCTCCCCAGGCTCCACCTGGAGGAAGCACCAATTCTGGATCATGACGGAAATCCAATCCAGCATATGGAAACTGCTCGAAAGCGGGCACTTGCCTCTCCCACCACCCCCAGAAATCATTAGTATGATAATAGTAGTGACTTTCCCCACCACCCTGGCGGAGGAATATGTCACCCCAACTGCCTAGTCTGGGCTCATGGGGGTTAACCTGAGGTAGAGGCACCCCAAACTGATAGCAGGCATCCTCTCAAAGAAGAAATTACACAAAATACTACCGTACCCAAAACTCTTCATTGTGCCGGATTTGCAACCTGTCAATTGAGATTTCATGCTCGCCAGCAAACTAGTACACCAATCATAGACATGACCGTGTAAGCATTGTACACCAATATGCATAGAGTACCTGGAAGCTAAGTGTTATGAAGCACTACCTGCTACTCGGTTGATCATGCTCACTATCACTTTCAAAGGGAGGCCTTCAATAGTTGAAATTAAGACTTGGCTTCCCGATTTCTCCGCTCCGGCAACACAATATGTATTTACATACTCTTGCACAGATCTTACACCCACACGAGAAGACCCTTTCAGATTGATTACATCTCCTCTCCGTGAGAGACCAGTAATGGAATATATGTCATCAACTGTAAGCTCCAATGTTTTCCCAGGGATGACAAAAGTATTGGTATCCACATCCCAGTACTGAATAAGTCTTCGAAATAGTTTGTTTAAATCCCTCATGTTTATGGTTCAGTAAAACTTCAATAAACCGCATCTTCGGAGAGCGTGGAGGGTGGCTGGATTTTGCATGGCCAACCTATCCATGTCCTCATGTTCTCTCTCCCTCCATTGAAGAACCATCCTGCACAAAAAATGAAAATTTTTGAGTCTCGACGCTTGTATATAGGTTTTCAAGAGTGAGCGCTACTGTGTATACTACACAGTCACGTATGGGCGCTACTCTTCTTAAGCACAGTAGCGCCCATCTCGTTTACATGCTACTGTTACTATTACACAGTAGCGCCCGTGCAACAACACTTGTGAGCGTCACGTTGCAAGCTATTCTTTGCTCAAAAAATGAAAACTAAACCATGAAAATGCAAGTAGGGTGATTTCTAACTTACTTGGCGGAAGAAGAACGACATTTGGATGCTTGGTTTGAGTGCCACGGAGATTTAAAATTTGCAAAAGGTTGCCCCAATCTTTGCCCTACAAAACAATTGGAAATTGATTTTTTAAAATGAAATTATATATATAAATTGAAGTTTGATTTTTACCCACCATTGTTTAATTTTCTATAGTTTCAAATTTTTTTTAAAATACCTAATTAATCAATTGGAACACACATATGGTGCATTACTAATCCAAGCTCAATTTTCATTCTATTTTTGTGGGATTCATCTCCTAAGTTTAAAAACTCTCGAGGTTAGATCTTGTCATCGAGTTAAATAGTTCAAATTTATATATCATTCGAGATTTTTGTCGCATCGACTAATGTTTTGTTGACGACCTAGTTTTGGCAGAGTATGAAGCTATGATCCTAGAAGCTGACCTTTAAGTCATTTTAAGCTCTTGTTTGGACTATTTAAACCTAAACAAGATTGTCGAGCAAGCTTGTCCTCTTCGAGCTCGTTAAAGTAATCGAAGGCTCATCCACTCAGGTATAGAATTACCCCTTTTCCGGGCCTAGGTGGATTAACTACGGAAAAGGTATACTCTAGGTATACTCCTGTATGCGCTGGAATAGTTCTTCTTCCATTGTTTTATACTTTTTTGGGGGAGGAGACTAACTGCACGAAAAAGGACCTTTTGGAGCCTTTCTTTAGGGTTTTCAGGCTCTCTAAACATGAAAATACCAAGCGAGCATTCACCTACTCGAGCTCGATGTGAAATCAACGAGAGGGTAAGTAGAGGACTGTTTAAGTTTTTCAACTCTATAAACAAGAAAACACCGCCGAGCACAGACCAATCCGGGCTCGATATAAAATCCACGGATAGGTGAAAAGAGGATTGTTTAATTTTTTCAGACTCTATAAACAGGAAAACACCGGCGAGCATTAATCTTCTTGGGATCGATACTAAAATCCACGAGCAGATATATGGAGTTATTGTTTAAGTTTTTTAGACTCCCTAAAATTGAAAACACTGACGAGCAAGAACAGATCTCGGCTCGATATTAAAATCCAGAGATCAGTAACATAATGTAATCTTCTATCTCTTCTTCGAACTCTATAAATAATGAAGAAGGTCCTGAGTCTTCGTCCCATGGGCTCGTTAAAATTTTTACATGGTTGGATCTATTGAGTTTTCATTCTTTCTTGGACGCATTAAAACAACAAGAAGGGTATTCTTTTATCTAAAAAGAATAAGGGACGGGAAAGACATATCATATCTTCATTGTCAAAGGCAGTTTAGTCAGTTCTATCCTTGAACACAACACCTACTTGAGTCTATCTTGTCGGTTGGGTTTAGTTTTTGACCTCAGGGTGAACCTTTCCTCCGAGTTATTTACTCCCCCGGTTGGTTATTCTTCCAACCATATGGAGGGTCTACAAATGTCTCTTACATTTCAGACTTATTATTTACCCCATTATGTCAGAAACTGCCTGAGTCACTTTGTGTCGTGCTCAATGTTCAAGGATATACCCTGTGTCGGCCATTCTGTAGTTTACCTTGACCTCATGTGTCGGCCTTCCTAGTGTTAGTCTTGTTACATATTATTCCATATCAGCTCTTACCGGTTGAGTGTTCCTCGAGTTGGATGATGGAGGATTCCTTAAGGCCTCCCTTCCAACGGACTTCTTCCCATTGACATCAACTCATTTTACTCTGGGATTGAAGTTTATAGTTTCGGTTAGTACCTTGGAGATTGCAGTCACCAGTGGCAATTTTCCTCGTTGTTGAATGATGAGAATACATCAATGTCTCTTCTTCGATAGGATTCCCAAGTGTTCGACTTCAAGTCCATCTATTCACACTTGGCGGATCGTACTTGGTACCTTGGACCCCATCATCATTATCGGTGGAAGTCCTCACGTTTGTTAACGGTATACATCAATGACCGGTAATCAAACGATACCCCCCATGTTAGACTGTCAGCTCATCTATTCACATGGTTAGGGTTTGTACCTAGATTTATTTTGGATGAAGACCTTGGGTTTTTGGATGACATTACCTGTTTATGTTATCACCCAAGTTGCGCAAGACTGAGCCTCACTTATATTTGTCTCTCCATGAGACATAGATCCAGTTTGTTGTTATGGCTATGATCTCTCAGTTTGACATGGATCCATGCTTGTATTCCAAGTGGTCGTGCTTTATATACATCTCCTTGTTATGTATCGGAGATCATGTTGTATCACACTGCATATCTATATGATGTCAAAAATGTAATTGCTAGCTGACCTTGATCTTTGTTGCAGGTGTTCTTGTAACTTGTTTTCTGTGGTTCTTTGCTCCTCTTCTGGCTTTGGATTATAATGTATTTCGGCCATCGTTTCCCTCTGACCTCACACATTAGGGGGCATCTGTTTTAGGTCAAACTTGCACCTCTCCATCCGTGATCACCTCGAGCTGTTGATCACACAAAACGACAATTTGGATGGAGGAGCATGTTGACCTTAGATGATACTTTGACTCACTCCATTTCCTGACATTACTGGAAAAACCCAAAAAATATCATTCTGAGATATGAGCGCTACTCTACTTAAAGAGACTAGCGCCCATACGCTACTCTAGTGTATAATAGTAGCGCCCATATCCTTCTATATGCTACTCCTTCTCAGCATAGTAGCGCTCAACATTTAAAATTCGATGAGCACTAGTTGGTAAGCATTAAAGTAGTGCCCTAAATGCTACTTCACTGAATAATAGTCGCGTACATCTCAAAAGATGATTAAAAAGTAAATTAATTTCTCGAGGAGGATTAGTTGCTGGTAGTTTCCCAACTTCCCCAACTTCCCCCATAACCATATATCGACCTGAACTACTTCTCTAATCCTATAAATACAAGGAAGACTAAAGAGAAAGGTTAGATGGATTAATGGATAAACTTTGAGACATAGAGATCTAAAGAATAAGCTTGCATTGGAGGAGTTGATGCTGAAGATATCCAAGCCAGAGAAGAGCAAGAGCCCAGAATCAAGTTGCAGGAGCCTGTCATAGAATCAGGTATACTTGTACATCAATTTACTTTTGACAATAAAGGTTGAAGTGTCTTTCTTGTTCCAACTTAAATGTGTTCTGAAATAACATCTTAATTTGGATATGTTTTGGTCAATATTGAATGTTAAACATTGTTTTTGTTTCTTTCAAGCTTTATATATTGTCCAAGATACGCTCAGAAAGGTGTTTGTCTTGCAGGTTTACTGAGCAGAAGGTGGATTTGAGGACTGAGTGAGGGATCAAACAAAAGCTAGTATTGAACACCGGTTAAAAGGTATGTTCTCAAGGTCCATAACTCATTTCTTTTCATAAACATTTCTGCAATACATTTAATACACTTACCTGTCACCCCATCCAAGTTGATAGCATTAGTTTCCTTGCTATAGGGTAGATTTTCCCGCCAACATTAACCATTGTAGAACCAAGTTATACATACCTTGTAAGTAGATCTTCTATGTGATCCATGACAATGGATCAATCTTTGTCTTCATGTCACCATGATCATATGTTCTTGAAGTAGAACATGATTTGTCTTTCTTGGTGTACCTTTTATGTTAGCGAACAACATAAAACTCATACAACACCATAATGCATTAGTACAATCATAAGTGTCAAAACCTTAATCAATGAATATCTTCTATTAAGGTGATACGACAAGTCTAGTAATTAATCAAGATTGTACTGTAATGATATGAAGACAAACATATGATAAACTTAACCATGAAACATACCTGTAAGCCATACCTGTCAAGATTGCTTGTAATCTTCTAATGGAAGGCCTTAGCCTCATCTCCCTCTGAGACAGGAACTTCTTCACTTATGCAGGTGACCAATCCATCTTATTCTAGGATTAACCCAATCCACTTGATTTGCAAGAACTGGACCTGGAGCTGGATTAGGGTTTGTCAAAGAAACCCCAAAAATTCAAACTTCCGAAAGGATAGAAATATGCACCTTGATGAGTTGATCAAGTTGGTATATTCAGAATTTTAGAACTGCAAAGTTTCACCCCTCGAAATTGCCTTTTAGATTTCCAGATTCACTAGGGAGGACCCTGAATTAGGGTTTGAGTTTCCTGGAGCTTCACCCAACTAAAAGATTTGATTCAAATCTCTAAAATTCAATTTTTCTGAGGAGCTTCCAGCCATGGTCACAGATTTCCAAAATTCCAAATTTTTCAGAAGCCCTAATTTTCCATCTTTCTGATCAAAGTCCTGAACTGGGGTTTGATCAAGCCTGGCCTTCTACCGAACCAAAAAATATGATCTTGGTCTCTAAATTTTGATTTTGATGAGTAGCATCCAGCCGTCATCTCCGATTACAAAAATTCCAACTTTCTCCGAAGCCCTAAATTCCAGAAGCCATGAATGAAGGTGCTCAAAAATCATTCTGTTTTGACATAAATATGTACCTGATTGTTTCTGGTGTAACTCCGAACTTTTCGATCCACAGGGTCTAAAAATTTTTCCTGAGATAGCCTGACCTATTGTCTTTCCATCCCAACAGGTCTGACCACAATAGGATTAACTGAGAGAGAGTTATTCTAAGTGTCGCAACGTGACCTATTTATGGTATAATACAGGAGAGCGAACTTGTACGGCATGCCACATGTCACTGGTTCAACTTCGGCCTTTGAACAAGTTTGTTGAGATAGTACAGTCTGTGTACTACTTGTCATGTTTTATGAAATTTCATTTGGAGCTTCCTAGCCCAGGTTATGACCTTTTTCCCAAGGTCACGTGATTTTGACTCAGATCGGGAAGAGGCAAAAACCCTATATTGTACAAATCATAAATCACAAAGTACAACGAAATAGAGGTTGTCTTTTGGACACAAGGTACATGGGGATTTGATCTTCGACCTGTAAAAGTTTTCGATCCGAAAACTTTGCCAAAATGGATTTGTAGCAAAATTTCTATGATGACTTGTTTTTGTTATATCAAGCCCTATCATCATAAGTGCAATAAGTGTCATACATGCCATATCATGCCTTCTTTTAGGCTAGCTCTAATACCATGTTAAATTTTCAGAATTTACTTCAATCTGATCTAGGATCTTAACTGAGAGAACAACATCTATAGCATATCAATCATGGACACAATAATGCAAGCACACAAGAGACACAGAGTTTACTTAGGGAAAACCATAAAGGTGAAAAACCCCAATAACTTCCTCAGAGATAGATAGAGCAATGATACAACCAGAATACAAGAGATAGTCTTCTTCTAGCAGCAGAGCCTCCTCCTCCACAAGTGCGCCACTCTCCCAAGTGTGAGTGAGAGAATAGAATGTGTAAAATGAGAGAGACACACTCTCTATTTATACACTAACTTGACTTGACCTTTACTCAACTAGGTCGGCCTCAACTTAACCACTTAACATAATGCTAACTGGGCCGACCCCCACTAGGGTGGTCTAATAACCCTTTGACCCACATGGCCGACCCCCAATAGGGTGGTCTAATAACCCTTTGACCCACATGGCCGACCCCCAATAGGGTGGTCTAATAACCCTTTGACCCACATGACTTATACAGGGCCGACCCCAACAAGGTGGTCTAATAACCCATCAAGTATAAGTTATGACACTTACAATATAAATGACAACACTTTCGTATAGAGGAATAATAACATCTCTATATGAATACAATATACATATATGTGAAATACATTCCGAAGTTACATATACATCAACATTGAGTTTTTGGGTGAAGCTTTGGTCAAGCTATGCCTTAGTTAGCCTAGATGAAGGCGATTGTGGGTTTTGATTTGGATCTTCTCAAATTGTGGGCATGCTGGGCCATTGTTTGTAATTTATTTTAAATATTGAAGTTGAAACAGTGGTGGATTTAATTGAAGGGATAAACCCTTAAATGGTTTTGTTTTAATGCTATAGATTACGTTTCTTCTCTATGGTTTGAATGGGAAATGGAACTAGATACTTTTAAAGCCTAATAGGCTCTTACTCTCGGCGTTTGGGGTTTAATAAGATATTTTGGGTATTGGTAACTTATTCCTATCTCTGTTTAGCATGACCCTCTGATAATAATAAAATGTTGCTTGTGTTTTAAATCGTACTTCGTTGATTTTTAGACACCTCTGTGAGTCTCTTTTGTTCTCTAGTTTTCATACGTAGGATTTTAGTTTAGCTGTGTTTATAAAAAAAATCATGACTTTGTCTAAAAGGATTTTCATAATAAAAAGGAATGTATTTTGTCTTAAAGTTGTAATTCATTTATTTACTTTGAGGCTGTGGATGGCTCTGCGATTTTTAAGCATTCTTATGGTTAAGCGAGTGGTGGCTCTGCTTTGTATTTTAGTGAGTTTGATACTCTTTCAATGTTTATGTAAAATGCTGCTGAGAGCGTTTAGCTCTGTTTTTGCATGCGTTTGGCTTTCTTTTGGGTGACCTCTGCCCAGTTTATAAAGAAATGAAACCCCTGTAGATTTCGTGAGGGCATGGGATTCCTCCGTGGGTTATTTTTAAATGGATGAATTTATTAAATATTTAAAGAAAGGATGGACCCATTGTTGGTCTTTCACTCTAAAACGTATGGGGTCTTCCCATCAGTTGACTGGGTCTTGATAAGGGAAGAGTACTTGATACCTTGAATAATCTAACGCTGGTATTTAAATTGTTTTGAATTTAAATGTATGGTAGAATACTTTTATGCTGCGTTGATCTTTTAATTTAGGTTTGACATCCTACGGGATATTCGATTGACTAATGCAATGGATACTTTCACTGTTGGTCTGAGTTTTAGTTCTTTTTACTTAATAAAATTAAATGCTAGTTTTAAAGCGTTTTGGTAGGGTTTCGTGGATCCTTGGGAGATTTTTGTTTGCTATTTTAAATAAATAATTAATTTGAAAGTTTGCATTCTTTATAAATACAAGCCCTAAATTTCTAATGTTTAAAGAATTTATAATACAAAGATTATTTGAACTGATGTGATCCTGTGTAAAATAATCAGCATAAAATAAATTCTGTAAAAGAAATATAGGAAAGATTTTTAAAGGTAAACATGGTTTATGTGGAGATCTAGCACAAGTTAGCACAACTAGCTCTACTAGATCTTGCACTCAATTTTAAGACAAGGTTAAATATGGAATAAAGTCTTTAACCATAAACATAGCAATGTACTTAGATAATTTAATGTTTCACCGTGGGAGCCCATACCATTCAGCCCTTGCTCCATAAACAAAAATTAGATTATAACTATAGAATCGAAAGTGATGTATAGTACTTTTAAATTTAAATCCTAATTCATTCAGCTGTAAAATAATATGTGGTTTCATACATAATTTATGTAGCTTGCCTCTCCCTTGAAGAACCTGCACACTCAAACACTAGTTAATGGAACAAAAATCTTTTTAGCTAACCTATAGTTGTGAGCCAAATAACTTTGGAACTACCATGTTCCTCCCAACCATGACCCTTAGAACCATTCCTGGTTCTATCTAGATCCCCCCGAGCTGGTTCCAACATGCAATAGAAAAATAGAAGACCTAGGAAAGACTGTTGATGATGATTAGATCTTGGAAATAATAAGCTCCTTCAGTTCCGTGGGACAATTCTCTTCCCTTACCATAAGAGAATGATAGAAAGAAAAAGATGACCCCCCACCTTGGGAATTGTCCTTCTTTATATAGTTGAACTTTTAGAAATATAGTTGTTGAGTTAATAATAATAGTTCTACTAGTAACTTCAGTTTTTATTTTAAATTTGATTTATAATATATGTAAAAGACATTTTAACTTATTACTTACTCCTAGTTTATCTAGGACTTTTAACTTGTTCCTTTATGACTTTATCTTAAAGTAAATTTAATAATTTATTTACTTCGTTATAACTATGTGTTTCTATAAGTTAGACCACAATATTTCCTTTATATATAATAATGATATGAATAAATATCTTATGCATACTATTTATACATGAGTGAGACTTCTTTTATAAATAATAAATCTGATTATTTAATTAATTAAATAGCATAATAACTCTTTGATAACTATTTAATACAAGGTCCAATTATTTGGACAAGGTCTTTTGGTAGGTTTGGGTAGTTGACTAGGTTAGGTAACTCTAGGTCCCTCTTGTATGTTGGATTCCCTCGTTTAACATGGTAGGTTCCGCAGTCCTTGATGATAGATATAAATGATTCATTTAACCAATTAAATAATTGTGATGAATAGTACTTCTATTCAGAGTCTTCTCGACTCAACAATTTTAAGATCAAGTAACCCCGAGTGCTCTTCAGAGATTTTGCTCAACACTTTCACATGGGTGTTACACTAGTGCAATTCCAGAGCATCCTGCTCAACACTAGTACTAGAATGTTTTTGTGAAGCGCACCTAGACATACAAATGGCCTTGGATCCGATACTTATTATCCATCTTGGAGTGCTCCAGGGCTTATGCCCAACACTCTATGTACATCGGGGCTTACGCCCAATACATAAAAAAAGTCCTCTATGTACATTGGGGCTTATGCCTAGTACACAGGTCATCCATGTGCTGCAGAGTCCACACTCAACACATCATAAAGTCAATCATGTATATCATAACTCTGCACAGTATGTAACAAAGGTCAGCTCAATATATTAGGGTTTTGTACCCAATCTCATAATAAAACATCAATTCATACATTGGGGCTTTCCACCCGGTATATAGCAATAACCTGCATCTGTTAGGGTCCATTCTCAAATATGTATAACTACAATAAAAAATACGTCATGTGCATTGGTGCTTATGCCCATCATATAATAAAAGTAAAACATATGCATTGGGGCTTACGCCCAGTATATCAACATAAATCATATGCATCGGGGCTTTACTCCCAATATATAACATCAATATAAACATCAAAATTTGGGATATTACATCCCTCCCCGCTTATAACAACACCATCCTAGTGTTCTAGGGACAAGAAATGAAGTCATGAAATAAGGCGTGGTAAGCCTCCTTCATGGTGGTTTCATTTTCCCAAGTAGCCTCCTCTGGTCCAAAGTGCCTCCATTTCACTTTCAATTGGATGATGGTTCATCTTCTAAGTTGCACCTCTCTCTTGTCTAGAATGTGGAGCGGCTACGACATGAATTCCCCTTGGGTTCTACCTATAATAAGGACCAATCAATCACGTGCTTAGTATCATAGACATATTTATTTAATAAAGATGCATGAAAAATAGTATGAACTTTTACATGAGTTGGTAAGGCTAACTCATATGCTACTGACCCTTTCTTTGCTAGTATCTCAAAGGGTCCACAAAATATGGGGGCTAACTTTCTGCATTTCCCCAAGCTCAAAGAGCTTCTCCTTACCTTTACTTTCAAGAAGACATGCTCGTCGACTTGGTAATCTTTGTCTTTTTTTTTCTTATCTGCATAACTCTTTTGGAGGTCTTGTGCCTCTTTCAAGTTTTGTTGTACTTTGGTAACTAGCTGCTCCAAGTCCTTTAGTAAATCTGGACCCAGCATAAGTTTGTCTACTGGACTATCCCAGGTCACCGGTGTCCTACACTTTTTTCCATAGAGTACCTTGAAGGGACTCATCTTGGTAGAGGTCTGGTATCCGTTGTTGTAAGAAAAATCTGCTAGGTGTAGATAATCCTCCCATTTCGTGGGGTTGTTCATAACATACATCCTAAGCATATCCTCAAGGATTTGGTTCAACCATTCCATCTGTCCATCGGTTTCTGGATGGTACACAGTACTGAAATGAAGTTGTGTCTCCAAACCGGAGAAAAATGACCTCCAGAAGTTACTAGTGAAATTCTTGTCTCGATCTGAAATGATTTCCTTGGGTATCCCATGCAATCATAAGATCTCTTTTAGGAAGATGTCCACGATGTGGACAGCTTTGTAAGTAGACTTCACTGGTATAAAGTATATTGCTTTTGATAACTTGTCTAATACTACAAAGATGGAGTCATCTTGTCTCTTACTCTTGGGTAATCCCGTGATGAAATCCATACTGATGACCTCCCACTTCCACTCTAGAATGGGTAATGGTTGTAGTAATCCTGAAGCGTGCTGGTGTTCTACTTTGACCAGTTGGCACTCCTGGCACATAGTGATGAATAAGGCTACGTCGGCTTTCAACTTAGGCCAAAAGAAGTGTTTCTTTACTGCTGATATCATATTTTGATATCCCGGATGCCTTGAATAGGGTTTCTGATGGAACTCTGTGAGGATGTGAGGTCTAATGTTTCCTCTCTCTGGAACATAAAGTCTCTATTTCAACCATAGCAGTCCTAACTCATCTATTTTATATTATTTTTGTTGTTGGAATAACCTATCCTCTTGGATATTTTTAACGATCTCAACCTAGAATCAGTCGTTCTTACATGTCATTCTAATCCCGTCGTGCAAATCTAAGTCAGTTTGACTTACTGTCACCTCATATAACATATGAGCCTATCGACTTAAAGCATCAACAATCTTGTTCTCCTTTCCTTTTATGTGCTTTAGCTCAAAGTGGTACTCACTAAGGAAGGCTAGCCACCTGGCTTGCCTAGAATTTAGGTTAGGTTGGTCAAACAAGTACTTCAAACTCATGTTGTCTGTATTCAGTAGGAACTTCTTTCCCATAAGGTAATGCCTCCACATCTTCAAGGCGTGGATAATGGCGGCTAGTTCAAGATCGTGTGTGGGGTATTTTTGTTCATGTTCCTTCAACTTTCTTGACTTGTAGTAGATGGAGAAGTCATTCTGCATAAGGAATCCAGCGAGTCCTTCTTTGCTTGCATCTATGCAAACAACGAAGTCTCCGTTGGGATCGGCTATCTGTAAAATAGGTGCGCTCGTCAAAAGTTGCTTTAACTTTTGAAAACTTTCCTCACAATTGGTCATCCAAAGGAACTTATTTTCCTTTTTATGCGAGGAAGTCATAGGACAAGCAATCCGCAAGAAGTTCTCAATGAACTTTCGGTAGTATCCAGCTAAACCTATGAACGATCTTATGTCGGTCATGCACATGGGTGTAGGCTATTCCTCTATGGCTTTAATATTTTTAGGGTCGACTACTATCCCCTTCTAAAAAATGATGTGACCTAGGTACTGTATATGGGGTTTGTGGAAATCACACTTGCTAAACTTAGTGTACAGTTGGTGTTCACGTAGTACTCGTAACACTATCCGGAGATTTTCTTCGTGTTCTTCTTCACTTTTGGAGTAGATAAAAATGTCATCAATGAAGACTAAAATGAACTTGTCTAGGTATTTACAAAAGATGTTGTTCATCATGCACATAAAGTTTGTGAGTGCATTCGTCAATCCAAAAGGCATTACCACAAACTCATAATGACCATATCCGGCTTGAAATGAGGTCTTACTGATGTATTCATCACGGATTCTTACTTGGTGATATCCAGATCGTACGTCGATATTCAAGAAGATATTTGCTCCTCTGACTTGATCAAACAAGTAATCAATTCTAAGGAGTGGGTAATGGTTCTTGATGGTCAACTTGTTGAGTTGACCATAATCGATGCACATCCGCATCATCCCATCCTTCTTCTTGACAAAGAGTATTAGTGCTCCCCAAGGAGACACACTTGGTTAGTTGTATGCTTTCTCAATCAACTCTTGTAATTGAAGCTTGAGCTCCACCAATTATGGTGGACTCATGCGGTAAGGGGCTTTAGAAACTAGTACTGATCCGGGTGTCATTTCTATGGAGAAGTCTAGGTCTCGTTTACGTGGTAGCCTTGGAATTTCCTCGGGAAATATATCCTTGAATTATACAAGGCCTGGGAATTCATCGATCTTTTGTTCCCTATCGGCTTGTTGTTTCAGTCGAATTCTTGCCATGTGAAAATTGTCCTGCAGAATGAGAAGAAACTGATCACGGTTTCGAAGAATTGAGTCAATTGCCTGAACTAGGGAGCTGCTGAAGGTGTATGGAAGAAGAACTGGTGGTGCTTGTCCAGAGACTACTTCATATGGTTTCCTTTGAGATGTGGTACTATACCACTTGAGTGCTTCTAGGAAATCCATAGAAATAGTTGTCCAAATCTGTGGAGGGATGGGCAAGGGTTCAAGCAGTCCCAAAAGGAGGGTCGTTTCATCCTTGTTGACCTAGAAAGTATCACAGTCAACCACCATCCGTTGAATTGTTCTTTTGCGTCCTTTCCAAAACAAGTTACATTTTTCCTGGTCATACGTTTTAAGGAACCCAGAGTGCCCTACTGATGAAGAAGCATGTCGTTCATAGAAGAGATAGCCCCGTTGAACAGATTGCAACCAATTTGGAACAAGCGGAGAATTAGTTATAAGAGAAATTGGGTCATCAAATGTGCGAGGAGGAGCATCTTCCACCATATTGTCCTTACCCTTCTGGTCAGTGGTCGCATAGTCATAACCCATGAGTTGGATAACCCATTTCAGGTGTGTTGGGGACGAGACCCCTTGTTCCAGGAAAGTTTCCAGACTCTGGAGATCAGTCTTGATGCAGAAATAATTCTCCAATAGGGATAGCTGCCACTTCTGTAATGTATGCAAAATAGTCATCATTTCCTGTTGAGAGGTAGATGCGGCTAAATTCTTACCGGAAAGGTCTGTTGAAGGCAACAAGCTCATTGGTTCAGCAAAGACACCTGCATATCTATCAAAGGAAGTAGTGGAGACTGTTGATGGGTGCATCTGAATGGAATGGAGTTGAGTGATGACACCATGTGAATTCTTCTTAAGTATTTTTTCCAGGCGATGTGAACTGATGATGTAGAGAGACCCTGGTTGTAAGCCCATAAATTTGTGTTGTGCCCCATTGACTGAAAACTGCATCCAAAGTTCAGCAAAATCCCATAATATGGGGCCAAGTGTGCATAACCATTGAATGCCAAAAACCACATCACATCTTCCTAAGGACAAGGAAAACATGTGAGAGTGCAGGTTATAATCTGCCATAGAGATACGCACATTGTGACACTTCCCCTTGCAAGGTAAGGTGCCCCCATTGGCAAACATGACTTCAAAGTGGGAGCAAGGATGGACAAAACAATCAGCCTGTATGGCAATCCGAGGATCAATGAAGTTATGAGTGCTACAAAAATAAATGAGTAGGGTAAGAGGGAGCTTCTTGAAGTATCCCCTGACTCGCACTGTTTGTCGGGTGGTGACGCCGGTTACAACATGGAGAGAGATCTCGGGTGGGTCATCCTGAGATGGGGTGTCAACAGGTGGGTGTTGAATGTCGACCTGATCATCTACTGTATCTGGAGCTTCTTCATCAAGTTCTGAGGCAGGCGGAGAATCCACATCCAAGAGATAGAGCTTTTGTTGAACACATCTATGTCCCTGAGTGAATTTCTCATCACAATTATAACAAATCCTTTTTCTCGGCGTTCCTGCATCTATGTTTCAGAGAATTGCTTGATAGGAGTTGGTTGAGGAGCAGGCGTGATGGGAGGTCATTGGGAATCCATATTTCTGAAGGCAACAAAGGTGGGTTTGGAGCGTTGTTGAGCTGCGATCTTGTCCTCGTCCAACTTAGCCAACCCTAGGACTTCCATCATTGTGTTGGGACAAAACATTTTGACCTCTGAGCGCATTTCATCCTTGAGACCACTGATAAAACAACTCCTGTAGAATTCATCAGACAATCCTTCTGTGTGATTGGCTAGTTTCTCAAATTCCGTCTAATACTCTCTCACTGTGCCAGTTTGGTGAAGTTTAGTGAGTGCTCCTGTGAAGTCGTCAAAAGCATTAGGACCAAATCGTGGCAAAAGGAGTTGGCAAAAATCTGTCCAGTTTGGCTCGGGATGAGCTTTGATGTACCAACGGTACCATTGAAGGGCTTCCTGTTCCAAATGAAAGGATGCAAGTGGAACTTTCTGGACATCAAAAGTATTATGCAGACTGAAATATTGTTTTGCTCGGTATATCCATCCAGTCGAATCAGTACCACTGAAGCGAGGAAAATCAAGCTTCAGCCCACGAAAATTGCTGGAAGAAGAGAACCCGGTGGCTGCAAAAGATTTTGGTTGTCGGTTATAATTCATGGCTGAATGCTGAAGATGGAGGCTGAGAAATTTTTCATCCATATCTTGGAATTTGGTTTGGATGGCTACAAGTGCTTCCTCCATGGTTTTTGCTCCTGTGCGAGTGACAACCATAACCAGGATCTTTTTTTTTTGTTTGTTTGTGGGAGGGGGGGGAGGGATGGATAGAAAAACACAAACACAAGCTTATTTAGTAAGGGGAAATTTGGATTTGGGAAAAAATCGGAGGGGTAATTGGGGTTTGACTAGGTGTTCAACACTTTCTAAGGGACAGGGAAGCAAAAAATGGGGATTTCAAAAGCGGGAACTCTATGGTAAAATTTGAAGGCAATCGGGTGAAAATTGAAGAAGTTATGGCAAACCCTAAAAATAGACAAATGTGGGGTTTCTGGTCTTGGGAAGTGGAATTTGGGATAGGGTCTTCAGGAATGAAATAGGCAGAATGGGATTGCAGGGATGTTAGTGAAGTTTCAGGGAAAACAGAGTTGAAACAAGGGAGATATGGCCGAAAAACATAATTTTATACTCCCTCCTTTTTTTTTTCTTATTCAGAAATGGATTGGCAACAGCGGCGCAGAAGGGATCCGCAACAGATGGATCTGCAATGGCATGGAAGGGATCGAAAATGCCTGGATCTGAAACGGCGACTGGATCTGGAACGACTTTCAGAATAGATCTGAAACAGCTGGATCTGGAGCGGAAGTGATCGGCAACAGTTCAACTTAAAATAGATATGGACCCCAGGTATGTACGGCTTCCTAACAGTTTAGGTGTTTCACTCGGCCACCAATTCTGTCTGACGGCTTGCGTATTGGGGCAGTACCCCTCACTTCATGCCTCAGGTAAAACTGATAACCGCTTTGCCACAAATGACGGCTCTTGGTTTACCTCATGGGTGGGAACTAGTCAATCAGGTAGGGGTTGTTGCCCTTTTCGCTGGCAGGTCCTCTCAATGGGCCGACTACTTTGGGGTTCCTGTGGTACTCCTCACAATGAGTTTTAGGGATTATGCCCAATTACTTCCCACAGTTAAGCGGATAGGGATCATTCCCAAATCCAAAGCTGCAACAAATGCGAAAAAAAAAATTTGGCAAAAATTCCACCCAACGAGCCCAAGAAAGTGCTCTGATACCAGATGATACGAACCGTTGCACCAAAACCTCGAGGTGTTAGTGAAGGCCGCCCACTAGGATCTTAACACTTTAGATATATTTTAATACAATATCATGTAATATATCTTCAATTTGATTTTTTTTTTTGGAATCTATTTAACAAACATTTAGATATCGGATTTGACAGCTCAACTAATAGAGCTAATTCACCTAGCTTCTATTGTAAGAAATGCTTATCATTATTTATAAAAGAAATTGATTTGATAATAACTCAAAATTACAAAACCACATAATATTTGTCAGAATAAATTAATGTTAATATAAGAGGCTACCTAAGGTATAAGTTTAATTTTTTTTACACAAATCTGTTTGAAATCTTTATCCATAACCTTGCTCTCTAACAAAAGTTGGAGAAGAAACCTAAATTTAGTTTTTCATAAGTTCTAACTCTAATCCTAACCTTAACATCCAAAACCAAATGAGAAGTCATCCAAAGTAAATAACCACCTAACTAAAGCATAAACATCCTTTAAGTTGATTTTGTTAATTTAATCATGTGAGTGGAAAACTACAACCCTATTTTAACATAAATGAGAAAGTTTGAATATGTATATTTGAAAAAAAAAATGTAGTTTGAATATTATATATAACATAATTTATCTTTTTTTTTTAATTTATTGTTTTATAATTTAAAAAATATTTTTATTTAAAAAATATTAAATTATTGATAAATATTATTTAACAAATAAATATAATTTTTATTTAAAAATTTATTACTTTATTTAAGAAGCTAATTATTAAAAATATGAAAATAAATTTCATATATATATATACATACTACCAACCAAATTTATCAAGTATTTTAACATCCCTACAAACAAACGAATCAACCGACATCCCCTATGCTCACGGCTCTTTCGAGCTTATTTCTCAGCTCTGAATACCAAAAGTGACACCCTATTTTTCATTTTATAGTTTCGAGGAGAGGTAATCACTAAAACTGATATGCAGTGGTATAAAAATGAATATATCTCATATTGAAGCCATTCACCAACTAAATTTTCTTTAAACTAATGTGGTTGTAAGAAACAATTCCCACTATAAACTAATATGGCTGAATTGTCATATGTGTAGAGGTTCTAAACTCTCATAAGTAAAGGGATAAAAGCTATTCAAAATAGTAACTTCGAGAAAAGAAAATCTAAATATGGAATGTTAGCTCTCTACCATACCATGATAACTTCCACTCTGCAAGCCCACTAGCCGTTGGGTTGCGTACAAATTTGATAGGTGGCTTATTACTAAGTGAGCTCTTTTTACACCTATATTTCAATATAACTTTCCTTTTATAAAGCGTCGAGGAATCAGAATCCCGATGCCATCCATTGACACGTTGTTATTAAATATAGTAAATTACAATGACATGACTAAGAGGCATCCTGCCATGACCATCCGTAAACGCATTGTTCATGTTTACGATAATGACATCAATGTTCATTGCAGGCAATCCATCGGCATAAGGAAATGAGCATGTGAAGTTGAATGATCCAGGAAAATCACAGGGTTTATAAATTGGGGAGACGTGAAAATAGTAGGTGCTTTTTCACAAACCAAAATAGAAAGTAAAATAAAGCTAAGCAAAAAGCCAAAAGAAAGCTACAATGGCTTGTTTATATATAGAGAGCATCAGGAGCTCCAAGGCTTTTCATCTTTGCAAATATTTTTGCATTACAAGCCGTTATAGTAAAACATGGAGGAGATTTTCAGGAAGATGAAGCCCGCATGTCGTCGGTGTAAGTCGTGGGAGTATTGCAGGTTTAGGTTTATGAATAACAAGAGATGCTGCAAGAAGTTGCAGCCTAGATATATCTGTGGAAGGTGCACCAAATATTTCACTCTCGGAGGAAAGCTCTCTAACACTTCCTCAATCTCACCTCCAAAAGCTCGAATTTCTCCTAATAGCTGCGCAAGCAACTTTGCTGCTGCTTCTCCTCTTCACATGAGTTCACCTGATGATCAGTATGTTGCTGGGCATTCTTCAGATAGTTGTTGGATGGTAAGAACAAATATGGCAGTAACACATGTTACTGGAAGGAATTTATGTAGTCATAGTTTTGTGAATCCATGCTGCGAAATCAATTCAGGAAGCAATGAATGCCAGGGAATGTGGTCGGCGCATGATGGCCAATGGTCAGATATTTATGACACAAGTTGTTTTCATCCTTATGATAGCCAGTCAGGAGCTGAGCTAGTTCGTTTTACCTTTTTGGAGAATTTTAGTGAATATCTAATGGCCCCAAATCTAGGGTTTAGCCACTATGTGAATAATATTCCACCTTTGAATAATGTTGAGCCAGTTGAGCCGTTAGAGAGATCCCAAGAAAGGGATTTGGACAACGATTTGTTGCTGTCAGAATACTTTGCAGAAAATTCTGTGAATCGAATATCAGTAGTTGGAGGAGAAGAAAAACAAGAAGAGCATAATGCAGAAGACAGCAGTACGAATTTGTTAGGCGGAGTAGACCTGGTGTTACATTCGGAGATGGATAGTATTTTTCCCGTGCGATCAAATGACCTGGGTGATGAAAATGAATGGTTGATCGATTTATTTGCAAAAGTCGGAGGAGAGAGCAGTGAAAACAGTGCAGACCGTACAAGGTATGGTTCAGAATTGGAAAATGATTGGTTGATGAATGTTTTTTCAAAAGACGGAGAGAGCAGTACAAGGCGTGGTTTAGAATTGGAAAATTCAGATGGATGCTTGCAATTGGAATTATTTGATTCAGATTTCCCAGAGATACCAACAAATGCAGGATTTTATGCTCATCATGTGGATACTTTTGAAGGAGAATGGAAAGTGGACGAAATTACGAATCTATGGATGTTTTAATAATAAAGTTAAATGGCCTTTATAAAGTTAAAGGCCTTTATAAGTTCTAGTTTTCAGTTATATGGCCTTTATAAGTTCTTGCTACTGGAATTTATGAAAAATCGGATAATAGAGTCCGAAAAATATATGCCTCTGAATTATGAAACATATAACTGTTTAGTTCCTGGATTCATTGATGAATCATATAATTTTTTTATATATGTGAATTCGTTTTTTTTAAATTATTATGCCCATCCTCATTCTATGATAGATTTTTAGAGGATTGAGTGTTCTTTTAATTAACTTTGATTACAGATATAAGTGTTCTTTTAATTAAATTTCAAACTGTTAAAAATCTTTTAATTGATTTTTCACAGAAGGTTAATAGCCAAGCGGATTTGAGGTCCCATCGCAAGGTATCAACATTGTGCTTTATATGTTTTCTGGCACCATCTTCACATGAGTGGTGAACAAAGAATACTGGAGGAGAAATTCTGTGGAAGAACACGGTCCACCGTTTCATTAGTATAATAATATTTAGATACTTTTAACGGCAAGTTTTCATTTGGTTACAACCGTTTGATAATAAAGAAGCCATAATATTACGTTTAGAGCCGAGTCAAACACTTCTAGTTTTTCGTATTTATTCAATGTATATGCAATTTCAAATATATCTCGCCTATTTTTATTTACCTAATGTTAATGATCTCCCTTTTTATTTACTTCCATTGATTTTTAAAATGCATTGCTTTAATGTTAATGATCTTATTTTACATAGTTTCAAGTAAGTAACCATGTCAAACTTTTAATAATAGTTATAATTAAACTTATGCAAATTTAATTCTTTAAGTATTTTATTTTATTTTTTTATAATATTTTAATATTTTAATATTTATATTAAATAACACAAATCTATTATACATTATTATTATTTTTATATTAAAATACATAAATATATTATACATTATTCTTCTTTAAACAAATATTGCTTTAATTACAAAAAAATCATTTAAAATAAATTTTCACTTGTCTTAAAACCATTAAAAAGTTAGAATTGTTTGTAAAATGTTGAGATAATTCTATTCATTTTTCTAAATATTATTTATAAATAAAATTGTTTTGATTTATATATATTTTTTAATTTTTTTGTTTTTTGAATTTTAAACTTTGTAAAATTTTGAAAATAAAAATAAATTTTAATTTTTTTTTTTTAATCCTAAGTTGATGGGTTAATAATATTATTGTATTTAATAACAAAATCAATATTATTGATTAACTTTTTAATTCATTCATCTTAATAATGATTTATGAATATTTTAAATGTTTTAGAAAAAAAAAAAAACCACATCAACTAATTTTTTTTATTTTTTTTAAAGTTTTATAAACTAAAATTAATTTAAATAAGAATTAATAATAGTCATTATCAACATCAATTAAATTTTGAAATTTTTCGTTATCTTTACTATTTGAATTTTTTCATTCTCTTTATTATTTAAATTTTTTCATTATTTTTACTATGTAATGTGCTAGAAGAAGCATTTTATTACATAGTAATCATTCTAAAAAAATATATACTTTTATATTTGGAAGATCTTATTAGGAGAGAAATTTATTTGTCTATCTATTTAAAATAATAGAAATATAAATAATTTTATGATTATTATATTATTTAGAATTAATTAATTTGTTTTATATTAATATTTGAAGGGGACTCGAAGGTGGAAGGGAGTCGCGACAGGATGCAGACGGCGAGCGGGGCTATGAGGGTTTTGGGAGGGCCATCCCTGTCAGGGATCGGTCAGCCTCGTGCATAGCATTGACATGGGACGCTGATGGGAATATGGACTTCTATCCATCGATGGGGGTTTGTTAGTTCTTTTTTTTATTATTTTTGGCAGGAGGGCTGTTTGGCTATCTAGGGTTTGGAGAACTGTGACGGTTTGGATGAACCATTTATGCAGCCATGGAAGAACAGGAAGCCGTTGGAAGTGTATGTGACAGGTTGGACGGTCGCGTTGGATTGGGGATGCCATGTGGGAGGGAACTTGATGAGATGGTGGATTTTCCGGTGATGGGATCTGAGATGCTTCAGCCGGTGGGAATGGAGTCGTTAAACTTTTCAACTGATTTTTCTCCATCTGCTCTCTTCTCTTCGCTGGAGCAGCTTACACCTGGGAGTGGGAAGGGCCCTGTGGCGGAACAATAGACAGTTGATCTGCTTGGGGATACGAGCTGGAGGGAAGCAGGGTTATTTTTCTCAAAGGCCCTAGGGTTTTCTGCTGCAACGGCGCCGGGTGGGGCTGAGGTGAAGGAGGGTTTCGACAGGGTTGCGGCGGAGGGTGTGGCTCGACAGGGTCGGCTGGACAATAGTTCAAGTGGGTTCTCATCGGAGGAAGATAGAAGGGTTTCCCTCGAGGTTGCGGAGCAACGGGGTTTTGGCTCTCCGGAATGGGATGGGAGATGGGGGAAGGAGACCTGTGAGGTTGCTGAGGGTACGAAGAAGGGTGGGGGAGGCACTGCGAAGAAGCGGAGGAAGAGCTGGATCAAGATTAAAGTGGTCAGGAACTATGCGGTGGGTGAAGACATAGCATGGGGTAATGTTCTGCAGATGGCACATTTTACCCTCGTTGGCAGGGTTATGGGACGCTTTACCCTCGTTGGCAGGGTTATGGGACGCAATTTCTCTAGAAAGACGGTGGTGGATTGGGTTGGGGAAAATTGGAAGGATCTGGTGGGTCAGTTGTCGGTGGTGGTGGAGATGAATAGGGGGTGGTTCGCTTTCAAATTCTCTAAAGAGGAGGAGCTGCGGAGGGTTTTGAATAAGAATTGGCATCTCAATCATACTCCGATGCTGCTGAAGCCATGGCACTCTTTGTTCGATACCAGCCGTGAAAGGGTGGATGTAGTTCCGCTTTGGGTTCATTTTCCAGCCCTTCCTCTGCACTTCTGGGACATACATCATTTCAAACAGATTGGGGATATATTGGGGACTTTCCTGGAGGCGGATATGTCATTTGAGGAGACTCTATGTCAAAAGGTGGCGCGCATTCTGGTTAACATCAATATCAGAGAGGGGTTGGCAGAAGAAATTAAGATGGAATGGGGTCCGGAGACCATCACTCAAATTCTGGACTATGAAAATGTGTTGTTTAGGTGCCGGCGATGTCACGCTTATGGACACCTTGTATCCGATTGCAGCCTTCCATTCCGGAATCAGATGGGGGGTCGAAGAAATCTTACTTCAGGAGATGAGGCTCGCTACACAGAGATTGGATCGGGTTCTTCCGATTTTGTACTTTCCTCTTCAGATGACCTTGGGAATGTGCCGTCAGATGAGGAACCTACTCAGGTGTGTCTAGTGGTGGAACAGACTGCGGCTGAACAGATGGAGCTGGTGACTACACAGAAGCTTGAAGATGTACTTCGGGGACCTGACTTCCCTGGTTTCTCCTCTCTCTCTTTACCCCATACTGTCAATTTATTTATGAACTCTGTTACATTATTGAGGCAAGATTGGGTGGAGGGTCTGAGCAACCTTTCTCTCTCGAGCAATGTGGGTCCTGGGGGGTCTCGGTCCGGTTTTCACGTTGGTAAGAGGAATGAAACAGTTATGATTTCTCCCACTTTGGAACCGGTATTGGAACCTGTTACTGCTAGTATCGGTGCTGTGGATGATACCCCACATGGATTATTTGACCCTGATCCCGGTGAAGATTTTGAGGAGGATTACCTCTCTCCCACGAAGTCACATAGATCCAGATATTTACTTCGTTCCTGTACGAAAACTTCTTCTGCGGGGATGGGGAAAAACACTACTCCTGCTCGCAAGGGAAGGGGAAGAAAATCTAATATTCATAAGGCACAATCTAGGGCAAGGGTTGATCTTATGGAAGGGAAACAAATTACGATTGTTAATGCACTTAGAGCGGGGAATGCCTTGAAGAAAGGGCGTTTATGAAGATAATGTCTTACAATTTCCGAGGTCTGGTTGGGCCCAACAAGAAATCAGCCTTCAGAAGGGTGCTTACTCTTGAACACCCGGATGTGATCTTGCTACAAGAGACCTTAGGTGAAGGAGATGTTATTAAGAATCGTTTGGAGAGCTGGCTGCCTGGATGGTCCTTTCTCACTTTGGATGTAAAGGGACGTTTTGGGGGGCTGGCTGTGGGATGGAGGCTTAGTAATTTTAAGTTGGTGAATTCATGGGGAATGGATTCTGTTCTTTGTGTTGATGTTATGTCGGTTGATTTGGGGAACATTTTTAAGGTGATTAATATCTATGGACCTTACATGCATCGCATTGACTTTTGGGACTCACTGTTTGGAAATCCCCTAATGAGTAGTGACACATTGATCATTGGGGGGGATCTAAACTTTTCACTGGGGATGAATGAGGTATGGGGACCACATGCTCATGTGGATTCGTTGGCTGGCTACTTTGTTCAGAAGTTAATGGTAAAGGGTTTGTTGGATATAGAACCACTCAAGCTGAAACCGACCTGGAGAAATAATCGCAGTGGGGATGCTAGGGTGGCGAAAAGGATTGATCATTTTCTGGTGGCTGAACAGTTGGTGGACAGATTCTTTCAGGTTCGACAGTGGGTTGGTAATGGGGGTATATCTGATCATTTCCCTATCTTTTTTGAGATACAAAAAGGGCCTACAAATCCTCCGAGCCCCTTGAAATTCAATAAATTATGGTTACAAGATGAGACCTTTAAGAATCTCTTTCTTACTAACTGGATACCCTTTGATAGGGATCAGGATCGATCAGTTGCCTTTCAGTTTGCAGATAATATTAAAAAGATGAAAAGATTTGTCAAAGACTGGGCTATTGCTAAGAAAGGTAGGGAAGATGCAGAATTGAAACAAGTGGAGGATGAGCTCCTGTGGATTTATGAGGGTGAAGGGGGAGGAATTAACTCTCAGGAATCCATGGAGGCTCTTATCAGATTGGAAGGGCGATGGAACAAAATGTTATGTGATATGGAGGAGACATGGGGGCTGAAGAGCAGAGCGATTTGACTAGAATGTGGGGATGATAATACAAAATTTTTCCATGCTTATGCGAGAGGGAGAAAGGCAGCTAATACCATATGGAGTCTGAAGGACAATGAAGGACACACCCATATCAATTCGATGATAAGGCCAGGTGTGGGGTAACACATTTTAAAAATTTGTTTCGGGCACCAAATCAGGCTACTATTGCTGAGATGATCAAAGTGGCAGAGATATTTCCTAGTTTTGTTGATGATGAAGGTAATAGGGAACTGATGAAGGCATTAACGGAGGAGGAGCTTAAGAAGGTACTCATAAGCTTTCAAAAAGACAAGAGCCCTGGCCCTGACGGGTGGACTATTGATTTCTTCCTGGATCTCTTTGAGATTCTGGGGAATGACCTTATGGCAGTTGTTGAAGACTCCAGGGAATCAGGGAAAATACCGGCAAGTTTCAATTCTACTTTTATCGCCCTCATTCCTAAGTCTGATAATGCAATGTCACTAAAAAGTATCCTCTCACAACATATATCTGCAGAACAGTTTGGGTTTTTGGAGGGTCGACAAATACATGAGGCTGTTGGAGTGGCTCAGGAAGGGATGCATAGTTTGAAGACCAAGAATCTGAAGGGAGCCATACTAAAAATTGATCTCTCCAAGGCCTATGATAAAGTGAGTTGGTTGTATCTTCGCCTACTTTTTACTCATCTGGGGTTTGGTATTGCTTTTATTAGATGGGTTATGTCCTGCATCACTATTGTATCCTTCTCTGTACTTATCAATGGGGCGGCTTCAACTTTCTTCCATGCTGAAAGGGGTCTTAGACAGGGATTTCCTTTATCCCCGCTGCTCTTCCTGTTGGTTGCTGAAGGACTCAGTAGGGCCATTAGCAGGGCTAAGGCCGAAGGGCATTTTCAGGGGATTCCGGTGGCTACAAATATGTATAATACACATTTGCTATTCGTGGATAATGTTTTAATCTTCTGTTCTGGAAGCAGAGGGGATACTCGTGTACTAAATGAGATATTGGAACTATTTTCTAAGGCCACTGGTATGGAAATAAATGCTGGGAAGTCTACCTTATCCACTCATTTGCTGAGACCAGAAGAGGAGGCAGAAATCACTAGGTTATTTCCTTTCAACACTGCGGGACTTGAGGATGGTCTGAAATACCTTTGGTTCTCGATAAAAGCTAATTTATATGTGAAGAGGGATTGGGCTTGGTTGGTTGGGAAGGTGGAGAAAAGACTGATGGTTTGGAGCCATAGGTGGCTTTCACGAGCAGGCCGACTGGTCCTGTTCAAGGCAGTACTGGAAGCAATTCCTGTATACTGGATGTCATTAGCCTGGATACCTAAAGGAATTCTTGAAAGCATTAGGAGGATCTGCTTTAGGTTTCTTTGGAGCGGCAAGAAGGATGTACAGGTAACTCCTTGGGTAAATTGGAAGAGACTTGCAGTTCCAAAAGGTTTGGGGGGCTAGGGGATTAAGAACATTTTCTTGTTTGCTAAGGCTCTGGCAGCCAAGGGGGGATGGAGACTGGTGACGACTACTAGTCTATGGACCAGGGTTATCAAACAGAAATACTTGGCCGAATATAGCATTGAAGACTGGATTAGGGTTTCTAGAAAATCACATTTGGGGGGATCGATGATTTGGAAGGCTGTGGTAAAATCTTTTGGTCTAATTGAATCCAAGTTAGCCTGGAATGTGGGGAATGGTGAAAAGCTGCTGGTTGGAAGGGACCCATGGTTGGGATGCACACATGAACATATTCTACCAGGTCATGTTATTGCGGCACTTGGAAGATTAGGGATTCACACACTAAGTCAGTTGGTTATTCCGAGACCTGTGGAGTCTTGGAGACAGAGATGGTATAGGGCAAACACATTGGGGCTTCAGGAACAGGAGTCGACTATCTTGGAGGTTTATATCCGTCATTTGGAAGTGGCAAATGTATTGTTGAATGATGGGGTGGATTCTCTGGTCTGGGAGGCGGATCCGGAAGGTAAGTATACACCCAAGGCAGGTTATACCTTATTAAGTTCAGAAATGGAACAGAGGGGGGTTGTTTGGTGGTGGAAGTCTCTCTGGATGTTAAAATGCCCTGCAAAATCGAAAATTTTTATGTGGTGTGTACTCGAGAACAAAGCACCTACATGGGATAATCTGCTGAAGAGGTCCTTTCAGGGGCCAAGCTGGTGTGTGCTCTGCAAAAGGGAAAATGAGACTGCTTTACACCTGTTCCTTACATGCCCCTATTCTGTTGCAGTTTGGAAGGAGTGCACAGTTTTGGTGGGATTTATTTGTCAATGGGATGGAGAGTCGATTGGGGAAGCATGGGAAACATGGTGGAGGAGGAACACTGTTAAGACTTATAAGTGCCTACCTCTGCTTGTTATCTGGGGGATATGGATGGTACGAAACAATGCTATCTTCAATGAAAAGCCATGCCTTCCAGAGATAACTGCAGCTCAAACTATTGGTATCAGCAAGTCACTACCTGAACATATAAGGGCTGTCAATCAACGTAGGAACCTGGAGGTGGAGATTGATCGATCTCGGCCATGGGCTTTTTTCGATGGGGCCTCACAGCACAATCTGTGTGGGGGTGGCGCGGTACTCCATCTTTCAGATACGCTTTCATTCACTCTTTCTATGGGACTCGGGGTGGGCTCTAACAACTTTGCCGAGATGCAGAGCTTGAAACTTTTATTAATCTTTGCTCTTGAGAAAGGATGCAACACATTGCATTGTTTCGGGGACTCAATGAATGTTATCAATTGGATCCAACAGATACAAGAATGCAGAAATTTGCGGCTGGTGAATATACTCACATCCATTAGGATGATCCTATTGCGGTTTGACAATTTTTCTTGCCGACATGTTTACAGGATTAATAACAAAGAAGCGGACACTGCATCCAAGGAGGGGCTATCGAGGGACTATGGCACTTGGCATGTGACAGAAACTCTAAATGGCCGGACACAGAATTACTATCATAGGCCATTTATAGAGGATCTATGAATTATAGCAGCACAATATTTACCTTTCAGTCACTATATTTTGATACTCTGTAAAAGCATATAATTTACCCACAGGTTTTATATGTGACGGTCCAGAAACACTGACAGAAGTAAGTTACGAAAGAAGCCTTACGGGGTTGAGCTCCTTATCTATGCAGCATCATAGTATGTTTTTTTTTGTAATCTAAAAGAAGACATAACAGTTCCAACAAAGGAATATATGATCGTGAAGAATTCATTATTTAATGGTGAATCTATAGAATGTAATTTTGATATCTACAGATGAATGAAATTACGCTTTTTTTTCTTGGAAAAAAAACAAAAAAATTCAAAAAAAATTATAATTTTAAATACAAATTTACAATTACCTAAATATTGAAATTAAAATTGTATATATATGAATTACAATTTAAATACATACTGTATTTGAAAGAGATAACATTAAAACTAGACAAACATTATGAAGAAAATGCCAAACATTTTATTAATCGGATATAAAGTGCTCTGCTATTTATCATTTTTATAAAATGATTTTTTTTTAAAATAATGTGAACCTGAATTAAAATACTTATATAATTAATTTATGGTTAATTATTATGAAAATTTATAATTTAGATTTTTTAATAATAAAAAATTACATTTAAAGTAATAATTAAGATAACGTGATTTTTAAATTAAAATTATTTACTTAAATTATTTTACCTTTATTTTTATTAATGTTATAATGAGATTGGTTTAAGTTTAAATTTTATTATTTCATCATTATTTTTATTAATTTTATAATGAAATTAGTTTAAGTTTCAATTGATGATATGAAATTTATCAATTTAAGTATAATTAAATATTTTTAAATTTATTTAAATAACATAACACAATTAAAGGAAATTACAAAACATATATATAACTTCAAATTACAAAAAATATGTTTCAATTTTTCTTATCTTTATAATTTTTTTTAAGATATGAATTTTTTAATTAATTCAAACAAAAATTACATAGGATAACAATATGGATCTTTCTCTTAGGAAACTAGACCATCATGAAACAATAAAGTGTCATGTGAGGTTTCCTAGTGGGAAAATGAGTAGATTGGGTTACACACAAAGCCAAATACAAAATGAAGCACAAACAAAATAAGTGTGAAGGCACACTATATTTCTCATTAACCAAATGTAAATATATATACAATGAGAAATGTCCCTTGGGTTTCATATTCCCAACTGGACTCTTAGACTCTCGGGTGACTCTTGGCATAACCTCACATTAATTTTCCTCACATCGAGGATTAGACTCCAACAAATCCCCCCTTAATCCGAAGGGTGTATATGAGTCCAAGGAAAAGAAGAGACATGAATAAGTGGAAGTGGACACTACAACCAACTGAACATTTCCATCTCGAACATCCTTTACTAAGAAGGTTAGCTAAAAGCTTGCACATGCTTCTGCTAAATACAAGAGATCTCTAAAGGAATGGTTTTTAGGTTGACCATCAACCGAAATAGGCTAGCAAAAGGATGAAATATTCTACTATGTGTGTGTTTAATGTTGACCACAAACCCTCGAACTTGGAGACAAAACTCACTCAGAGTTCTCTGGAATGGTTGGTATGGGCTGGCACCAAACCAGCTAGAGAGATGAAAACAGGAAGTGAACAACTGCAACTTGCTGAAGATTTCCATCTTGACAACTATTTTCCAAGTTCGCTAGAAGCTTGCACATGCTTCTGCCAAATGAAGGTCCTCTTGATATCGGTGTTTTTAGGATGACCACCAACTCTGGAGCTCAGTTGAACATAGCTCTTCACAGGCCTGTTTGTTTTGGATCACTTGTACTCGCTCGCTTGTTACTGACGGTCTTCATTCCCACCTGTCAAGAAAAACGTGAGGAGAGGAGAGTCTCATGCTGTCACAACTAGACACAAAACACATGAGTACTCTATGGCATGGTTATCTTCTGTCTTCAGAATACATGCATATCGGAATCAGGTGGCATCTCTTACTCTTATGGTTGTCCAAACTCACTATGGATCAGGCTCGCTTGATATGACTTACTTGAGGAATGCTGTAATGGTTTGTTGTAAGAAGGACAAGGCTTCGAAACTTGATGCTTGACATTATGTTCCCCCCTGTTAGGTACACAGTGAGGAGAAGAAGATGTCTCAACTGCAAGATGTGTCAATACTCAGGAATGAAGTCTCCGGTATGACTTATAAATCTTCTTGCTTGTTGATGACCATTCCCAAGAAGAGATCCACCCATAATGAATATTCTCTCTTGCAGGTTTCTTCAGAATGAAGCATATGTCTGATGAGTGTGTATGTTTTCCACATAACTTACAAGGGTGAAGATCAAAACAATGATATTTCATGTGGCCAACTTGATCACAATGTTGGCATGTCAAATTCTGAACTAATGTAGATGAATATGAACTCTCATTGATGAATCCAACACTCTGAAACTAAATGGGCTTGGATAAATCAAGAATGCGACTGTCACTTCCTTGCCGTATCCAAGACTAGTTCTTTGCTTGTTATGGCTAATCTCTTCCCATGGTTTGATGATGGGCTTGGAAGGAACAAGAAAAACCTCTGTATGCATGTTTTCATCTTCATTTTATTTCACTTCTGATGGCGTGCCACTGATTTTCTCATGTACTTCTGAAGTGGCATTATTATGTGTATGATGTTGAATAGAATCATGAAGCGGATTCTTCTCAACATGAACAGGTTTAGAATGTCTTTCTTCTTATTGAAGCTGCAACTCAAGTTGTAGGAAATAAAATGTGTCTTGTGAATCTTTTATAGAATCTCGAATATGAGTGAGGGTAGTCTTGTCGATCATGACATTTTTTTCGACAGAGGAGAGAACTAGAGTGTTCAATAACTCTACCAATTCATTCAGCATTGCCATTAGAAAATTGAAGACTTTCTCAAATAAAGAAGGGCTTCTTGCAATTCCACCCTTTTATAAGCACTCAACCTTAGAATTAAATGAAAGGTGTTGGTCTCAGCCGAAAATGCACCCAATACACTACAACTCAATTCAATTTAATTTTGAATGGTACAAAGGAAACTAGTTGCAAGCTACAAAACTCAAATGTACTTACAACAATTGTTGATTATGAGGTTGAATCAACTTTATGCTCCAAAGTTGATGCTTTGAGTTCCTTGATTATGATCTAGATAAGTCAATGATGCTGAGTCTCTTTGATTTTGATTTTTTTGAGTGAATACATAAACTCTTCCCCCTCAACAAAGAAAATAACTCATCTATCTCTTTGCAATACATATTTATGCGTATACATTCATGGCAGTATGTAGGTGCATAATAGAATTTTCCAGCCAATGATTTATTTCTAATACCAATCACTCTTCAAATTCAAATTCAACTTCACGGTCTTCAAAAAATACACTTCAAGCTCCTTTGAGCAAGCTCAATAAAATTAACTTCACGGTGCCTTCATAGGCCTCAACACACACTTATATACTAAGTCTAGGTGCCAATACCATGGGTCAATACTATGTGTCAATACAAACCATGGGTTAAGTCTAGGCACCAATACTATGAGTCAAAACCATGGGACGTATAATACTATGGGACAACTTACAAAGCATATGCGTCCAATACTATGGGTCAATACTATGGGCTAATATAAACTATGGATCAACAAATACTACGGGATGACTTACAAAGCATATGCGTCCAACAACAATATACTAACAAAGTAAAGACATGGGTTCCTAACATCCCCTCTCCCTTAGAAAAAGCTTTGTCCTCAAAGCTTTAGATGTGGAAATTGATGCAGAATCTGAAGGAGTGGGTCCCCAATAGCATCCTCAGGTTGCATTTCGAGCCACTGGAACCTTTGGAGTTTTAAGGAGGATTGCGTGGAAGGCTGTAGACGAAGAAGAACCATATCAGTGATGTGAAAAGTGCGCTCAGAATGGTGTTGATCGACTTGTTGTTTCAGTCGAATTCTTGCAATGTGAAAATTGTCCTGCAGAATGAGAAGAAGCTGATCACGGGTTCAAAGAATTGAGTCAATTGCCTGAACTGGGGAGCTGCTGAAGGTGCATGGAAGAAGAACTGGTGTTGCCTGTCCAGAGACTACTTCATATGGTGTCCTATGAGATGTGGTACTATACCACTTGAGCGTTTCTAGGAAATCCATAGAAATAGTTGTCCAAATCTGTGGAGGGATGGGAAAGGGTTCGAGTAGTCCCAAAAGGAGGGTCGTTTCACCCTTATTGACCTGGAAAGTATCACAGTCAACCACCATCCATTGAATTTTCCTTTTGAGTCCCTGCCAAAAGAAGTTACATTGTTCCTGGTCATACGTTTTAAGGAACCCAGAGTGCCCTACTGATGAAGAAGCATGGAGTTCATAGAAGAGATAGCCCCATTGACTAGATTGCAACCAATTTGGAATAAGCAGAGCATTAGCTATAAGAGAAACTGGGTCATCAAATGTGCGAGGAGGAGCATCTTCCACCATATTGCCCTTACCCTTCTGGTAAGTGGTCGCATAGTCATAACCCATGAGTTGGATAACCCATTTCAGGTGTGTTGGGGAGGAGACCCGTTGTTCCAGGAAAGTTTCCAGACTCTGGAGATCAGTCTTGATGCAGAAATAATTCCCCAATAGGGATAGCTGCCACTTCTGTAATGTATGCAAAATAGTCATCATTTACTGTTGAGAGGTGGATGCGGCTAAATTCTTACCGGAAAGGTCTGTTGAAGGCAACAAGCTCATTGGTTCAGCAAAGACACCTGCATATCTATCCAAGGAAGTAGTGGAGACTGTTGATGGGTGCATATGAATGGAATGGAGCTGAGCGATGACACCATGTGAATTCTTCTTAAGTATTTTTTCCAGGAGATGTGAACTGATGATGCAGAGAGACCCTTTTTGTAAGCCCATAAATTTGTGTTGTGCCCCATTGACTGAAAACAGCATCCAAATTTCAGCAAAATCCCATAATATGGGGCCAACTGTGCGTAACCATTGAACGCCCAAAACCACATCACATCCACCTAAGCATAAGGCAAACATGTGAGAGCACATGTTATAATCTGCCATAGAGATACACACATTGTGACACTTCCCCTTGCAAGGTAAGGTGCCCCCATTGGCAACCATGACTTCAAAGTGGGAGCAAGGATGGACAAAACAATCATCCTGTTTGGCAATCCGAGGATCAATCAAGTTATGAGTGCTACCAAAATCAATGAGTATGGTAAGAGGGAGCTTCTTGAAGTATCCCCTAACTCGCATTGTTTGTGGGGTGGTGACGCCGGTTACAGCATGGAGAGAGATCTCGGGTGGGTCGTCCTGAGATGGGGTGTCAACAGGCGGGTGTTGAATGTCGACCTGATCATCTACTATATCTGGAGCTTCTTCATCGAGTTCTGAGGCAGGCGGAGAATCCACATCCAAGAGATAGAGCTTTTGTTGAACACATCTATGTCCCTGAGTGAATTTCTCATCACAATTATAACAAATCATTTTTTCTCGGCGTGCCTGCATCTCTGTTTCAGACAATTGCTTGATAGGAGTTGGTTGAGGAGCAGGCGTGATGGGAGGTCGTTGGGAACCCATATCTCTGAAGGGAACAAAGGTGGGTTTGGAGCGTTGTTGAGCTGTGATCTTGTCCTCGACCAACTTAGCCAACCCTAGGACTTCCATCATTGTGTTGGGACAAAAAATTTTGACCACTGAGCAGATTTCATCCTTGAGACCACTGATAAAACAACTCCTGTAGAATTCATCAGACAATCCTTCTGTGTGATTGGCTAGTTTCTCAAATTCCGTCTGATACTCTCTCACTGTGCCAGTTTGGTGAAGTTTAGTGAGTGCTCCTGTGAAGTCGTCAAAAGCATTAGGACAAAATCGTGGCAAAAGGAGTTGGCAAAAATCTGTCCAGTTTGGCTCGGGATGAGATTTGATGTACCAACAGTACCATTAAAGGGCTTCCTGTTCCAAATGAAAGGATGCAAGGGGAATTTTCTGGACATCAAAAGTATTATGCAGACTGAAATATTGTTCTGCTCGGTATATCCATCCAGATGGATCAGTACCATTGAAGCGAGGAAAATCAAGCTTCGACCCACTAAAATTGTTGGAAGAAGAGAACCCGGTGGCTGCAAAAGATTCTGGTTGTCGGTTATTGTTCATGGCTGAATGCTGAAGATGGAGGCTGTGAAATTTTTCATCCAGATCTTGGAGTTTGGTTTGGATGGCTACAAGTGCTTCCTCCATGGTTTTTGCTCCTGTGTGAGTGAAAACCATAACCAGGATTGTTTTTTTTTTTATTATTATGGGGAGGTGGGGGAATGGATAGAAAAACACAAACATAAGCTTATTTAGTAAGGGGAAATTTGGATTTGGGAAAAACTCGGAGGGGTAATTGGGGTTTGACTAGGTGTTCGACACTTTCTGAGGGACAGGGAAGTGAAAAATGAGGATTTTAGAAGCGGGAACTCTATGGTAAAATTTGAAGGCAATCGGGTGAAAATTGAAGAAGTTATGGAAAACCCTAAAAATAGACAAATGTTGGATTTCTGGTCTTGGGAAGTGGAATTTGGGATAGGGTCTTCAGGAATGAAATAGGCAGAATGGGATTGCAGGGATGTCAGTGAAGTTTTAGGGAAAACAGAGTTGAAACAAGGGAGATATGGCCAAAAAATAGAATTTTATACTCCCTCCTTTTTTTTTCTTATTCCGAAATGGATCGGCAACAGCGGCCCGGAAGGGATCCACAACAGATGGATCTGCAATGGCGTGGAAGGGATCAAAAACG
This sequence comes from Larix kaempferi, assembly GCA_027924585.1. Classification (NCBI taxonomy): domain Eukaryota; kingdom Viridiplantae; phylum Streptophyta; class Pinopsida; order Pinales; family Pinaceae; genus Larix; species Larix kaempferi. Next base: position 3,847,458 of record BSBM01000432.1, read on the forward strand.
GCTGGATCCGAAACGGCGACTGGATCTGGAACGACTTTAAGAATAGATATGAAACGGCTGGATCTGGAGCGGAAGTGATCGTCAACAGTTCAACGGAAAATAGATATGGACCCTAGGTATGTACGACTTCCTAACAGTTCAGGTGTTTCACTCAGCCACCAATGTTGTCTGACGGCTTGTGTATTGGGGCAGTACCCCTCACTCCACGGCTTAGGTAAAATAGATAACCGCTTTGCCACAAACAACAGCTCTTGGTTTACCTCACGGGTGGGAACTAGTCAATCAGGTAGGGGTTGTTGCCCTTTTCGCTGGAAGGTCCTCTCAATGGGGCAGCTACTTTGGGGTTCCTGTTGTACTCCTCACAATGAGTTTTAGGGCTTATGCCCAAGTACTTCCCACAGTTAAGCTGATAGGGATTATTCCCAAATCCGAAGCTGCAACAGATGCGAAAAAAAAAAAAAAATTGGCAGAAATTCCACCCAATGAGCCCAAGAAAGTGCTCTGATACCAGATAATACGAACCGTTGCACCAAAACCTCGAGGTGTTAGTGAAGGCCGCCCACTAGGATCTTAACACTTTAGATATATTTTAATACAATATCATGTAATATATCTTCAATTTGATTTTTTTTGGGAATCTATTTAACAAACATTTAGATATCGGATTTGATAGCTCAACTAATAGAGCTAATTCACCTAGCTTCTATTGTAAGAAATGCTTATCATTATTTATATAAGAAATTGATTTGATAATAACTCGAAATTACAAAACCACATAATATTTGTCGGAATAAATTAATGTTAATATAAGAGGCTACCTAAGGTATAAGTTTAATTTTTTTTACACAAATCTATTTGAAATCTTTATCAATAACCTTGCTCTCTAACAAAAGTTGGAGAAGAAACCTAAATTTAGTTTTTCATAAGTTCTAACTCTAATCCTAACCTTAACATCCAAAACCAAATGAGAAGTCATCCAAAAGTAAATAACCACCTAACTAAAGCATAAACATCCTTTAAGTTGATTTTGTTAATTTAATCATGTGAGTGGAAAACTACACAACTATTTTAACGTAAATGAGAAAGTTTGAATATGTATATTTGAAAAAAAAAATGCAGTTTGAATATTATATATAATATAATTTATCTTTTTTTTTTAATTTATTGTTTTATAATTTAAATAATATTTTTATTTAAAAAATATTAAATTATTGATAAATATTATTTAACAAATAAATATAATTTTTATTTAAAAATTTATTACTTTATTTAAAAAGCTAATTATTAAAAATATGAAAATAAATTTCATATATATATATACATACTACCAACCAAATTTATCAAGTATTTTAACATCCCCACAAACAAACGAATGAACTGACAGCCCCTATGCTCATGGCTCTTTCGAGCTTATTTCTCAACTCTGAATACCAAAAGTGACACCCTATTTTTCATTGTATAGTTTCGAGGAGAGGTAATCACTAAAACTGATATGCAGTGGTATAAAAATGAATATATCTCATATTGAAGCCATTCACCAACTGAATTTTCTTTAAACTAATTTGGTTGTAAGTAAAAATTCCCACTATAAACTAATATGGCCGAATTGTCATATGTGTAGAGGTTCTAAACTCTCATAAGGAAAGGGATAAAATCTATTCAAAATAGTAACTTTGAGAAAAGCAAATCTAAATATGGAACGTTAGCTCTCTACCATACCATGATAACTTCCACTCTGCAAGCCCACTAGCCGTTGGGTTGCGTACAGGCATATCAGAATACAAGCATATCGGAATCAGGTGGCATCTCTGACTTTGGTGGTTGTCCAAACTCACTATGGATCAGGCTCGCTTGATATGACTTACTTGAGGAATGCTGTAATGTTTTGTTGTAAGAAGGACAAGGATTTGAAACTTGATGCCTGACATTATGTTCCCCCCTGTTAGGTACACAGTGAGGAGAAGAAGATGTCCAAACTACAAGATGTGTCAATACTCAGCAATGAAGTCTCCGGTATGACTTATGAATCTTCTTGCTTGTTGATGACCATTGCCAATAAGAGATCCACCCATAATGAATCTTCTCTCTTGCAGGTTTCTTCAGAATGAAGCATATGTCTGATGAGTGTGTATGTTTTCCACATAGCTTACAAGGGTGAAGATCAAAACAATGATATTTCATGTGGCCAACTTGATCATAGTGTTGGAATGTCAAATTCTGAACTAATGTAGATGAATATGAACTCTCATTGATGAATCCAACACTCTGCAACTAAATGGGCTTGGATAAATCAAGAATGTGAACTGTCACTTCCTTGTTGTATCCAAGACCAGTTCTTTGCTTTTTATGGCTAATCTCTTCCCATGGTTTGATGATGGGCTTGGAAGGAACAAGAAAAACCTCTGTATTCATGTTTTCATCTTCATTTTATTTCAATTCTGATGGCGTGCCACTGATTTTCTCATGTACTTCTGATGTGGCATTATTCTGTGTATGATGTTGAATAGAATCATGAAGCGGATTCTTCTCAACATGAACAGGTTTAGAATGTCTTTCTTCTTATTGAAGCTGCAACTAAAGTTGTAGGAAATAAAATGTGTCTTGTGAATCTTTTATAGAATCTCAAATATGAGTGAGGGTAGTCTTGTTGATCATGACATTGTTTTCGACAGAGGAGAGAAGTAGAGTGTTCAATAACTCTACCAATTCATTCATCATTGCCATTAGAAAATTGAAGAATTTCTCAAATAAAGAAGGGCTTCTTGCAATTCCACCCTTTTACAAGCACTCAACCTTAGAATTAAATGAAAGGTGTTGGTCTCAGCCGAAAATGCACCCAAATACACTACATCTCAATTCAATTTAATTTTGAATGGTACAAAGGAAACTAGTTGAAGGCTACAAAACTCAAATGTACATACAACAATTGTTGATTATGAGGTTGAATCAACTTTATGCTCCAAAGTTGATGCTTTGAGTTCCTTGATTATGATCTAGATAAGTTGATGATGCTAAGTCTCTTTGATTTTGATTTTCTTGAGTGAATACATAAACTCTCCCCCCTCAACAAAGAAAATAACTCATCTATCTCTTTGCAATACATATTTATGCGTATACATTCATGGCAGTATGTAGGTGCATAATAGAATTTTCCAGCCAATGATTTATTTCTAATACCAATGACTCTTCAAATTCAAATTCAACTTCACGATCTTCAAAAAATGCACTTCAACCTCCTTTGAACCTTCGAGGGGGAAAACTCCTTTGAGCAAGCTCAATACAATTAACTTCACAGTGCCTTCATAGGCCTCAACACACACTTATATACTAAGTCTAGGTGCCAATACAATGGGTCAATACTATGTGTAAATACAAACCAAGGGCTAAGTCTAGGCGCCAATACTATGAGTCAAAACCATGGGACATATAATACTATGGGACGACTTACAAAGCATATGCGTCCAATACTATGGGTCAATACTATGGGCTAATATAAACTATGGATCAACAAATACTACAGGACAACTTACAAAGCATATGCGTCCAACAACAATATACTAACAAAGTAAAGACATGGGTTCCTAACATCCCCTCTCCCTTAGAAAAAGCTTTGTCCTCAAAGCTTTAGATGTGGAAATTGATGCAGAATCTGAAGGAGTGGGTCCCCTGTAGCATCCTCGGGTTGCATTTCGAGCCACTGGCACCTTTGGAGTTTCAGGGAGGATTGCATGGAAGGATGTAGATGAAGAAGAACCATATCAATGATGTGAAAAGTGCGCTTAGAACGGTGTTGATCGGCTTGTTGTTTCAGTCGAATTCTTGCCATGTGAAAATTGTCCTGCAGAATGAAAGAAGATGATCACGGTTTCGAAGAATTGAGTCAATTGTCTGAACTGGGGAGCTATTGAAGGTGTATGGAAGAAGAACTGGTGGTGCCTATCCAGAGACTACTTCATATGGTGTCCTTTGAGATGTGGTACTATACCACTTGAGTGCTTCTAGGAAATGCATTGAAATAGTTATCCAAATCTGTGGAGGGATGGGCAAGGGTTCGAGCAGTCCCGAAAGGAGGGTCGTTTCACCCTTGTTGACTTGGAAAGTATCACAGTCAACCACCATCTGTTGAATTGTCCTTTTGAGTCCCTGCCAAAAGAAGTTACATTGTTCCTAGTTATACGTTTTAAGGAACCCAGAGTGCCCTACTGATGAAGAAGCATGGAGTTCATAGAAGAGATAGCCCCGTTGAACAGATTGCAACCAATTTGGAACAAGCAGAGAATTAGCTATAAGAGAAACTGGGTCATCAAATGTGCGAGGAGGAGCATCTTCCACCATATTGTCCTTACCCTTCTGGTAAGTGGTCGCATAGTCATTACCCATGAGTTGGATAACCCATTTCAGGTGTGTTGGGGAGGAGACCCGTTGTTCCAGGAAAGTTCCCAGACTTTGGAGATCAGTCTTGATGCAGAAATAATTTCCCAATAGGGATAGCTGCCACTTCTGTAATGTATGCAAAATAGTCATGATTTGCTGTTGATAGGTAGATGCGGCTAAATTCTTACCGAAAATGTCTGTTGAACGCAACAATCTCATTGGTTCAACAAAGACACCTGCATATCTATCCAAGGAAGTAGTGGAGACTATTGATGGGTGCATCTAAATGGAATGGAGCTGAGCGATGACACCATGTGAATTCTTCTTAAGTATTTTTTCCAGGTGATGTGAACTGATGATGCAGATAGACCCTGGTTGTAAGCCCATAAATTTTTGTTGTGCCCCATTGACTGAAAACTGCATCCAATGTTCAGCAAAATCCCATAATATGGGGCCAAGTGTGCGTAACCATTGAAAGCCCAAAACCACATCACATCCGCCTAAGGACAAGGAAAACATGTGAGAGCGCAGGTTATAATCTGCCATAGAGATACGCACATTGTGAAACTTCCCCTTGCAAGGTAAGGTGCCCCCATTGGCAACCATGACTTCAAAGTGGGAGAAAGGATGGACAAAACAATCAGCCTGTTTGGCAATTTGAGGATCAATGAAGTTATGAGTGCTACCAAAATCAATGAGTATGGTAAGAGGGAGCCTCTTGATGTATCCCCTGATTCGTATTGTTTGTGGGGTGGCGACGCCGGTTACGACATGGAGAGAGATCTCAGGTGGGTCGTCCTGAGATGGGGTGTCAACTGGCAGGTGTTGAATGTAGACCTAATCATCTACTGTATCTGGAGCTTCTTCATCAAGTTCTGAGGCAGGCGGAGAATCCACATCCAAGAGATAGAGCTTTTGGTTAACACATCTATGTCCCTGAGTGAATTTCTCATCACAATTATAACAAATCCTTTTTTCTCGACGTGCCTGCATCTCTGTTTCAGACAATTGCTTGATAGGAGTTGGTTGAGGAGCAGGCGTGATGGGAGGTCATTGGGACCCATATTTCTGAAGGGAACAAAGGTGGTCTTGGAGCGTTGTCGAGCTGCGATCTTGTCCTCGGCCAACTTATCCAACCCTAGGAATTCCATCATTGTGTTGGGACAAAACATTTTGACCTCTGAGCGGTTTCATCCTTGAGACCACTGATAAAACAACTCCTGTAGAATTCATCAGACAATTCTTCTGTGTGATTGGCTAGTTTCTCAAATTCCGTCTGATACTCTTTCACTGTGCCAGTTTGGTGAAGTTTAGTGAGTGCTCCTGTGAAGTCGTCAAAAGCATTAGGACCACATCGTGGCAAAAGGAGTTGGCAAAAATCTATCCAGTTTGGCTCGGGATGAGCTTTGAGGTACCAACGGTACCATTGAAGGGATTCCTGTTCCAAAGGAAAGGATGCAAGTTGAACTTTCTGGACATCAAAAGTATTATGCAGACTGAAATATTGTTCTACTCGGTATATCCATCCAGTCGGATCAGTACCATTGAAGCGAGGAAAATCAAGCTTCGGCCCACGAAAATTGCTGGAAGAAGAGAACCCGGTGGCTGCAAAAGATTCTGGCTGTCGGTTATTGTTCATGGCTGAATGTTGAAGATGGAGGCTGAGAAATTTTTCATCCAGATCTTGGAGTTTGGTTTGGATGGCTACAAGTGCTTCCTCCATGGTTTTTGCTCCTGTGCGAGTGACATCCATAACCAGGATTTTTTTTTTTTTTATTGTGGTGGGGGGGGAGTGGATAGAAAAACACAAACACAAGCTTATTTAGTAAGGGGAAATTTGGATTTGGGAAAAACTCGGAGGGGTAATTGGGGTTTGACTAGGTGTTCGACACTTTCTGAGGGACAGGGAAGCAAAAAATGGGGATTTCAGAAGCAGGAACTCTATGGTAAAATTTGAACGCAATCGCGTGAAAATTGAAGAAGTTATGGCAAACCCTAAAAATAGACAAATGTGGGATTTCTGGTCTTCAGAAGTGGAATTTGGGATAGGGTCTTAAGGAATGAAATAGGCAGAATGGGATTGCATGGATGTCAGTGAAGTTTCAGGGAAAACAGAGTTGAAACAAGGGAGATATGGCCAAAAAATAGAATTTTATACTCCCTCCTTTTTTCTTTTTCTTATTCAGAAATGGATCGGCAACAGCAGCGCGGAAGGGATCTGCAACGGCGTGGAAGGGATCGAAAATGGATGGATCCAAAACAGTGACTAGATCTGGAACAAATTTCAGAATAGATTTAAAATGGATCGATCTGGAGCGGAAGTGATCGGCAATAGTTCAACTGAAAATAGATATGGACCCCAGGTATGTACGGCTTCCTAAGAGTTCAGGTGTTTCACTCAGCCACCAATGCTGTCTGACGACTTGCGTATTGGGGCAGTACCCCTCACTCCACAGCTCAGGTAAAACTGATAACTGCTTTGCCACAAACTACAGCTCTTGGTTTAACTCACGGGTGGGAACTAGTCAATCAGGTAGGGGTCGTTGCCCTTTTCGCTGGTAGCTCCTCTCAATGGGCCAGCTACTTTGGGGTTCTTGTGGTCCTCCTCACAATGAGTTTTAGGGCTAATGCCCAAGTACTTCCCACAGTTAAGTGGATAGGGATTATTCCCAAATCCGAAGCTGCAACAGATGCAAAAAACAAAAAATTGGCAGAAATTCCACCCAACGAGCCTAAGAAAGTGCGTTGATACCAGATGATACGAACCGTTGCACCAAAACCTCGAGGTGTTAGTGAAGGCCGCCCACTAGGATCTTAACACTTTAGATATATTTTAATACAACATCATGTAATATATCTTCAATTTGATTTTTTTTTTGGAATCTATTTAACAAACATTGAGATATCGGATTTGATAGCTCAACTAATAGAGCTAATTCACCTAGCTTCTATTGTAAGAAATGCTTATCATTATTTATATAAGAAATTGATTTGATAATAACTCAAAATTACAAAACCACATAATATTTGTCGGAATAAATTAATGTTAATATAAGAGGCTACCTAAGGTATAAGTTTAATTTCTTTTACACAAATCTATTTGAAATCTTTATCCATAACCTTGCTCTCTAACAAAAGTTGGAGAAGAAACCTAAATTTAGTTTTTCATAAGTTCTAACTCTAATCCTAACCTTAACATCCAAAACAAAATGAGAAGTCATCCAAAGTAAATAACCACCTATCTAAAGCATAAACATCCTTTAAGTTGATTTTGTTAATTTAATCATGTGAGTGGAAAACTACACAACTATTTTAACATAAATGAGAAAGTTTGAATATCTATATTTGAAAAAAAAATGTATTTTGAATATTATATATAATATAATTTTTCTTTTTTTTTTAATTTATTGTTTTATAATTTAAATAATATTTTTATTTAAAAAATATTAAATTATTGATAAATATTATTTAACAAATAAATATAATTTTTATTTAAAAATTTATTACTTTATTTAAAAAGCTAATTATTAAAAATATGAAAATAAATTTCATATATATATATATACATACTACCAACCAAATTTATCAAGTATTTTAACATCCCTACAAACAAACGAATGAACTGACAACCCCTATGCTCACAGCTCTTTCGAGCTTATTTCTCAACTCTGAATACCAAAAGTGACACCCTCTTTTTCATTTTATAGTTTCGAGGAGAGGTAATCACTAAAACTGATATGCAGTGGTATAAAAATGAATATATCTCATATTGAAGCCATTCACCAACTGAATTTTCTTTAAACTAGTGTGGTTGTAAGAAAAAATTATGACTATAAACTAATATGGTTGAATTGTCATATGTGTAGAGGTTCTAAACTCTCATAAGGAAAGGGATAAAAGCTATTCAAAATAGTAACTTTGAGAAAAGCAAATCTAAATATGGAACATTAGCTCTCTACCATACCATGATAACTTCCACTTTGCAAGCCCACTAGCCGTTGGGTTGCGTACAAATTTTATAGGCGACTTATTACTAAGTGAGCTCTTTTTACACCTATATTTCAATATAACTTTCCTTTTAGAAAGCGTCGAGGAATCGGAATCCCGATGCCATCCATTGACACGTTGTTATTAAATATAGTAAATGACAATGACATGACTAAGAGGCATCCTGCCATGACCATCCGTTAACACATTGTTCATGTTTACGATAATGACATCAATGTTCATTGTGCATGATCCATCGCCATAAGGAAATGAGAACGTGAAGTTGAATGATACAGGCAAATCACAGGGTTTATAAATTGGGGAGACGTGAAAATAGCAGGTGTTTTTTCACAAACCAAAATAGAAAGTAAAATAAAGCTAAGCAAAAAGCCAAAAGAAAGCTACAATCGCTTGTTTATATATAGAGAGCATCAGGAGCTCCGAGGCTTTTCATCTTTGCAAATAGTTTTGCATTACAAGCCATTATAGTAAAACATGGAGGAGATTTTCAGGAAGATGAAGCCCGCATGTCCTCGGTGTAATTCGTGGGAGTATTGTAGGTTTAGGTTTATGAATAACAAGAGATGCTGCAAGAACTTGCAGCCTAGATATATCTGTGGAAGGTGCACCAAATATTTCACTCTCGGAGGAAAGCTCTATAACACTTCCTCAATCTCACCTCCAAAAGCTCGAATTTCGCCTAATAGCTGTGCAAGCAACTTTGCTGCTGCTTCTCCTCTTTACATGAGTTCACCTGATGATCAGTATGGTGTTGAGCATTCTTCAAATAGTTGTTGGATGGTAAGAACAGATATGGAAGTAACACATGTTCCTGGAAGGAATTTATGTAGTCGTAGTTTTGTGAATCCATGCTGCGAAATCAATTCAGCAAGCAATGAATGCCAGGGAATGTGGTCGGCGCATGATGGCCGATGGTTAGATATTGATGACACAAGTTGTTTTCGTCCTTATGATAGCCAGTCAAGAGCTGAGCTCGTTTGTTTTACATTTTTACAGAATTTTAGTGAAGTTGTGATGGCCCCAAATCTAGGGTTTAGCCACTATGTGAATAATATTCCACCGTTGAATAATGTTGAGCCAGTTGAGCCATTAGAGAGATCCCAGGAAAGGGATTTGAACAACGATTTGTTGTTGTCAGAATACTTTGCAGAAAATTCTGTGAATCGAATATCAGCAGCTGGACGAGAAGAAAAACAAGAAGAGCATAATGCAGAAGACAGCAGTACGAATTTGTTAGGCGGAGAAGACCTGGTGTTACATTCAGAGATGGATAGTATTTTTCCTTCACGATCAAACGACCTGGGTGAAGAAAATGAATGGTTGATCGATTTATTTGCTAAAGACGAAGGAGAGAGCAGTGCAAATAGTGCAGACAGTACAAGGTATGGTTTAGAATTGGAAAATGATTGGTTGATGGATGTTTTTTAAAAAGACGGAGAGAGCAGTATAGGGCGTGGTTTAGAATTGGAAAATTCAGATGGATGCTTGTGATTGGAATTATTTGATTCAGATTTCCCAGAGATACCAACAAATGTAGGATTTTATGCTCATCATTTGGATACTTTTGAAGGAGAATGGAAAGTGGACGACATTACGAATCTGTGGATGTTTTGATAATAAAGTTAAATGGCCTTTATAAAGTTAAAGGCCTTTATAAGTTCTAGTTTTCAGTTATATGGCCTTTATAAGTTCTTGCTCCTAGAATTTATGAAAAGACGGATAATAGAGTCCGAAAAATATATGCCTCTGAATTATGAAACATATAACTGTTTAATTCCTGGATTCATTGATGAATCATATAATTTTTTTATATATGTGAATTCGTTTTTTAAATTATTATGCCCATCCTCATTCTATGATAGATTTTTAGAGGATTGAGTGTTCTTTTAATTAAATTTTATTACAGATATAAGTGTTCTTCTAATTAAATTTCAAACTGTTAAAAATCTTTTAATTGATTTTTCACAAAAGGTTAATAGCCAAGCAGATTTGAGGTCCCGTCGCAAGGTATCAACATTGTGCTTTATATGTTTTTTGGCACCATATTCACGTGAGTGGTGAACAAAGAATACCGGTGGAGAAATTCTGTGGAAGAACACGGTCCACCGTTGCGTTAGTATAATAATCTTTAGATACTTTTAACGGCAAGTTTTCATTTGGTTACAACCGTTTGATAATAAAAAAGCCATAATATTACGTTTAGAGCCGAGTCAAACACTTCTAGTTTTTTGTATTTATTCAATGTATATGCAATTTCAAATATATCTCACCTATTTTTATTTACCTAATGTTAATGATCTCCCTTTTTATTTACTTCCATTAATTTTTAAAATGCATTGCTTTAATGTTAATGATCTTATTTTACATAGTTTCAAATAACCATGTCAAAATTTTAATAATGGTTATAATTAAACTTATGTAAATTTAATTCTTTAAGTATTTTATTTTATTTTTTATAATATTTTAATATTTATATTAAATAACACAAATCTATTATACATTATTATTATTTTTATATTAAAATACATAAATATATTATACATTATTCTTTTTTAAACAAATATTGCTTTAATTAAAAAAAAATCTTTTAAAATAAATTTACACTTGTCTTAAAACCTTTAAAAAGTTAAAATTGATTGTAAAATGTTGAGATAATTCTATAAATTTTTTAAAATATTATTTATAAATAAAATTGTCTTGATTTATATATTTTTTTTAATTTTTTAATCTCTTTGTTTTTTGAATTTTAAACTTTGTAAAATTTTGAAAATAAAAATAAATTTTAATTTTTTAATTTTTTTATCCTAAGTTGATGGGTTAATAATATTATTGTATTTAATAACAAAATCAATATTATTAATTAACTTTTTAATTCATTCATCTTAATAGTGATTTATGAATATTTTAAATGTTTTAGAAAAAAATAAAAAATAAAACCAAATCAAGTAATTTTTTTTTTTAAAGTTTTATAAACTAAAATTTATTTAAATAAAAATTAATAATAATCATTATCAACATCAATAAAATTTTGAAATTTTTCGTTATCTTTACTATTTGAATTTTTTCATTCTTTTTATTATTTAAACTTTTTCATTATTTTTACTATGTAACGTGCAAGAAGAAGCATTTTATTACATAGTAATCATTCTAAAAAAATATGCTCTTATATTTGTAAGATCTTATTAGGAGAGAAATTTATTTGTCGATCTATTTAAAATAATAGAAATATAAATAGTTTTATGATTATTATATTATTTAGAATTAATTAATTTGTTTTATATTAATATTTCAACAAAAATTATAATTTTAAATACAAATTTACAATTACCTAAATATTGAAATTAAAATTGTATATATATGAATTACAATTTAAATACATATTGTATTTGAAAGAGATAACATTAAAACTAGACAAACATTATGAAGAAAATGCCAAACATTTTATTAATCGGATATAAAGTGCTCTGCTATTTATCATTTTTATAAAATGATTTTTTTTTAAAATAATGTGAACCTGAATTAAAAAACTTATATAATTAATTTATGGTTAATTATTATGAAAATTTATAATTTAGATTTTTTAATAATAAAAAATTACATTTAATGTAATAATTAAGATAACGTGATTTTTAAATTAAAATTATTTACTTAAACCATCAAAATTAGTATTTTACCTTTATTTTCATTAATGTTATAATGAAATTGGTTTAAGTTTAAATTTTATTATTTCATCATTATGTTTATTAATTTTATAATGAAATTAGTTTAAGTTTCAATTGATGATATGAAATTTGTCAATTTAAGTGTAATTAAATATTTTTAAATTTATTTAAATAACATAACACAATTAAAGGAAATTACAAAACATATATATAACTTCAAATTACAAAAAATATGTTTCAATTTTTCTTATATTTATAATTTTTTTTAAGATATGAATTTTTTAATTAATTCAAACAAAAATTACATAGGATAACAATATGGATCTCTATCTTAGGAAACTAGACCATCATGAAACAATAAAGTGTCATGTGAGGTTCCCTAGTGGGAAAATGAGTAGATTGGCTTACACACAAAGCCAAATACAAAATGAAGCACAAACAAAATAAGTGTGAAGGAACACTATATTTCTCATTAACCAAATGTACATATATATACAATGAGAAATGTCCCTTGGGATTCATATTCCCAAGTGGACTCTTAGACTCTCGGGTGACTCTTGGCATAACCTCACATTAATATTCCTCACATTGAGGATTAGACTCCAACAAATCCCCCCTTAATCCGAAGGGTGTATATGAGTCCAAGGAAAAGAAGAGACATGAATAAGTGGAAGTGGACAACTACAACCAGCTGAACATTTCCATCTCGAACATCCTTTACTAAGAAGGTTAGCTAAAAGCTTGCACATGCTTCTGCTAAATACAAGAGATCTCTAAAGGGATCGTTTTTAGGTTGACCATTAACTGAAATAGGCTAGCAAAAGGCTGAAATATTCTACTATGTGTGTGTTTAATGTTGACCACAAACTCTCGAACTTGGAGACAAAACTCGCTCAGAGTTCTCTGGAATGGTTGGTATGGGCTGGCACCAAACCAACTAGAGAGATGAAAACAAGAAGTGAAGGACTGCAACTTGTTGAACATTTCCAACTTGACAACTATTTTCCAAGTTAGCTAGAAGCTTGCACATGCTTTTGCTAAATGAAGGTCCTCTTGATACCGGTAGTTTTAGGATGACCACCAACTCTGGAGCTCAGTTGAACATAGGTCTTCACAGGCCTGTTTGTTTTGGATCACTTGTACTTGCTCGCTTGTTACTGACGGTCTTCATTCCCCCCTGTCAAGAACAATGTGAGGAGAGGAGAGTCTCATGGTGTCACAACTAGACACAAAAGACATGAGTACTCTATGGCATGGTTATCTTCTGTCTTCAGAATACATGCATATCGGAATCAGGTGGCATCTCTGACTCTAGTGGTTGTCCAAACTCACTATGGATCAGGCTCGCTTGATATGACATACTTGAGGAATGATGTAATGGTTTGTTGTAAGAAGGACAAGGCTTCGAAACTTGATTCCTGACATTATGTTCCCCCATGTTAGGTACCCAGTGAGGAGAAGAAGATGTCTCAACTGCAAGATGTGTCAATACTCGGGAATGAAGTCTCCGGTATGACTTATAAATCTTCTTGCTTGTTGATGACCATTGCCAAGAAGAGATCCACCCATAATGAATCTTCTCTCTTGCACGTTTCTTCAAAATGAAGCATATGTCTGATGAGTGTGTATGTTTTCGACATACCTTACAAGGGTGAAGATAAAAAAAATGATATTTCATGTGGCCAACTTGATCACAGTGTTGGCATCTCAAATTATGAACTAATGTAGATGAATATGAACTCTCATTGATGAATCCAACACTCTGCAACTAACTGGGCTTGGATAAATCAAGAATGTGAACTGTCACTTCCTTGCCGTATCCAAGACCAGTTCTTTGCTTGTTACGGCTAATCTCTTCCCATGGTTTGATGATGGGCTTTGAAGGAACAAGAAAAACCTCTGTATGCATGTTTTCATCTTCATTTTATTTCACTTCTGATGGCATGCCACTGATTTTCTCATGTACTTCTGAAGTGGCATTATTCTGTGTATGATGTTGAATAGAATCATGAAGCGGATTCTTCTCAACATGAACAGGTTCAGAATGTCTTTCTTCTTATTGAAGTTGCAACTCAAGTTGTAGGAAATAAAATGTGTCTTGTGAATCTTTTATAGAATCTCGAATATGAGTGAGGGTAGTCTTGTCGATCATGACATTTTTTTCGACAGAGAAGAGAAGTAGAGTGTTCAATAACTCTACCAATTCATTCATCATTGCCATTAGAAAATTGAAGACTTTCTCAAATAAAGAAGGGCTTCTTGCAATTCCACCCTTTTACAAGCACTCAACCTTAGAATTAAATGAAAGGTGTTGGTCTCAGCCGAAAATGAACCCAAATACACTACAACTCAATTCAATTTAATTTTGAATGGTACAAAGGAAACTAGTTGCAAGCTACAAAACTCAAATGTACTTACAACAATTGCTGATTATGAGGTTGAATCAACTTTATGCTCCAAAGTTGATGCTTTGAGTTACTTGATTATGATCTAGATAAGTTGATGATGCTGAGTCTCTTTGATTTTGATTTTTTTGAGTGAATACATAAACTCTACCCCCTCAACAAAGAAAATAACTCATCTATCTCTTTGCAATACATATATGTGCATATACATTCATGGCAGTATGTAGTTGCATAATAGAATTTTCCAGCCAATGATTTATTTCTAATACCAATGACTCTTCAAATTCAAATTCAACTTCATGGTCTTCAAAAACTGCACTTCAACCTCCTTTGAACCTTCGAGGGGGCAACCTCCTTTGAGCAATCTCAATACAATTAACTTCACGGTGCCTTCATAGGCCTCAACACACACTTATATAATAATTCTAGGTGCCAATACCATGGGTCAATACTATGTGTCAATACAAACCATGGGCTAAGTCTAGGCGCCAATACTATGAGTCAAAACCATGGGACATATAATACTATGGGACGACTTACAAAGCATATGCGTCCAATACTATGGGCTAATATAAACTATGGATCAACAAATACTACGGGACGACTTACAAAGCATATGCGTCCAACAACAATATACTAACAAAGTAAAGACATGGGTTCCTAACATCCCCTCTCCCTTAGAAAAAGTTTTGTCCTCAAAGCTTTAGATGTGGAAATTGATGCAGAATCTAAAGGAGTGGGTTCCATGTAGCATCCTCGCGTTGCATTCGAGCCACTGGCATCTTTGGAGTTTCAGGGAGGATTGCATGGAAGGCTTTGGACGAAGAAGAACCATATCAGCGATGTGAAAAGTGCGCTCAGAATGGTGTTGATCGGCTTGTTGTTTCAGTCGAATTCTTGTCATGTGAAAATTGTCCTGCAGAATGAGAAGAAGTTGATCACAGTTTCGAAGAATTGAGTCAATTGCCTGAACTGGGGAGCTGCTGAAGGTGTATGGAAGAAGAACCGGTGGTGCCTATCTAGAGACTACTTCATATGGTGTCCTTTGAGATGTGGTACTATACCACTTGAGTGCTTCTAGGAAATCCATAGAAATAGTTGTCCAAATCTGTGGAGGGATGGGCAAGGGTTCGAGCAATCCCAAAAGGAGGGTCGTTTCACCCTTGTTGACCTGGAAAGTATCACAGTCAACCACCATCCGTTGAATTGTCCTTTTGAGTCCCTGCCAAAAGAAGTTACATTTTTCCTGGTCATACGTTTTAAGGAACCCAGAGTGCCCTACTGATGAAGAAGCATGGAGTTCATAGAAGAGATAGTCCCGTTGAACAGATTGCAACCAATTTGGAACAAGCAGAGAATTAGCTATAAGAGAAACTCGGTCATCAAATGTCCGAGGAGGAGCATCTTCCACCATATTGTCCTTACCCTTCTGGTAAGTGGTCGCATAGTCATAACCCATGAGTTGGATAACCCATTTCAGGTGTGTTGGGGAGGAGACCCGTTGTTCCAGGAAAGTTTCCAGACTCTGGAGATCAGTCTTGATGCAGAAATAGTTCCCCAATAGGGATACCTGCCACTTCTGTAATGTATGCAAAATAGTCATCATTTCCTGTTAAGAGGTAGATGCGGCTAAATTGTTACCGGAAATGTCTATTGAAGGAAACATGCTCATTGGTTCAAGAAAGACACCTGCATATCTATCCAAGGAAGTAGTGGAGACTATTGATGGGTGCATCTGAATGGAATGGAGCTGAGCGATGACACCATGTGAATTCTTCTTAAGTATTTTTTCCAGGCGATGTGAACTGATGATGCAGAGAGACCTTGGTTGTAAGCCCATAAATTTGTGTTGTGCCCCATTGACTGAAAACTGCATCCAAAGTTTAGAAAAATACCATAATATGGGGCCAAGTGTGCGTAACCATTGAACGCCCAAAACCACATCACATCCACCTAAGGACAAGGAAAACATGTGAGAGCGCATGTTATAATCTTCCATAGAGATATGCACATTGTGACACTTCCCCTTGCAAGGTAAGGTGCCCCCATTGGCAACCATGACTTCAAAGTGGGAGCAAGGATGGACAAAACAATCAGCCTGTTTGGCAATATGAGGATCAATGAAGTTATGAGTGCTACCAAAATCAATGAGTATGGTAAGAGGGAGCTTCTTGAAGTATCCCCTGACTCGCGTTGTTTGTGGGGTGGTGACGCTGGTTATAGCATGGAGAGAGTGCTCGGGTGGGTCGTCCTGAGATGGGGTGTCAACAAGCGGGTGTTGAATGTCGACCTGATCATCTACTGTATCTGAAGCTTCTTCATCAAGTTCTGAGGCAGGCGGAGAATCCACATCCAAGAGATAGAGCTTTTGTTGAACACATCTATGTCCCTGAGTGAATTTCTCATCAGAATTTTAACAAATCCCTTTTTCTCGGTGTGCCTGCATCTCTATTTCAGACGATTGCTTGATACGAGTTGGTTGAGGAGCAGGCATGATAGGAGGTCGTTGGGAACCCATATTTATGAAGGGAACAAAGGTGGGTTTGGAGCGTTGTTGAGCTGCGATATTGTCGTCATCCAACTTAGCCAACCCTAGGACTTCCATCATTGTGTTGGGACAAAACATTTTGACCTCTCAGCAGATTTCATCCTTGAGACCATTGATAAAACAACTCCTGTAGAATTCATCAGACAATCCTTCTGTGTGATTGGCTAGTTTCTCAAATTCCGTCTAATGCTCTCTCACTATGCCAGTTTGGTGAAGTTTAGTGAGTGCTCCTATGAAGTTGTCAAAAGCGTTAGGACCAAATCGTGGCAAAAGGAGTTGGCAAAAATCTGTCCAGTTTGGCTTGGGATGAGCTTTGATGTACCAACGGTACCATTGAAGGGCTTCCTGTTCCAAATGAAAGGATGCAAGTGGAACTTTCTGGACCTCTAAAGTATTATGCAGACTGAAATATGTTTTTGCTCGGTATATCCATCCAGTCGGATCAGTACTATTGAAGGGAGGAAAATCATGCTTCGGCCCACGAAAATTGCTGGAAGAAGAGAACCCGGTGGCTATAAAAGATTCTGGCTGTTGGTTATTGTTCATGGCTGAATGCTTAAGATGGAGGCTGAGAAATTTTTCATCCAGATCTTGGAGTTTGGTTTGGATGGCTACAAGTGCTTCCTCCATGGTTTTTGCTCCTGTGCTAGTGACAACCATAACTAGGATTTTTTTTTTTTTTTTTATTGTGGGGGGGGGGGGGGCGCATGGATAGAAAAACACAAACACAGGCTTATTTAGTAAGGGGAAATTTGGATTTGGGAAAAACTTGGAGGGGTAATTGCAGTTTGACTAGGTGTTTGACACTTTCTGAGGGACAGGGAAGCAAAAAATGGGGATTTCAGAAGTGGGAACTCTATGGTAAAATTTGAAGGCAATCGGGTGAAAATTGAAAAAGTTATGGCAAACCCTAAAAATAGACAAATGTGGGATTTCTGGTCTTGGGAAGTGGAATTTGGGATACGGTCTTTAGGAATGAAATAGGTAGAATGGGATTGTAGGGATGTCAGTGAAGTTTCAGGGACAACAGAGTTGAAAGAAGGGAGATATGGCCAAAAAATAGAATTTTATACTCCCTTCCTTTTTCTTTTTTTTCTTATTCAGAAATGGATCGGCAACAGCGACGCGGAAGGGATCCGCAACCGATGGATCTACAACGGCGTGGAAGGGATAAAAAACGGCTGGATCTGAAATGGCGACTGGATCTGGAATGACTTTCATAATAGATCTGAAACAGTTGGATCTGGAGCGGAAGTGATCGACAACAGTTCAACTTAAAATAGATATGGACCCCAGGTATGTACAGCTTCCTAACAGTTCAGGTGTTTCACTGGGCCACCAATGCTGTTTGACGGCTTGCGTATTGGGGCAGTACCCCTCACTCCACGGCTCAGGTAAAACTGATAACCGCTTTGCCCCAAAAGACAGCTCTTGGTTTACCTCACGGGTGGGAACTAGTCAATCAGGTAGGGGTCGTTGTCCTTTTCGCTGGCAGGTCCTCTCAATGGGCCAGCTACTTTGGGGTTCCTGTGGTACTCCTCACAATGAGTTTTAGGGCTTATGCCCAAGTACTTCCCACAGTTAAGTGGATAGGGATTATTCCCAAATCCGAAGCTGCAACAGATGCGAAAAAAAAAAAAATTGGCAGAAATTCCACCCAACGAGCCCAAAAAAGTGCTCTGATACCAGATGATACGAACCGTTGCACCAAAACCTCGAGGTGTTAGTGAAGGCCGCCCACTAGGATCTTAACACTTTAGATATATTTTAATACAATATCATGTAATATATCTTCAATTTGATTTTTTTTGGGAATCTATTTAACGAACATTTAGATATCGGATTTGATAGCTCAACTAATAGAGCTAATTCACCTAGCTTCTATTACAAAACCACATAACGAATCATTAACGAATCATTAAATAATAGAGCTAAACTACCTAGCTCAACTAATATAGCTAATTCACCTAGCTTCTATAACGAATCATTAGTTATATAAGAAATTGATTTGATAATAACTCAAAATTACAAAACCACATAATATTTGTCGGAATAAATTAATGTTAATATAAGAGGCTACCTAAGGTATAAGTTTAATTTTTTTTACACAAATCTATTTGAAATCTTTATCCATAACCTTGCTCTCTAACAAAAGTTGGAGAATAAACCTAAATTTAGTTTTTCATAAGTTCTAACTCTAATCCTAACCTTAACATCCAAAACCAAATGAGAAGTCATCCAAAGTAAATAACCACCTAACTAAAGCATAAACATCCTTTATGTTGATTTTGTTAATTTAATCGTGTGAGTGGAAAACTACACAACTCTTTTAACATAAATGAGAAAGTTTGAATATCTATATTTGAAAAAAAAAATGTAGTTTGAATATTATATATAATATAATTTATCTTTTTTTTTTAATTTATTGTTTTATAATTTAAATAATATTTTTATTTAAAAAATATTAAATTATTGATAAATATTATTTAACAAATAAATATAATTTTTATTTAAAAATTTATTACTTTATTTTAAAAGCTAATTATTAAAAATATGAAAATAAATTTGATATATATATACATACTACCAACCAAATTTATCAAGTATTTTAACATCCCTACAAACAAACGAATGAACTGACAGCCCCTATGCTCACGGCTCTTTCGAGCTTATTTCTCAGCTCTGAATACCAAAAGTGACACCCTGTTTTTCATTTTATAGTTTCAAGGAGAGGTAATCACTAAAACTGATATGCAGTGGTATAAAAATGAATATATCTCATATTGAAGCCATTCACCAACTGAATTTTCTTTAAACTAGTGTGGTTGTAAGAAAAAATTCCCACTATAAACTAATATGGCCGAATTGTCATATGTGTAGAGGTTCTAAACTCTCATAAGGAAAGGGATAAAAGCTATTCAAAATAGTAACTTTGGAGAAAAGCAAATCTAAATATGGAATGTTAGCTCTCTACCATACCATGATAACTTCCACTCTGCAAGCCCACTAACCGTTGGGTTGTGTACAAATTTTATAGGCGACTTATTACTAAGTGAGCTCTTTTTACACCTATATTTCAATATAAATTTCCTTTTAGAAAGCGTCGAGGAATCGGAATCCCGATGCCATCCATTGACACGTTGTTATTAAATATAGTAAATGACAATGACATGACTAAGAGGCATCCTGCCATGACCATCCATTAACGCATTGTTCATGTTTACGATAATGACATCAATGTTCATTGTGCGCGATCCATTGGCATAAGGAAATGAGCACATGAAGTTGAATGATCCAGGCAAATCACAGGGTTTATAAATTGCGGAGACGTGAAAATAGCAGGTGCTTTTTCACAAACCAACATAGAAAGTAAAATAAAGCTAAGCAGAAAGCCAAAAGAAAGTTACAATCGCTTGTTTATATATAGAGAGCATCAGGAGCTCCAAGGCTTTTCATCTTTGCAAATAGTTTTGAATTACAAGCCGTTATAGTAAAACATGGAGGAGATTTTCAGGAAGATGAAGCCCGCATGTCCTCGGTGTAAGTCATGGGAGTATTGCAGGTTTAGGTTTATGAATAACAAGAAACGCTGCAAGAACTTGCAGCCTAGATATATCTGTGGAAGGTGCACCAAATATTTCACTCTCGAAGGAAAGCTCTATAACACTTCCTCAATCTCAACTCCAAAAGCTCGAATTTCGCCTAATAGCTACGCAAGCAACTTTGCTGCTGCTTCTCCTCTTTACATGAGTTCACCTGATGATCAGTATGGTGCTGGGCATTCTTCAAATAGTTGTTGGATGTTAAGAACAGATATGGTAGTAACACATGTTCCTGGAAGGAATTTATGTATTCATAGTTTTGTGAATCCATGCTGCAAAATCAATTCAGGAAGCAATGAATGCCAGGGAATGTGGTCGGCCCATGATGGTCGATGGTCAGATATTTATGACACAAGTTTATTTCGTCCTTATGATAGCCAATCAGGAGCTGAGCTCATTTGTTTTACCTTTTTGGATAATTTTAGTGAAGATGTGATGGCCCCAAATCTAGGGTTTAGCCACTATGTGAATAATATTCCACCGTTGAATAATGTTGAGCCAGTTGAGCCGTTAGAGAGATCCCAGGAAATGGATTTGGACAACAGTTTGTTGCTGTCAGAATACTTTGCAGAAAATTCTGTGAATCGAATATCAGTAGCTGGAGGAGAAGAAAAACAAGAAGAGCATAATGCAGAAGACAGCAGTACGAATTTGTTAGGTGGAGAAGACCTGGTGTTACATTAAGAGATGGATAGTATTTTTCCTGCACAATCAAACGACCTGGGTGAAGAAAATGAATGGTTGATCGATTTATTTGCTAAAGACGAAGGAGAGAGCAGTGCAAACAGTGCACACAGTACAACATATGGTTCAGAATTGGAAAATGATTGGTTGATGGATGTTTTTTCAAAAGACGGAGAGAGTAGTACAGGGCGTGGTTCAGAATTGGAAAATTCAGACGGATGCTTGCGATTGGAATTATTTGATTCAGATTTCCCAGAGATACCAACAAATGCAGGATTTTATGCTCATCATGTGGATACTTTTGAAGGAGAATGGAAAGTGGACGACATTACGAATCTGTGGATGTTTTGATAATAAAGTTAAATGGCCTTTATAAAGTTAAAGGCCTTTATAAGTTCTAGTTTTCAGTTATATGGCCTTTATAAGTTCTTGCTCCTGGAATTTATGAAAAGCAGGATAATAGAGTCTGAAAAATATATGCCTCTGAATTATGAAACATATAATTGTTTAGTTCCTGGATTCATTGATGAATCATATAATTTTTTTATATATGTGAATTCATTTTTTTAATTATTATGCCCATCCTCATTCTATGATAGATTTTTAGAGGATTGAGTGTTCTTTTAATTAACTTTGATTACAGATATAAGTGTTCTTTTAATTAAATTTCAATCTGTTAAAAATCTTTTAATTGATTTTTCAGAGAAGGTTAATAGCCAAGCGGATTTGAGGTCCTGTCGCAAGGTATCAACACTGTGCTTTATATGTTTTCTGGCATCATCTTCACGTGAGTGGTGAACAAAGAATACCGGAGGAGAAATTCTGTGGAAGAACACGGTCCACCGTTGCGTTAGTATAATAATATTTAGATACTTTTAACGGCAAGTTTTCATTTGGTTACAACCGTTTGATAATAAAGAAGCCATAATATTACGTTTAGAGCCGAGTCAAACATTTCTAGTTTTTCGTATTTATTCAATGTATATGCAATTTCAAATATATCTCACCTATTTTTATTTACCTAATGTTAATGATCTCCCTTTTTATTTACTTCCATTGATTTTTAAAATGCATTGCTTTAATGTTAATGATCTTATTTTACATAGTTTCAAGTAAGTAACCATGTCAAACTTTTAATAATGGTTATAATTAAACTTATGTAAATTTAATTCTTTAAGTATTTTATTTTATTTTTTTATAATATTTTAATATTTATATTAAATAACACAAATCTATTATACATTATTATTATTTTTATATTAAAATACATAAATATATTATACATTATTCTTTTTTAAACAAATATTGCTTTAATTACAAAAAAAATCTTTTAAAATAAATTTACACTTGTCTTAAAACCATTAAAAAGTTAAAATTGATTGTAAAATGTTGAGACAATTCTATTCATTTTTCTAAATATTATTTATAAATAAAATTGTTTTGATTTATATATTTTTTTTATTTTTTTGTTTTTTGAATTTTAAACTTTGTAAAAATTTTAAAATAAAAATAAATTTAATTTTTTTAATTTTTTTATCCTAAGTTGATGGGTTAATAATATTATTGTATTTAATAACAAAATCAATATTATTAATTAACTTTTTAATTCATTCATTTTAATAGTGATTTAAGAATATTTTAAATGTTTTAGAAAAAAATAAAAAATAAAACCAAATCAAGTAATTTTCTTATTTTTTTTAAATCTTTATAAACTAAAATTAATTTAAATAAAAATTAATACTAATCATTATCAACATCAATAAAATTTTGAAATTTTTCGTTATCTTTACTATTTGAATTTTTTTGTTCTCTTTATTATTTAAATTTTTTCATTATTTTTACTATGTAATGTGCTAAAATAAGCATTTTATTACATAGTACTCATTCTAAAAAAATATATACTTTTATATTTGTAAGATCTTATTAGGAGAGAAATTTATTTGTCTATCTATTTAAAATAATAGAAATATAAATAATTTTATGATTATTATATTATTTAGAATTAATTAATTTGTTTTATATTAATATTTCAAAAAAAATTATAATTTTAAATACAAATTTACAATTACCTAAATATTGAAATTAAAATTGTATATACATGAATTACAATTTAAATACATATTGTATTTGAAAGAGATAACATTAAAACTATACAAACATTATGAAGAAAATGCCAAACATTTTATTAATCGGATATAAAGTGCTCTGCTATTTATCATTTTTATAAAATGATTTTTTTTTAAAATAATGTGAACCTGAATTAAAAAACTTATATAATTAATTTATGGTTAATTATTATGAAAATTTATAATTTAGATTTTTTAATAATAAAAAATTACATTTAAAGTAATAATTAAGATAACGTGATTTTTAAATTAAAATTATTTACTTAAACCATCAAAATTAGTATTTTACCTTTATTTTTATTAATGTTATAATGAGATTGTTTTAAGTTTAAATTTTATTATTTCATCATTATTTTTATTAATTTTATAATGAAATTAGTTTAAGTTTCAATTGATGATATGAAATTTGTCAATTTAAGTATAATTAAATATTTTTAAATTTATTTAAATAACATAACACAATTAAAGGAAATTACAAAACATATATATAACTTCAAATTACAAAAAATATGTTCCAATTTTTCTTATATTTATAATTTTTTTTAAGATATGAATTTTTTAATTAATTCAAACAAAAATTACATAGGATAACAATATGGATCTCTCTCATAGGAAACTAGACCATCATGAAACAATAAAGTGTCATGTGAGGTTGCCTAGTGGGAAAATGAGTAGATTGGCTTACACACAAAGCCAAATACAAAATGAAGCACAAACAAAATAAGTGTGAAGGCACACTATATTTCTTATTAACCAAATGTACATATATATACAATGAGAAATGTCCCTTGGGTTTCATATTCCCAGGTGGACTCTTAGACTCTCGGGTGACTCTTGGCATAACCTCACATTAATATTCCTCACATCGAGGATTAGACTCCAGCAAATCCCCCCTTAATCCGAAGGGTGTATATGAGTCCAAGGAAAAGAAGAGACGTGAATAAGCGGAAGTAGACAACTACAACTAGCTGAACATTTCCATCTCGAACATCCTTTACTAAGAAGGTTAGCTAAAATATTGCACATGCTTTTGCTAAATACAAGAGATCTCTAAAGGGATGGTTTTTAGGTTGACCATCAACCGAAATAGGCTAGCAAAAGGATGAAATATTCTACTATGTGTGTGTTTAATGTTGACCACAAACTCTCGAACTTGGAGACAAAACTCGCTCAGAGTTCTCTGGAATGGTTGGTATGGGCTGGCACCAAACCAACTAGAGAGATGAAAATAGGAAGTGAACAACTGCAACTTGCTAAACATTTCCATCTTTACAACTATTTTCCAAGTTAGCTAGAAGCTTGCACATGCTTCTTCTAAATGAAGGTCCTCTTGATACCGGTGGTTTTAGGATGACCACCAACTCTGGAGCTCAGTTGAACATAGCTCTTCATAGGCCTGTTTGTTTTGGATCACTTGTACTCGCTTGCTTGTTACTGACGGTCTTCATTCCCCCCTGTCAAGAACAACGTGAGGAGAGGAGAGTCTCATGGTGTCACAACTAGACACAAAACACATGAGTACTCTATGGCATGGTTATCTTTTGTCTTCAGAATACATGCATATCGGAATAATAATACAAGCTCTACAACAATAATACAAATTAAGAGGAGGGTTACTTGCACACATAATTCTTTTCTCTCTGCAATAATTTTCAGTCTTCTACAGTAGTCTACATGACAATAATATCTGCAATCAATACACTCTGCAATGCAATCCCGTATAACTCCGTTACATATATTAGCAAAAACAAATGATCTATGCAATAAATACGAAGAACTATTTCTGTAACATAATAATCTGAGGTTTAATTTCCAAGCACCAATTGTAAGACTCCTTCAAATGACCTAATTTTAATCTCTGATATTGAGGAAATAAGAGCAATGTTCACAGCCCTCAAAGAATATTAAAATTTGCTACACTACCTAACTATGGTGTCTCTCCAGGACAATAATAAATGATCAACCTGGTAATGTGAAGATAGTCGTAATTTGAACTATTTGCTGCAATATATTTTGTAGTATTGTCTCTTTCATACCTCAAACAGATCGTAGGTTTCATACCTCATAGAACATTTGCAGCAACAATCTTCACATCCAG
Organism: Larix kaempferi; assembly: GCA_027924585.1. Lineage (NCBI taxonomy): Eukaryota > Viridiplantae > Streptophyta > Pinopsida > Pinales > Pinaceae > Larix > Larix kaempferi. The sequence continues at coordinate 3,872,965 of BSBM01000432.1, forward strand.
TTCACCAACGCAAATGAAGAGAGGTATCATGCAGGAGGGTACATCAATAATTGAATGTAGTCAATTTGTTTGCAACTCCATATAGTTTGAAGATTGAGTATTCTAGGCAACTTCAAGATTCCGTATACCAACTCGCATTGAAGGAAAAAGTATATAATGTCCCAAAAACAACAAAAATTTAAAATTTTTCCTGTACAGTGAACATCGTCTATTCAAGTAAATATTTAACCAATTAACTTCAGTACTGGGAAATAATTATAAGACTCATCGACAACAATGAGAATACATGGTTTATGAACATTGGTTTATGATTCACTGTTTGATTAAAGTGGATGTGATCGTCTTCTATTTTATGATTCTGCAGAAATGATGTATTGGCATAGTATACAAATGAACCTCAAATGATTAACATCTTAGTCAGATCGATCAGTTAGTACCTGTATAAAACTTAATGGTCTTTATGACTACATCTTGCTTCTAGTTTAAATGTATGTATGCTTGAATTTCTAAAGTATTGAAATCCTTATGTTATTAGTTCAGGATTGATGGACATTATGAAGAGAATAAGAATACTTTGAAGTTTAAGTTGAGTAGTTGAGTTACTGGCAAGGCTGCTAAGAGGTAAGAGGTGAGTGATGTTTTTCCCTAGGCTTACTTAGCAAAGTTTGCTAAAGCATCATTTGAAACTTGTTTTGCAGGGGTAGTAATTAAAGATCCTACACTGAAATTCCTAAGCTTTTCTACCTAGCAAAAACCTAACCCTATGAAATTGAAATGGATAAAAGGAAACTTTAGTTTAAATGCTATGTATTAAAAGGAGGGAAGCTTGAACGTTATCGTGACCCTAACTATAGGGAAAGGGTAAATTATTATAGCGCTGGTGGGGTTCATTGTAGCATTGAATGATACCCATGTGATATTCACATGTTTGCTTGCCAGTTGGATGAGGATTCTACCCTTGGCCCTAGAGACCAGTTTGATCATTTCGTGGATTTGGAGTTTGGATGGCAGCTTCACGTTGTGCTCTGGTTCCATAGAGCTCTATGCTTTGACCTGAGCTACGCTCATGGTCAACGTATTCACTGTACCCTGCGCAGACGTGGAGAAAACGTGGTTTAAAACATAGGTAAGCTACTCTTTCAAATCGTGGCTTTCAGAAATGATTTTCTATGTAGGTTGTAATTGTTACGGTATTAACTCATTGTTCTTTGACTCTTACTGGTAGGGTTTGCATATAAGAAAAATGGCCTATGCTTTTGGGATGCTTTTAATAGGGCAGAGAAGGTTGGACTTAGCATAAACCTGGTAAGCCGAGGACTCATACATGGCTCTTTCTCTCCCTATCACAGCAAAGGAAAACATGCTTGAATGTTCTACCGTTTGGTTGTATCTTTGTAATGATGAAGTCCTTCGGGCTTTGAGTGTTAAATTTTTAGAATTTACTTCAATCTGATCTAGGATCTTAACTAAGAGAACAACATGTATAGCAAATCTATAGCATTTCAATCATGGACACAATAATGCAAGCACACAAGAGACATAGAGTTTACTTGGGGAAAACCATAAAGGTGAAAAACCCCAATAACTTCCTCAGAGATAGATAGAGCAATGATACAACCATAATACAAGAGATAGTCTTCTCCTAGCAGCAGAGCCTCCTCCTCCACAAGTGCGCCACTCTCCCAAGTGTGAGTGAGAGAATAGAATGTGTAAAATGAGAGAGACACACTCTCTATTTATACACTAACTTGACTTGACCCTTACTCAACTAGGTCGGACTCAACTTAACCACTTAACATAATGCTGACTGGGTCGACCCCCACTAGGGTGGTCTAATAACCCTTTGACCCACATGGCCAACCCCCAATAGGGTGGTCTAATAACCCTTTGACCCACATGACTTATACAGGGCCGACACTTTCGTATAGAGGAATAATAACATCTCTATAGGAATACAATATACATATATGTGAAATACATTCCAAAGTTACATATACATCAACACTCCCTCTTAACTAGGAAGGTATTTCTCGACACAGGTCTTCTAGCACAAATCTTCTTCTCTGGATCATCATCACTGGATAATCGTCATCGAGTCATCATCATCGTCACTGCTGCTGCTATCTCAATCAATCGCTGAATCTACTCGTCATAGGAAGTTCTACAGAGCCAGTCCTTTTTCATACTGGATGTAGGCCCACCACCCGCAGGTCTTCGTCATCACTGGCCATACTGTGGAATCCTTAGGAATTATTACGTGCGTCACAAAACCTCGAAAGAGCATCCCAGGATGTTACGAGCACACGGCTCTACCTATAGGGTCTCCTAGGGCCATATTATATGTGACCTCTAAACAAAACCTTGCAAGAGAATCCCAGGCTGTTACGAGCACACAGCTCTACCTATAGGATCTCCCAGGGACACATTATATGTGGTCACCACAAAACCTCGCAAGAGCATCCCAAGCTGTTACGAGCACACAACTCTACCTATAGAATCTCCTAGGGACAGATTATATGTGGTCATGGAAAAACCTCGCAAGAGCATCGTAGGACTTATTACGGGCACACAACCCAACCTATCGGATCTCCCAGGGACATATTATATGCCATAGGACAAAACCTTGAAAGAGCATTTGCCAGATATCCCAGGGCCAGATTATATTCCATTGGAAAAGCCTCAAAAGACTATTTGCAGATATCCCAGGGCCAAATTATATGTCCACCCAGAGCAAAACCTCGAAAGAGCATTTGCCAAATATCCCAGGGCCAAATTATATGCCATAGGAAAAACCTTGAAAGACTATCTGCAAATCTCCTAGGGCCAAATTATATGCTCATCTGCACAACCTGATCCACGGCCATAGAGTATCAACCTAATACTCAGCATACATAATCATGATGTATACATGATCATCCTAATCATCATCACTGCAATAGCCTGCTACAAGTCATCTGGAGCAACATCCTGAAGATCGTCATCCACGATCATCCTGATCATATCATGCATCTACCTGATGCATACCAAGTATCTACCTGATACATATCATCATACATGATCCACTTGATCATACAATGTATCCACCTGATACAAATACAAATACATGATCCACCTGATCATACATGATACATATCAACATACATTATCTACCTGATCATACAATGTATCCACCTGATACATATACAGATACATGATCCACCTAATCATACATGATACATATCAACATACATGATCTACCTGATCATACAATGTATCCACCTGATACATATACAGATACATAGTCCAAGCATCCAACATGATGCATATACAAAATACATACAAATGATCCAACCGATAATATCAAGCATCCAACATGATGCGTACATACATAAATGATCCAACTGATCATATCTAGCATCCAACATGATGCATACATACATATACATATAAATGATCGAACTGATCATATCCAGCATCATCCTGATGCATATACAGAGCAGTAACTAGAGCATCGTCCTGATGCTCATCATCCAACGCTTACATCCAAATCCATGTGAAGGATCCCCCTTCCAACATGCTTGGAATGGCCTCTGCAAATGTGTCCATCACTTCTTCCTCGAAGTGTCATCAATCTAAAGAACACCAAGCCTCTCTCTGAAGTACTCGAAGTTCACTCTGGCTAGTGGTTTCATCAACACATCTATAATCTGCTCGTCCGTTGCAATGTACAAGAACTTCATAGCTTCTCTCTACACCATATCCCTAATATAGTGATATTTGATCTCTATGTGTTTCGACCTGTCATGAAACACTGGGTTCTCAGACAGCTTCACACAACTTTGGTTATCACAAAAGATACCAATAGCATCCAATGGGAGATCAAATAACTCAGACAGTAGCTTCTGTAGCCATACTGCCTCACAACTAGCTAAACAGGCTGCAACATACTCTGCCTCAGCTGTACTCAATGCTATGTAGGACTGATTCCTGCTAAACCAAGAGATCACTCCTGATCCCATACTGAAGCAACATCCAGATGTGCTCTTCCTATCTACAGCACTGCCACCTAATCTGAATCAACATAACCTTGCAGGTTAAACTTTTGATTCACTTCATACTTGAGCCCATAATCCACTGTACCCTTCAGGTACCTCAGAACATGCTTTACAGCAACCAGGTGAACACTCCTCGGATCCGTCAGGAACTGGCTCAATGTGTTCACTACAAAGAAAATATCTGGTCTCGTGTTCGTTAGGTACATCAAGGATCCAATGATCTGACAATACATAGAGACATCAACTGGCTGAGATGAAGCATCACAAAGAAGCTTCAGATTCGATGCCATAGGTGTGGCCATGGCCTTGCAATCCATCATCCTGAACCTCTTCAGGATCTCTACTGCATACTTCCCTTGTCCAAGGAAGATTCCATCTGCACTCTGCCACACCTCCATGCCAAAAACAAACAGTGCATCATCCCCAAGTTCTTCATCTCAAACTCGGCAGCAAGCTTCCGCTGAGTGTCGGCAATCAATCTATCTTCACCTGTAACAAACAGGTTATCCACATACAAAAGTAGTATCACTGGATTGCCTTCCTCAACCTCGTAGTAAAGGTTGGAATCCGCTTTACTCTTGGTAAAGCCCAAACTGGATAGAAAGCTGTCTATCCTACCAAGTTCTGCACACATATATGACTACACCATTCAAGAAGTCTGTCTTGAAATCCATCTAGTGTATCTTCTATTTCATCACTTTTATATTTCTCTATGCTATCATCTGCAGCATGCTTGATCTGATAGTTCCATTTGGAAGTCACAATAGACTTCCCTTCAACTCTTGGGAACGCATCCCAAACATCGTTCTTCATGATCAATGGATCATGGCATTCTTCCCGTATCCTGGGAACTTCAATATCTTCAATAGATAATTTTGTTGCTTGAACAAATGTTGTAGTCCTTCTTTTGTAGGTGAAGGTATACGGTCTTTTCTACAAAACAAGTTAAATTGCATGATTAGAAACATCTCATCATTTTCAGACAAATTCTTACACATAAAGAAATATGTCATACAGTCATGCAATTATCTTAGCCAATGCTTCAATACAACATTTATCCATGTTCCACAACTTTCTAGATGCCTTCCAGTCTCTACCAGAACATTGTTAAGAGTTTGCACTACTCCCAACATGTCAGCAAAGAGGTTTCATTCTAGATAAGTAGCACTGGAATGTTGTATAGTGACATAGGCCACTTACCCATCACATGCATATTAGTAGTATACTGTTCATTAATGCAATCATTCTAATATGCACAGTACATATCCTAAGTCTAGGAACATGAGCATATACATCATTGAACAATTTTATTTAAATAAACAACTATGCAAGAAATGATAATTAAAAATACTTATCTTTGTTTGGTTACTGGGTGGACTCCCTCTGAATCTTTGCAACTCCATTCTGATGTGGATTGTGAGAAGTGGTCAACTCCCTCTGAATATCTACATCCTTGCAGAAACTACTGAAGTGTGCTCCTTTGCTTTCTTGCAGGAACATCTGGAGTGTGCTCCCTCTTGATCTTCGCTTCCTGGATTACCTGTCCTTGAACTTATATCCATCCTTAATCACTATGCATGCTTATTAGTATCATCATTGTGTTATCCTTGAGGTCTCATACATAATCACACATTTATTAGTATAATCTTAATACTATCAAAACACAATAATCTTAAACATGTATAGTCATGATCATTCACAGATAATAAACATTAGTATTCAAGGTTTCAGGGAAGTCTTCTTTTACTCATGCATATTCTTATTTGATCAGAGGACTCTTTTGATTAGTTAAATCATCAATGCATAAACCCGTGATTACTCAAACCTATACCTTCATGATTCTTCTGGTTAGTCATATCATCAATTATGGTAAGAAACATAATATACATACAACCATGACTATTCAAACCTATGACGTCATGAATAATCATTATCAACAACATAGCAGTATAAGGTCCTAACACAAGATAGGATTCTAGCTTGATATAGGAAAAACATACCTGGATTAGCATGCTAGCTAGTTATGTCTAACATACCCGCATAATGTCTTATGGTTCTCTTCAGTGACTTGTGCTAGTAACCTGCATGTCTCATAAGTTAACTGTTATAGGTCAAACTTGCACCTCTCCGTCCGTGATCACCTCGAGTTGTTGATCACACAAAAGGACAATTTGGATGGAGGAGCATGTTGACCTTAGATGATACTTTGACTCACTCCATTTCCTAACATTACTGGAAAAACCCAAAAAATATCATTCTGAGATATGAGCGCTACTCTACTTAAAGAGACTAGCGCCCATACGCTACTCTAGTGTATAATAGTAGCGCCCATATCCTTCTATATGCTACTCCTTCTTAGCATAGTAGCGCTCAACATTTAAAATTCGATGAGCGCTAGTTGGTAAGCATTAAAGTAGTGCCCTAAACGCTATTTCACTGAATAATAGTCGCGTACATCTCAAAAGATGATTAAAAAATAAATTAATTTCTTGAGGAGGATTAGTTGCTGGTAGTTTCCCAACTTCCTCAACTTCCTCCATAACCATACATCGACCTGAACTACTTCTCTAATCCTATAAATACAAGGAAGACTAAAGAGAAAGGTTAGATGGATTAATGGAGAAACTTTGAGACATAGAGATCTAAAGAAGAAGCTTGCATTGGAGGAGTTGATGCTGAAGATATCCAAGCCAGAGAAGAGCAAGAGCCCAGAATCAAGTTGCAGGAGCCTGTCATAGAATCAGGTATACTTGTACATCAATTTACTTTTGACAATAAAGGTTGAAGTGTCTTTCTTGTTCCAACTTAAATGTGTTCTGAAATAACATCTTAATTTGGATCTGTTTTGGTCAATATTGAATGTTAAACATTGTTTTTGTTTCTTTCAAGCTTTATATATTGTCCAAGATATGCTGAGAAAGGTGTTTGTCTTGCAGGTTTACTGAGCAGAAGGTGGATTTGAGGACTGAGCGAGGGATCAAACAAAAGCTAGGATCGAACGCCGGTTAAAAGGTATGTTCTCAAGGTCCATAACTCATTTCTTTTCATAAACATTTCTGCAATACATTTAATACACTTACCTGTCACCCCATCCAAGTTGATAGCATTAGTTTCCTTGCTATAGGGTAGATTTTCCCGCCAACAGACTGGTGACTCCACTGGGGATAGTTGAGTTTTTTCTCTAGGAAACCTTTTCTTGTTTGTCCTCCCAGAATTGTTTTGACTTCTTTGATGTGTTGAGAAACCCTGTAGGTATCCATTGACTGTTTTTCTTTGCTTCCACCAGTCTTTTTGTATCCTTCAAAGTAAGTTTTTAAACCTTTAAGATATGAGTGCTACTTTTTTGTACATACAGTAGCGCCCATACGCTACTGTGCTATACATACAGTAGCGCCCATCTCTACAGGGGTGCGAGTTTCCCTACTACACAGTAGGGTACACTTCCTGATGCTGTTTGTTAGTGGTCTGCTTGATTTTTCAGCCTTTTCGTGGTTTGCTGACTTTGCTTTTAGGTCTCCTTGACTGGTGTATCAGGTTTTTAACTTTTGTTTAAGTCATAGAACCTTTCTTTGAGTCTTTTTACATCTTTTGAATCGCTTGTTTACCTTTGGAACGTTTGGACTGTTTATGACTTTTTTGGAAGACTAGGTTGTGTCTTGTGATGAACACTTCCGCTTTTTAGGCCCTGATTGCATGTTGCTAGCTTACAAACCTGCATACTTTTGTATCCGTTGTTTGTGGCAATGTTTGTCTGCTCTTTACCTATCCTATCCTTGGTTTTAGGGTTTGGTTCGTTTTAGCGCCTCTAGGGTGTCTTCCGATCTTGTTGGTTTCTAATCTTCTTGGACTTATTGTCTTTTTCTGGTTTCAAGTGTATTTAAAAGTGCTTTAGGCTGATTCATTTCTCAGTTCTTTGTGTTAGTAGGGTAATTGACAGCTTGCTTGTCTACTTTTTGCTTGGCATAGTGGTTTTGCTAGGGTTAGATGCTTTAGGTCAGTCCTCTTGTATCTATCTCCTTTGTTTTCTCCCACTTTGTTTCCGAGTTTAGAGGCTTTTTCTTTGCAAAAAACCTGTAGATCAAGTCTTTTTTGAGCTAGTGTCTTGACAGCTATAAGCTTAAGAACTTTTTTAGCCATACTTACACACATTTGCACATAAGTTTTATTTTGCTTTCCATCTTTATAGTTCTTTTTCGTTTATAGAAAAAGAAAAAAAATTTGGTAGTTTAAGTTTAATAAGACTTATTTTTTTTGTTACAAGATAGCATAGGATATTTTGTACAATTCCAAAAAGAAAACAAAAAATTTTTTTTTAGTAGATTTGCTCAGATTTTCAGTTTTGAAAAGAAGTAAATGAAAAAATAAAAAGAGCTTTGTTGTAGAAAGTTTGAATTTATGCACTTTTGTTTTCTTGTTGCAACCACGCCACACAAAAGCACTACCTTTTAAGTAATAACAACCCTAAAATTTTTTAATAAAATGAAATAGAAACAATTTTTCTTTTTAGGGATACACTACACCAACTAGTCTTGGTTAGGATTTTGAGTTTAAATCACCTTAAACCACTCAAGATCACACATTACGCAAAAATCGTAGTTGGACTATCACAGGTAAACCCATTTCACTCAAAGCTTTCCTGGGATCTATGCAGTAGGTCATTGTGATATCAGATTGTTGGGAATACTCCTCTTACTTTATGTTTCGAGCATACGCCAGGATTGGATCGCGTATTGGGGACTCTTTCGAGTTTCGGGCTTAGTTACCCTGCCCACGCTTTCTGATTCGACCGGTGACTGTTCCCCCAGGAGTTTTCGGTGTTGTGGTATCCTTAGTATCTGACTCTAGGTTCATACACAGGTGACAGTATAGGGTATATCTGTTGTACCTAAGACAGACGTGGGAGGAAATCCCTTGCAGGTCTTTGGGAGGGCAGTTGGGTGATTCTAGCACTTGCACCCTTAGTCATTGTATTGTGGACCCCGGGTAACTATCTTTCTTCCTTCGTTGATTTGTTCTGGGCCCTCATCATCCCAGACTCTTCTCCGGAAGGCATCCTTGTTTGCCTGGTTTGCATACTTAGGACTTTTTAGTTGGCATGATGTTTGCCCCCTAGTTGTAGTGGCCACTAGGTTCTAGTCTGTTATTTTATATATATAATCATGGAGAATCAAGAGCTTCGTAGATCGAGAAGGTTTCAAAACCTTCCACCACTTAGAACAGAACCTTTACAGCCAGCTAGACGACAGCGGGTAAACACCGGTATTTCTTTAGAAACTACTCCTGAAACAGAATTTCCTGAGGAAATTCTTATAATAGAAAATCCTGAAATAGGAATTCCTGAGGAATAACCACCTGAAGTTGAATTTCCTGAAGAACAACAAACAGCAACAGAAAACCCTGAAATAGAGGTTCCTGAGGAACCACAACCAGGTACCCCAGATCAGTGACACTTTAGTTTACTTGAGGTTGAAGATCTTACTTCTGCGGAGTATAGCAATCCTTTCAATACTCCTTTGACCAATACTAGAATTCTGCTTCTGTCACCTGTTGGTTTCCAGCAGCCTCATTACACTGCATACAATTCCTTACCCGGACATCAGATGTCTAATCTAGGAGGTGAATAGGGAGTTCCCCAAACTCCCACTTTAGGTATGAACACTAACACAGTAAATCCTTCTTTTACTGCTACACCGAGTCAGGCACAGACCACATCTGTGTCTACTCCGTATTTCAGTTTTAATACTGGTACATTAGGTATGCCAAGTTCAACAACGATGGCATCTATCCCTATACCTACTGTTGGACCTAGCAGTACAGCCAACTTTGCACCACTTCCTGCTTTTCAACCGTTATATCAGATACCTAGTACTTGGATTTCCACACCTGCTGTAGGACCAAGTGCTTCTGCAATCGTGCTGGTCATGAGTACCATGACTGCACCATCTACATCAGCTTCCACTGGTTTCAATACTTTTGCAGGCCCTAACATGAATCAATGTAATATGCCTGCAGGTAATGTCCCTTTTTCCTTATTTTCAGGGGGAGGGGGTAATATTTTTAACTAGCAATATGGCGGGGCTAACACCCAGCCACAGTGGACGAACCCACAAAGCACTAATCCACTTTCATATGGGTGGGAAAATTTTAATAACTCTTTCGCACAACAACAGATGGCAGGGGGAAACCCTTATCAACAGATGGTTGGGGGCAACCCCTACCAGCAGACGGCTGGGGGCAACCCCTACCAGCAGTTCATGGGTCAAAATATGGGTGGTTCCCCTTTTTCGACCCCAGCTTATCAAGTACCGTCTTACCGGCCTCGTTTACCATTTCTGGCAACTTTAAATTTGTCAGATCTTTCCAAACTAACCAATGATCCAGTGTGTCATAATGCTACATGGCCATCAGTTCCCACCAAGTTACCTTCGGACATTCCAAAGTTCGAAGGCAAAGCAGGTGAATACCCTGGTGACCATGTCACTACTTTCCACTTATGGTGTTCCTTGAATTCATTAAATGAAGATTCCATTAGATTGAGACTGTTCCAAAGGACTTTAACCGGTGCTGCAGCCAAATGGTACATTGAGTTACCTACAGCTATTTTGGGGATCTCGCGACTATCTTTTTGAAACACTTCCAGCTTCCTGTTCGGTATGATGCCGAAACAAACCTTTTGTCTACATTTAGGCAAAATAAAGCCACTCATTTATCTGACCACATTCAAGAGTGGCGAAGACGGAAGAGGCTCATTAAGGCCAACATACCTCCAGAATTCCTTCTTGAGTGGTATTTGAAATCACTCCTTCCTTATATTTCTAAGGAAGTAGCTACATCTGGAGTATCTAACGAAGAAGATGCCATCCTACGGACTCATTTGCTAGATCTCATTTATGCACAATCCGGGTTACTGTATGAGATCATACCTGATGCACCGCGATCGAATACCGATCTGAGTAGACCTAAACCTGGACCACATGCTGACAACATAGTGGGTTCAATTGACTCTGCAGCTTTCGAAGCACTGACCAAACAGGTTCATGCCTTATTAGTCAAACAATTGACTACAGATGTTTCTTCCGTCACAACCTCTCCTTCTAATTCTGAGCCTGTCAATCAGGTTCAGAACAATCAAAAGGGCCCTCGGCAGCCCAATAACAAAAAGAAGGGAAAGAAAGGAGAGGGGAACCAAGAAAAGCCCAAAAAAGAGAATGCTGAAGAGGGTAACAAAGAGGAAAAGAAGGTTAAGTTCCCTTGTAAACTTTGTAAGCAGAACCACCTTACTCACCAATGCCCTCTGCTTGAAGAAGCCCAGAAGCTCTTAAGAGAAAAGAAGCATGCCGTCCTGAAAGATCCATTTCCTAAAGGGAAGAGCTCAACTTCTAGCACCTCCAACACTGGGGGCACCACACATACTACGGTTGATCAAACTTTTATTAACATGGTTAATTCGGATGCAATCTTACAAACGAGAGCTAGGAATTATACCCCGGACGCACAGAAAAAGGATAAGGAGATTCCAGAATCCTCCACTCCACTCCACATACCTGTGGACCCAATGCCCAAGATTCTGAAAGGTGTCTTGAAATGGGATCACACAATCCCAACACTCGGGCCGCTTCCAACTACAACGTGGTTGAAGATTTAGCCCAGACCCCTTGTGCCATGTCTACTTTAGAAGTCTTGCAAAGTTGTCCTTTACAACGGAATGCACTTCTGGCAGCTATTGGAAGTACGTAATTCTCTAACATGTCTACGCGATTTGATATGACTGATGTCAAATACCGGTTGCCCTATCATGTTGCTCTTCAGATTGAAGTCGTCCATGGTCCAATGACCATCAGACAAGCTGTCGTAGATGAGGACGCGTCGACTTGCATAATGTCAATTTCCTGTTGGAAAGCTTTAGGTTCCCCCGAGTTAGCCCCTTCTAACACACTGCTTACTGCATTTGATGGCAGAACTTTCTGTCCACATGGGGTTTTCCCATCATTTGATGTCACATTGGCCAGTAAGACAGTTGCTGTAGAAGTAGAAGTTCTGGATGCTCCGCTTGATTACAACATGTTATTGGGCAGGAGTTGGACATATGCCATGCAAGCCATTGCATCAGCAGTTTTTCGAGTTGTTATGTTCCCATTTGAAGGTAATATCGTTACAGTCGATCAACTTTCTTTCACTCAGAGAAACAACTAGACTTTTTCGGAAACCACAGTTCCTTTAGTTGATCAAACTGCCCCGGTTAATGAGAGTTTAGGAGCAAGGCTGTATGGGTCATTAATAGGCACTTTCGACATACCCTCCCTTGTTCTTTTTATGCGTTCTGATGTGGGTACTGCTACCGAAACATTCACGGTTGGTTTAAGAACTGATCCTTGGATCCTTCCTACTACATCAGAACCTTTTGTGCCTCCGTCCATTGCAGAAGTGGCCTATATGGAAACACAACACACTACAATGGAACATATCATGACTCCACCAGTCTCTGTTCAGTCAGATATGGACTATGCTCCGGCATGGTCACTGAATTCCACTCACTCGTTCAATTGTTTAGATATGGTTTTTCCATCTGATGAAGCCATCTTAGAAGTCATGATGGGCCTGGACCAACCTTGGGAACATATGCATCAGAGGTCCTACATGCTTCCAGATCTAGACAGGATTGAGAGAGGAGAATTCCCTATGAGACCCGGTGGATTGGTTGATTTGTCATCTTCTCCTTCTACTTCGAGAGCTGTTTATGCTGAAGGAAATATGGCTAATATTTCAAGAACAATTCCAATCAACATTTCCACCAAACCCGGGGTCGTGGAAAACATTTTTATTGGTGCAGACTGTTCTCCAGAAGATATCGCTCTGTATACAAAACTTTTTAAAGAATTCCGCGACATTTTTACCTGGTCATATGAGGAAATGTCAGGTATAGACCCAGCCATCGTGGAGCATGTCATTACGACATACCCTAATGCAAAACCTATAAGACAAAAGCTTCATCCCGTGAACCCTAGAAAAGCGACCGCCATCAAGGTGGAGGTTGAAAAATTGCTTAAAGCTGGTTTCATTTATCCGATTGACATGACGGAATGGGTTTCAAACCCTGTCCCAGCTGATAAGAAGCAAGGTACTATTAGAGTCTGTACTGACTTCCGGGATTTGAACAAAGCTTGTTCGAAAGACAACTATCCCACACCATTTATCGATCAAATTATAGATGCGTGTGCAGGACATGAGATGTTCTCTTTCATGGATGGTTTTTCGGGATACAATCAAATAGAAATCAAACCCGAAGACTAGCATAAAAAAGCCTTCATTTTCCCGTGGGGCACCTTCGCTTATCGAAAAATGCCATTTGGCTTGAAGAATGCTGGAGATACCTTCCAGCGTGCGATGAATTTCGCTTTTCATGATATCAAACACATTGTAGAACCTTACTTAGATGATCTCCCAGCGCGATCTCGAAAGAGACGGGATCATCCAGCCCATCTTAGACAAGTGTTTGAAAGATGCAGAAAATATAAGATTCGTTTGAATCTTAATAAGTGTGTGTTCTGTGTCGAATCGGGGCGTCTACTGGGCTTCATTGTCTCCAGTCGTGGCATAATGGTTGACCACTGAAAGTAGAGGCGATTGTAAATTTGCCTCCTCCTCGCACCTTGCGACAACTCCAAAGTCTTCAAGGCATGTCTAATTTCTTACGACGATTCATCATAAACTACGCTAAAATTACCAGAGGTTTTATGAGGCTACTCAAACAAGACTCCTACTTTGTGTGGGACGACGCTGCTTAAGCATCCTTTGAAGCTTTAAAAAAGGCACTCCTTTCGGCACCCTTGTTGAGCCCGCCAGACTACTCAAAAGATTTTCTTTTATATCTGGCATCATCTCTTAATACAATTGGTATAGTTTTGGTTCAGGAAGACGATATGCTCCAAGAACATGTTGTCTACTATCTTTCCCGTGCATTGACAGCCCCTGAGGTTAAATACTCGCACGTTGAGAAGTTGGCACTTACTGTGGTCTATGCGGTATAGAGGCTTCATCACTATATAATTTTACAAACTACTACTGTGATAGAAGAAGTCAATCCTTTCCAGTACGTTCTCACCCGACGAATCATTGGGGGGAAATATAATAAATGGATTGTAATTCTACAGGAGTTCGATTTGGTCTTCCAATCAGCCAAGTCGAATAAATCACTAGTGTTCGCTGAGTTAATCTCAGAATTTCCAAGTGACCTAGAATACATTGAGGAAGAATCATCATTCCCAGACAAACATATTTTCCTCATTGCTTCCTCTGACCCATGGTACGAGGATATCTTAGTATATCTCCAGACTTTGAGATGTCCTACTACTTTTTCTCGAGAAGAGCGACGCAGATCAAAAGCCATGCGAAGAACTACCTTATCATCTCAGATACTTTATATCGAAGAGGGGTAGATTCCATTTTACGACACTGCTTAACTCGAGAAGAAGCCGAAGCAGTATTAAATGATGCCCATAGTGGAGCTTGTGGGGGACATCTTTCCGGGTTGGAAACAACTTAGAAGATACTGCGTGCTGGATATTTTTGGCCCACGATATTTAAAGATTGTGTGGAAGCGGTGAAACACTGTCGACCATGTTAGTTTTTCACTAAGAAAATGAGGGCACACCCAGCTCCTCTTCATCCTATAATTACAGCAGGTCCCTTCACAAAATGGGGGGTTGATTACATGACATGCAATCCAGCTTCGGCTGGAGGAAATCATTACATCATCGTTTCCGTTGACTACTTTACTAAGTGGGTAGAGGCAATGCCTACTGTTAAGGAAGATGGAGAAACTGCCGCTTATTTCATGTTTAATTAGATCATAGCACGGTTTGGCATACCTAAAGAGATAGTGACTGATCATGGCAGTCATTTCCAAAATAGCATGATGACTGAGTTGTATACAATGCTTGGTTTTCGACAAGAACATTCGTCTTCATACTATCCACAGGCGAATGGACAAGTTGAAGCAGTGAACAAAACTTTAAAGGTTATACTACAAAGAACTGTTAATGCCAGTCGAAATAACTGGCACATCATGCTATACCCGTCTCTTTGGGCTTACCAAGCCAACGTTAAGACTGCTACCGGTTTCTCTCCCTTCCAACTTGTGCATGGGATAGAAGGAGTTGTACCGATTGAATGCGAGATTCCTTCGCTAAAAGTAGCAGTTCAGTTACTACCAGATACTTCAATACTAGAAGAATGTTTTTTACACTTAGAACATCTAGATGAACAGCACCGAGACGCGCTCACAACAAACGAGGTCCACAAAAAATGAGTCAAAGGATAGTATGACAAATCCGTCAAACCTAGGGTTTTCGTTGAAGGAGACTTGGTCCTGCTTTAGGATGAAGACAAAGAACCCTTAGGACCTGGAAAATTCAAATCCAGGTGGCTCGGACCTTTTATAATTTCCAAAGTATTGAAGAAAGGTGCCTATGAACTGATAGATTACGAAGGTAATAAGTTGGTCGAGCCTAGAAATGGGCTCTACCTGAAGAAGTACTATGCTTAGGCTGAAGTACTTTTTCTTGTAACATAGCTGTATATTTTTGTAAAGCTAGTTTTGTTATGCTCGTTAGTTAATCTTATGTGTGTTTTTTCATTTTGTGTACCAGATGTCAACCGAACACTTCTTAGGATTTGCTGATGGCGCCAGTCACCACACCTGTCAGTTGGCTGCAGCAGCTTGGGTCATTTATTCACCCGCTGGCCAACTTCTCTCTTCGAGGGGGGTTTGTTTGGGTCCTACCACGAATAATGTGGCTGAATACACTGCAGCTATAGAACTTATCTGAGATGCTCTCAGTCATGGCATTTCACATTTGGAGGTAAGGCTTGACTCACAATTAATTGTATTTCAGTTAACAGGTGTCTATCAGATTAGGGATCCTGGATTGCTACGTCAGTTTCTACAAGTTAGACTATTGGAAAGACAATTTGATTCTATCATATATGAGCACATTCCAAGAAGTTTAAACACATTAGCTGATTCTTTAGCTAACTATGTGTTAGACTAGCATTTGCATCATACATTTTCATAAACAACATTGCACACATAAATTTCAAACACATGTAAATAACCGATACTGTATATAGCCAATACTGTATCAAAAAATATATGAGTTTTGCGGTCACAAGTCTATCAAGTCATAAAAGTACAAAAACTGGGCATAGTTGCCTCAAAAATATATACATAAAATGTATTCCTCTCCTATGGAGAAGGAGGGACCTCATCATCATCTACTGCATTGCGATAGCATATGACGAGACTAGCTATCTTCCGCAGCACCCTAAGCCACGCCGGGGGCACCCCAACTACATCTTCCTATATATCCATAGGTATCTAATCCATACGGCATGCAGGAACTTCGTGAGTCAACCGACTCATTCTTCTCTCCAGGGTCCCCAACATAGCATCTGCTGCAGCAATATCAACTGGCCTCACAAAGATGGTAGGATGTCCCTCAGGACGAACAAGCCCAACATCTGCATGTGACACTTGATTAGAACTTCAAAATTTATTTATAAAAATCAAATACTTGAAAAAGTTTGAAAAAATTAAATAATTCTCAAAATTTAAAACATACCAATATCTCCCCAGGCTCCACCTGGAGGAAGCACCAGTTTTGGATCATGATGGAAATCCAATCTAGCATATGGAAACTACTCGAAAGCGGGCACTTGCCTCTCCCACCACCCCCAGAAATCATCAGTATGATAATAGTAGTGACTTTCCCCACCACCCTGGCGGAGGAATATGTCACCCCAACTGCCTAGTCTGGGCTCACGGGGGTTAACCTGAGGTAGAGGCATCCCCAAAATGATAGCAGGCATCCTCTCAAAGAAGAAATTACACAAAATACTACCGTACCCAAAATTCTTCATTGTGTCGGATTTGCAACCTGTCAATTGAGATTTCATGCTCACCAGCAAACTAGTACACCAATCATAGACATGACCGTGTAAGCATTGTACACCAATATGCATAGAGTTCCTGGAAGCTAAGTGTTGTGAAGCACTACCTGCTACTCGGTTGATCATGCTCACTATCACTTTCAAAGGGAGGCCTTCAATAGTTGAAATCAAGACTTGGCTTCCCGATTTCTCCGCTCCGACAACACAATATGTATTTACATACTCTTGCACAGATCTTACACCCACACAAGAAGACCCTTTCAGATTGATTACATCTCCTCTTCGTGAGAGACCAGTAATGAAATATATGTCATCAACTGTAAGCTCCAATGTTTTCCCACGGATGACAAAAGTATTGGTATCCACATCCCAGTACTGAATAAGTCTTCGAAATAGTTTGTTTAAAGCCCTCATGTTTATGGTTCGATAAAACTTCAATAAACCGCACCTTCAGAGAGCATGGAGGGTGGCTGGATCTTGCATGGCCAACCTATCCATGTCCTCATGTTCTCTCTCCCTCCATTGAAGAACCATCCTGCACAAAAAATGAATTTTTTTATAGTCTCGACGCTTGTATATAGGTTTTCAAGAGTGAGCGCTACTGTGTATACTACACAGTCACGTATGGGCCCTACTCTGCTTAAGCACACTAGCGCCCATCTCGTTTACATGCTACTGTTACTATTACACAGTAGCGCCCGCGCAGCAAAACTTGTGAGCATCACGTTGCAAGCTATTCTTTGCTCAAAAAATGAAAACTAAACCATGAAAATGCAAGTAGGGTGATTTCTAACTTACTTGGCGAAAGAAGAATGACATTTGGATGCTTGGTTTGAGTGCCACGGAGATTTGAAATTTGCAAAAGGTTGCCCCAATCTTTGCCCTACAAAACAATTGGAAATTGATTTTTTAAAATGAAATTATATATATAAATTGAAGTTTGATTTTTACCCACCATTGTTTAATTTTCTATAGTTTCAAATTTTTTTAAAAATACCTAATTAATCAATTGGAACACACATATGGTGCATTACTAATCCAAGCTCAATTTTCATTCGATTTTTGTGGGATTCATCTCCTAAGTTTAAAAAATCTCGAGGTTAGATCTTGTCATCCAGCTAAATAGTTCAAATTTATATATCATTCGAGATTTTTGTCGCATCAACTAATGTTTTGTTGACGACCTAGTTTTGGCAGAGTATGAAGCTATGATCCTAGAAGCTGACCTTTAAGTCATTTTAAGCTCTTGTTTGGACTATTTAAACCTAAACAAGATTTCCGAGCAAGCTTTTCCTCTTCGAGCTTGTTAAAGTAATCGAAGGCTCATCCACTCAGGTATAGAATTACCCCTTTTCCGGGCCTAGGTGGATTAACTACGGAAAAGGTATACTCTAGGTATACTCCTGTATGCGCTGGAAGAGTTCTTCTTCCATTGTTTTATACTTTTTCGGGGGAGGAGACTAACTGCACGAAAAAGGACCTTTTGGAGCCTTTCTTTAGGTTTTTCAGGCTCTCTAAACATGAAAATACCAAGCGAGTATTCACCTACTCGGGCTCGATGTGAAATCCACAAGAGGGTAAGTAGAGGACTGTTTAAGTTTTTCAACTCTATAAACAAGAAAACACCGCCGAGCACAGACCAATCCAGGCTCGATATAAAATCCACGGATAGGTGAAAAGAGGATTGTTTAAGTTTTTCAGACTCTATAAACAGGAAAACACCGGCGAGCATTAATCTTCTTGGGCTCGATACTAAAATCCACGAGCAGATATATGGAGTTATTGTTTAAGTTTTTTAGACTCCCTAAAATTGAAAACACTGACGAGCAAGAACAGATCTCAGCTCGATATTAAAACCCAGAGATCAGTAACATAGAGTAATCTTCTATCTCTTCTTCGAACTCTATAAATAATGAAGAAGGTCCTGAGTCTTCATCCCATGGGCTCGTTAAACTTTTTACATGGTTGGATCTATTGAGTTTTCATTCTTTCTTGGACGCATTAAAACAACAAGAATGGTATTCTTTTATCTAAAAAGAATAAGGGACGGGAAAGACATATCATATCTTCATTGTCAAAGGCAGTTCAGTCAGTTCTATCCTTGAACACAACACCTACTTGAGTCTATCTTATCGGTTGGGTTTAGTTTTTGACCTCAGGGTGAACCTTTCCCCCAAGTTATTTACTCCCCCGGTTGGTTATTCTTCCAACCATATGGAGGGTCTACAAATGTCTCTTACATTTCAGACTTATTATTTACCCCATTATGTCAGAAACTGCCTGATTCACTTTGTGTCGTGCTCAATGTTCAAGGATATACCCTGTGTCGGCCATTCTGTAGTTTACCTTGACCTCATGTGTCGGCCTTCCTAGTGTTAGTCTTGTTACATATTATTCCATATCAGCTCTTACCAGTTGAGTGTTCCTCGAGTTGGATGATGGAGGATGCCTTAAGGCCTCCCTTCCAACAGACTTCTTCCCATTGACATCAACTCATTTTACTCTGGGATTGAAGTTTAGAGTTTCGGGTAGTACCTTGGAGATTGCAATCACCAGTGGCAATTTTCCTCGCTGTTGAATGATGAGAATACATCAATGTCTCTTCTTCGATAGGATTCCCAAGTGTTCAACTTCAAGTCCATCTATTCACACTTGGCGGATCGTACTTGGTACCTTGGACCCCATCATCATTATCGGTGGAAGTCCTCGCGTTTGTTAACGGTATACATCAATGACCGGTAATCAAACGATACCCCCCATGTTCGACTGTCAGCTCATCTATTCACATGGTTAGGGTTTGTACCTAGAGTTATTTTGGATGAAGACCTTGGGTTTTTGGATGACATTACCTGTTTATGTTATCACCCAAGTTGCGCAAGACTGAGCCTCACTTATATTTGGCTCTCCATGAGACATAGATCCAGTTTGTTGTTATGGCTATGATCTCTCAGTTTGACATGGATCCATGCTTGTATTCCAAGTGGCCATGCTTTATATACATCTCCTTGTTATGTATCGTAGATCATGTTGTATCACACTGCACATCTATATGATGTCAAAAATGTAATTGCTAGCTGACCTTGATCTTTGTTGCAGGTGTTCTTGTAACTTGTTTTCTGTGGTTCTTTGCTCCTCCTCTGGATTTGGATTATAATGTATTTCGGCCATCATTTCCCTCTGACCTCACACATTAGGGGGCATCTGTTGTAGGTCAAACTTGCACCTCTCCGTCCGTGATCACCTCGAGCTGTTGATCACACAAAAGGACATTTTGGATGGAGGAGCATGTTGACCTTAGATGATACTTTGACTCACTCCATTTCCTGACATTACTGGAAAAACCCAAAAAATATCATTCGGAGATATGAGCGCTACTCTACTTAAAGAGACTAGCGCCCATACTCTACTCTAGTGTATAATAGTAGCGCCCATATCCTTCTATATGCTACTCCTTCTTAGCATAGTAGCGCTCAACATTTAAAATTCGATGAGCGCTAGTTGGTAAGCATTAAAGTAGTGCCCTAAACGCTATTTCACTGAATAATAGTCGCGTACATCTCAAAAGATGATTAAAAAATAAATTAATTTCTCGAGGAGAATTAGTTGCTGGTAGTTTCCTAACTTCCCCAACTTCCCCCATAACCATACATCGACCTGAACTACTTCTCTAATCCTATAAATACAAGGAAGACTAAAGAGAAAGGTTAGATGGATTAATGGATAAACTTCGAGACATAGAGATCTAAAGAAGAAGCTTGCATTGGAGGAGTTGATGCTGAAGATATCCAAGCCAGAGAAGAGCAAGAGCCCATAATCAAGTTGCAGGAGCCTGTCATAGAATCAGGTATACTTGTACATCAATTTACTCTTGACAATAAAGGTTGAAGTGTCTTTCTTGTTCCAACTTAAATGTGTTCTGAAATAACATCTTAATTTGGATCTGTTTTGGTCAATATTGAATGTTAAACATTGTTTTTGTTTCTTTCAAGCTTTATATATTGTCCAAGATACGCTAAGAAGGGTGTTTGTCTTGCAGGTTTACTGAGCAGAAGGTGGATTTGAGGACTGAGTGAGGGATCAAACAAAAGCTAGGATCGAACGCCGGTTAAAAGGTATGTTCTCAAGGTCCATAACTCATTTCTTTTCATAAACATTTCTGCAATACATTTAATACACTTACCTGTCACCCCATCCAAGTTGATAGCATTAGTTTCCTTGCTATATGGTAGATTTTCCCGCCAACATTAACCATTGTAGAACCAAGTTATACATACCTCGTAAGTAGATCTTCTATGTGATCTATGACAATGGATCAATCTTTGTCTTCATGTCACCATGATCATATGTTCTTGAAGTAGAACATGATTTGTCTTTCTTGGTGTACCTTTTATGTTAGCGAACAACATAAACCTCATACAACACCATAATGCATTAGTACAATCATAAGTGTCAAAACCTTAATCAATGAATATCTTCTATTAAGGTGATACGACAAGTCTAGTAATTAATCAAGATTGTACTGTAATGATATGAAGACAAACATATGATAAACTTAACCATGAAACATACCTGTAAGCCATACCTGTCAAGATTGCTTGTAATCTTCTAATGGAAGGCCTTAGCCTCATCTCCCTCTGAGACAGGAACTTCTTCACTTATGCAGGTGACCAATTCATCTTCTTCTAGGATTAACCCAATCCACTTGATTTGCAAGAACTGGACCTGGAGCTAGATTAGGGTTTGTCAAAGAAACCTCAAAAATTCAAACTTTGAATTTCAAACTTCCGAAAGGATAGAAATATGCGCCTTGATGAGCTGATCAAGTTGGTATATTCAGAATTTGAGAACTGCAAAGTTTCACCCCTCGAAATTGCCTTTTAGATTTCCAGATTCACTAGGGAGGACCCTGAATTAGGGTTTGAGTTTCCTGAAGCTTCACCCAACTAAAAGATTTGACTCAAAGCTCTAAAATTCAATTTTTCTGAGGAGCTTCCAGCCATGGTCACAGATTTCCAAAATTCCAAATTTTTCAGAAGCCCTAATTTTCCATCTTTCCGATCAAAGTCCCGAACTGGGGTTTGATCAAGCCCGGCCTTCTACCGAACCAAAAAATCTGATCTTGGTCTCTAAATTTTGATTTTGATGAGTAGCATCCAGCCGTCGTCTCCGATTACAAAAATTCCAACTTTCTCCGAAGCCCTAAATTCCGGAAGCCATGAATGAAGGTGCTCATAAATAATTTTGTTTTGACATAAATATGTACCTGATTGTTTCTGGTGTAACTCCGAACTTTTCGATCCACAGGGTCTAAATTTTTTTCCTAAGATAGCCTGACCTATTGTCTTTCCATCCCAATAGGTCTGACCACAATAGGATTAACTGAGAGAGAGTTATTCTAAGTGTCGCAACATGACCTATTTATGGTATAATACAGGAGAGCGAACTTGTACGGCATGCCACGTGTCACTGGTTCAACTTCGGCCTCTGAACAAGTTTGCTGAGATAGTACAGTCTCTGTACTACTTGTCATGTTTTATGAAATTTCATTTGGAGCTTTCTAGCCCAAGTTATGACCTTTTTCCCAAGGTCACGTGATTTTGACTCAGATCTGGAAGAGGCAGAAACCCTATATTGTACAAATCATAAATCACAAAGTACAACAAAATAGAGGTTTTCTTTTGGACACTAGGTACATAGGGATCTGATCTTCGACCTGTAAAAGTTTTCGATCTGAAAACTTTGCCAAAATGGATTTGTATCAAAATTGCTATGATGACTTGTTTTTGTTATATCAAGCCCTAGCATCATAAGTGCAATAAGTGTCATACATGCCATATCCTGCCTTCTTTTAGGCTAGCTCTAATACCATGTTAAATTTTCAGAATTTACTTCAATCTGATCTAGGATCTTAACTGAGAGAACAACATGTACAGCAAATCTACAGCATATCAATCATGGACACAATAATGCAAGCACACAAGAGACATAGAGTTTACTTAGGGAAAACCATATAGGTGAAAAACCCCAATAACTTCCTCAGAGATAGATAGAGCAATGATACAACCAGAATACAAGAGATAGTCTTCTTCTAGCAGCAGAGCCTCCTCCTCCACAAGTGTGCCACTCTCCCAAGTGTGAGTGAGAGAATAGAATGTGTAAAATGAGAGAGACACACTCTCTATTTATACACTAACTTGACTTGACCTTTACTCAACTAGGTCGGCCTCAACTTAACCACTTAACATAATGCTAACTGGGCCGACCCCCACTAGGGTGGTCTAATAACCCTTTGACCCACATGGCCGACCCCCAATAGGGTGGTCTAATAACCCTTTGACCCACATGACTTATACAGGGCCGACCCCAGCAAGGTGGTCTAATAACCCATCAAGTATAAGTTATGACACTTACAATATAAATGACGACACTTTCGTATAAAGGAATAATAACATCTCTATATGAATACAATATACATATATGTGAAATACATTCCGAAGTTACATATACATCAACATTGAGTTTTTGGGTGAAGATTTGGTCAAGCTATGCCTTAGTTAGCCTAGATGAAGGCGACTGTGGGTTTTGATTTGGATCTTCTCAAATTATGGGCATGCTGGGCCATTGTTTGTAATTTATTTTAAATATTGAAGTCAAAACAGTGGTGGATTTAATTGAAGGGATAAACCCTTAAATGGTTTTGTTTTAATGCTATAGATTACGTTTCTTCTCTATGGTTTGAATGGGAAATGGAACTAGATACTTTTAAAGCCTAATAGGCTCTTACTCTCGGCGTTTGGTGTTTAATAAGATATTTTGGGTATTTGGAACTTATTCATATCTCTGTTTAGCATGACCCTCTGATAATAATAAAATGTTGCTTGTGTTTTAAATCGTACTTCGTTGATTTTTAGACACCTCTGTGAGTCTCTTTTGTTCTCTAGTTTTCATACGTAGGATTTTAGTTTAGCTGTGTTTATAAAAAAAATCATGACTTTGTCTAAAAGGATTTTCATAATAAAAAGGAATGTATTTTGTCTTAAAGCTGTAATTCATTTATTTACTTTGAGGTCGTGGATGGCTCAGTGATTTTTAAGCATTCTTATGGTAAATCGAGTGGTGGCTCTGCTTTGTATTTTAGTGAGTTTGATACTCTTTCAATGTTTATGTAAAATGCTGCTGAGAGCATTTAGCTCTGTTTTTGCATGCATTTGGCTTTCTTTTGGGTGACCTCTGCCCAGTTTATAAAGAAATGAAACCCCTGTAGATTTCATGAGGGCATGGGATGCCTCCGTGGGTTATTTTTAAATGGATGAATTTATTAAAGATTTAAAGAAAGGATGGACCCATTGTTGGTCTTTCACGCTAAAACGTATGGGGTCTGCCCATCAGTTGACTGGGTTTTGATAAGGGAAGAGTACTTGATACCTTGAATAATCTAACGCTGGTATTTAAATTGTTTTGAATTTAAATGTATGGTAGAATACTTTTATGCTGCGTTGATCTTTTAATTTAGGTTTGACATCCTACGGGATATTCGATTGACTAATGCAATGGATACTTTCACTGTTGGTCTGAGTTTTAGTTCTTTTTACTTAATAAAATTAAATGATGGTTTTAAAGCGTTTTGGTAGGGTTTCGTGGATCCTTGGGAGATTTTTGTTTGCTATTTTAAATAAATAATTAATTTGAAAGTTTGCATTCTTTATAAATACAAGCCCTAAATTTCTAATTTTTAAAGAATTTATAATACAAATATTATTTGAACTGATGTGATCCTGTGTAAAATAATCAGCATAAAATAAATTCTGTAAAAGAAATATAGGAAAGATTTTTAAAGGTAAACATGGTTTACGTGGAGATCTAGCACAAGCTAGCACAACTAGCTCTACTATATCTTGCACTCAATTTTAAGACAAGGTTAAATATGGAATAAAGTCTTTAACCATAAACATAGCAATGTACTAAGATAATTTAATGTTTCACCGTGGGAGCCCATACCATTCAGCCCTTGCTCCATAAACAAAAATTAGATTATAACTATAGAATCGAAAGTGATGTATAGTACTTTTAAATTTAAATCCTAATTCATTCAGCTGTAAAATAATATGTGGTTTCATACCTAATTTATGTAGCTTGCCTCTCCCTTGAAGAACCTGCACACTCAAACACTAGTTAATGGAACAAAAATATTTTTAGCTAACCTATAGTTGTGAGCCGAATAACATTGGAACTACCATGTTCCTCCCAACCATGACCCTTAGAACCATTCCTGGTTCTATCTAGATCCCCCCGAGCTGGTTCCAACATGCAATAGAAAAATAGAAGACCTAGGAAAGACTATTGATGATGATTAGATCTTGGAAATAATAAGCTCCTTCAGTTCCGTGGGACAATTCTCTTCCCTTACCATAAGAGAATGATAGAAAGAAAAAGATGACCCCCCACCTTGGGAATTGTCCTTCTTTATATAGTTGAACTTTTAGAAATATAGTTGTTGAGTTAATAATAATATTTCTACTAGTAACTTCACTTTTTATTTTAAATTTGATTTATAATATATGTAAAAGACATTTTAACTTATTACTTACTCCTAGTTTATCTAGGACTTTTAACTTGTTCCTTTATGACTTTATCTTAAAGTAAATTTAATAATTTATTTACTTTGTTATAACTATGTGTTTCTATAAGTTAGACCACAATATTTCCTTTATATATAATAATGATATGAATAAATATCTTATGCATACTATTTATACATGAGTGAGACTTCTTTTATAAATAATAAATCTGATTATTTAATTAATTAAATAGCATAATAACTCTTTGATAACTATTTAATACAAGGTCCAATTATTTGGACAAGGTCTTTTGGTAGGTTTGGGTAGTCGACTAGGTTAGGTAACTCTAGGTCCCTCTTGCATGTTGGATTCCCTCGTTTAACATGGTAGGTTTTGCAGTCCTTGATGATAGATATAAATGATTCATTTAACCAATTAAATAATTGTGATGAATAGTACTGCTATTCAGAGTCTTCTCGACTCAACAATTTTAAGATCAAGTAACCCCGAGTGCTCTTCAGAGATTTTGCTCAACACTTTCACATGGGTGTTACACTAGTGCAATTCCAGAGCATCCTGCTCAACACTAGTACTAGAATGTTTTTGTGAAGCACACCTAGACATACAAATGGCCTTGTATCCGATACTTATTATCCATCTTGGAGTGCTCCAGGGCTTATGCCCAACACTCTATGTACATCGGGGCTTACGCCCAATACATAAAAAAAGTCCTCTATGTACATTGGGGCTTATGCTTAGTACACAGGTCATCCATGTGCTACAGAGTCCACACTCAACACATCATAAAGTCAATCATGTATATCATAACTCTGCACAGTATGTAACAAAGGTTAGCTCAATATATTAGGGTTTTGTACCCAATCTCATAATAAAACATCAATTCATACATTGGGGCTTTCCACCCGGTATATAGCAATAACCTGCATCTGTTAGGGTCCATTCCCAAATATGTATAACTACAATAAAAAATACGTCATGTGCATCGGTGCTTACGCCCATCATATAATAAAAGTAAAACATATGCATTGGGGCTTACGCCCAGTATATCAACATAAATCATATGCATCGGGGCTTTACTCCCAATATATAACATCAATATAAACATCAAAATTTGGGATATTACATCCCTCCCCGCTTATAACAACACCGTCCCAGTGTTCTAGGGACAAGAAATGAAGTCATGAAATAAGGCGGGGTAAGCCTCCTTCATGGTGGTTTCATTTTCCCAAGTAGCCTCCTCTGGTCCAAAGTGCCTCCATTTCACTTTCAATTGGATGATGGTTCATCTTCTAAGTTGCACCTCTCTCTTGTCTAGAATGTGGAGCGGCTCCGACATGAATTCCCCCTTGGGTTCTACCTATAATAAGGACCAATCAATCACGTGCTTAGTATCATAGACATATTTATTTAATAAAGATGCATGAAAAATAGTATGAACTTTTACATGAGTTGGTAAGGCTAACTCATATGCTACTGACCCTTTCTTTGCCAGTATCTCAAAGGGTCCACAAAATATGGGGGCTAACTTTCTGCATTGCCCCAAGCTCAAAGAGCTTCTCCTTACCTTTACTTTCAACAAGACATGCTTGTTGACTTGGTAATCTTTGTCTTTTATTTTCTTATCTGATAACTCTTTTGGAGGTCTTGTGCCTCTTTCAAGTTTTGTTGTACTTTGGTAACTAGCTGCTCCAAGTCCTTTAGTAAATCTGGACCCAACATAAGTTTGTCTATCGGACTATCCCAGGTCACCGGTGTCCTACACTTTTTTCCATAAAGTACCTTGAAGGGACTCATCTTGGTAGAGGTCTGGTATCCGTTGTTGTAAGAAAAACCTGCTAGGTGTAGATAATCCTCCCATTTCGTGGGGTTGTTCATAACATACATCCTAAGCATATCCTCAAGGATTTGGTTCAACCATTCCATCTGTCCATCGGTTTGTGGATGGTACATAGTACTGAAATGAAGTTGTGTCTCCAAACCGGAGAAAAATGACCTCCAGAAGTTACTACTGAAATTCTTGTCTCAATCTGAAATGATTTCCTTGGGTATCCCATGCAATCAGAAGATCTCTTTTAGGAAGATGTACACGATGTGGACAGCTTTGTAAGTAGACTTCACTGGTATAAAGTATATTGCTTTTGATAACTTGTCTAATACTACAAAGATGGAGTCATCTTGTCTCTTACTCTTGGGTAATCCCGTGATGAAATCCATACTGATGACCTCCCACTTCCACTCTAGAATGGGTAATGGTTGTAGTAATCCTGAAGCGTGCTGGTGTTCTACTTTGACCAGTTGGCACTCCTGGCACATAGTGATGAATAAGGCTACATCGGCTTTCAACTTAGGCCAAAAGAAGTGTTTCTTTACTACTGATATCATATTTTGATATCCCGGATGCCTTGAATACGGTTTCTGATGGAACTCTGTGAGGATGTGAGGTCTAATGTCTCCTCTCTCCGGAACATAAAGTCTCTCTTTCAACCATAGCAGTCCTGACTCATCTATTTTATATTCTTTTTGTTGTTGGAATAACCTATCCTCTTGGATATTTTTAACGATCTCAACCTAGAATCAGTCATTCTTACATGTCATTCTAATCCCGTCGTGAAAATCTAAGTCAGTTTGACTTACTGTCACCTCATATAACATATGAGCCTATCGACTTAAAGCATCAACAATCTTGTTCTCCTTTCCTTTTATGTGCTTTAGCTCAAAGTGGTACTCACTAAGGAAGGCTAGCCACCCGGCTTGCCTAGAATTTAGGTCAGGGTGGTCAAAAAAGTACTTCAAACTCATGTTGTCTGTATTCAGTAGGAACTTCTTTCCCATAAGGTAATGCCTCCACATCTTCAAGGCGTGGATAATGGCGGCTAGTTCAAGATCGTGTGTGGGGTATTTCTGTTCATGTTCCTTCAACTTTCTTGACTTGTAGCAGATGGAGAAGTCATTCTGCATAAGGAATCCACCGAGTCCTTCTTTGCTTGCATCTATGCAAACAACGAAGTCTCCGTTGGGATCGGCTATCTGTAAAATAGGTGCGCTCGTCAAAAGTTGCTTTAACTTTTGAAAACTTTCCTCGCAATTGGTCATCCAAAGGAACTTATTTTCCTTTTTATGCAAGGAAGTCATAGGACAAGCAATCCGCAAGAAGTTCTCAATGAACTTTCGGTAGTATCTAGCTAACCCTATGAACGATCTTATGTCGGTCATGCACATGGGTGTAGGCTATTCCTCTATGGCTTTAATATTTTTAGGGTCGACTTCTATCCCCTTCTAAAAAATGATGTGACCTAGGTACTGTATATGGGGTTTGTGGAAATCACACTTGCTAAACTTAGTGTATAGTTGGTGTTCACGTAGTACTCGTAACACTATCCGGAGATGTTCTTCGTGTTCTTCTTCACTTTTGGAGTAGATAAAAATGTCATCAATGAAGACTCAAATGAACTTGTCTAGGTATTTACAAAAGATGTTGTTCATCATGCACATAAAGTTTGTGGGTGCATTCGTCAATCCAAAAGGAATTACCACAAACTCATAATGACCATATCCAGCTTGAAAGGAGGTCTTACTGATGTATTCGTCACGGATTCTTACTTGGTGATATCCGGATCGTACTTCAATATTCGAGAAGATATTTGCTCCTCTGACTTGATCAAACAAGTAATCAATTCTAAGGAGTGGGTAACGGTTCTTGATGGTCAACTTGTTGAGTTGACCATAATCGATGCACATCCGCATCATCCCGTCCTTCTTCTTGACAAAGAGTATCAGTGCTCCCCAAGGAGACACACTTGGTTAGTTGTATGCTTTCTCGATCAACTCTTGTAACTGAAGCTTGAGCTCCACCAATTCTGGTGGACTCATGTGGTAAGGGGCTTTAGAAACTAGTACTGACCCGGGTGTCAGTTCTATGGAGAAGTCTAGGTCTCGTTTACGTGGTAGCCTTGGAATTTCCTCGGGAAATATATCCTTGAATTATACAAGGACTAGGAAGTTGTCGATCTTTTGTTCCCTATCGGCCTCTACTATTTGAATGTTGACTGCGAAGAGTTTACAACCCTTTCTTATGCACTTTTTCTCCTGTAAGGCATATATCTGTCTTACGAAAAATTTCTTACGTATACCTTGAATCTTTCTTTGACTCCCTTTGTTATTCATGCATAGTATTGACTTGTTCAAATAGTCAAGTAGGGCATGATTTTCTTCCAACCAATCCATGCCTATAAGTAAGTCATAAGAACCTAGTGGTAGGATATTTAAATCCACCTTAGTTGGGAACCCGTTCAAATATATCTCGCAAACTTTAACTAGTTCGGAGACTTTTCGTTTGGTACTAGCGGCTAGTTGTACCAGCCATGGTTTTTCGTGACTCTCTCGGTTTAACTTACAAGTATCGACTATCTTAGGGGAGGCATATATTTGGCATGCACCGGGATCTATCAAAACTAAAATAGTTGTGTTTGAGATCTTACCCTCAATCTCGACCATAGTGGCCTGGTGATCTACTTGTCGGCCATCAAGTGCGGCATAAATCCTTGGTGTTCTTGCCATGTCCCCTACTGTTGGGTTTGCTTGTACATTGTGTAAAACTCCATCCATCTTGTTGGGACAATCTCAAAAATAATGGGGCCCTTGGCATTTCCAGCAAGTAATGGTTGGTGGGGAAGCTTTTGCTCCTTTGTTAAAAGATGGTCTATTTGCATGTGGTCCGGTCATATTTGGCCATGCATGAGGACGGTTGAAACCTCTGTTGGGAGGGAAACTATTCTTTTGTTTCCGGTAAGGTGGTGGCCTAAAACCCGGTCTTCGGTTGTCTGAAAAAGCTATGAATCTATCTCTGTTTTTGTTTATGTTATCATTCCTTCGATGTCCATATTCATAATAGAGTCTAGCTTTGTGTAAAGTCACATCTAAAGTTTTAGGCATGTCAAACTCAATCTTCTCTTGAAAATTGGGAGGTAGGAATGCTAAGAATTGTTGTATCTTGACTTTTTTATCCTTTATATTAGGAACATAATTTAGTAGATCCAGGAATCAGTTGATGAAAGCTTCCATAGTTAGGGATCCCATATTTAGTTCATGAAATTCTTTGATCTTCTTGTCAAAGAATCTTTCAGACTTGTATTTGTCTTGAAACAATTTACTGAAAACACTCCATCTTATGTCTCTCACTTCATGCATTTATGTATGTCTCAAGTCTCTCCACCACTTAGATGCTTTACCATTTAAGTTGTAAATGGTGAGCCTTGCCTGCATTTCCTTGGAATAATTGTGGACTTTAAAATATTTGTTCATTCCTAATAGCCACTCCTCAGCTTTCTCGCCAGTGTTTATATCTCCGTCATAATTTGGGGATTTAATCTTCCAGAACTCTCCTTGTAAATTGTCATCATTTTTCCTCCTTTTCTTACAAGGGGAAGGTGAACCATCATCATTGGAAGAGCTCTTACAGTCCTCTTCCATGAGTTCAGGTATGTGTTCTTCATACTCATCCTTTTTAGGACTAATGGATCTTTTTGTGTGATAGTTTTTTTCCTTGGATATGTTGGCTGAGTGGGTGGACTATCCATGGGATTTTTCCCTTGTTAAGCTCTGAAGCAAAGCTTCATTTATGGCTTGTTGTTCCCATCTTTCCTACATATTATCATCTCTGAAGCTTTGCAACTCAGTTTGTAACTTCTGTATTGATTTCATTAGATTTGAGTTCAATTCCACCACGATCTCTTGCTCTCGTGGTGGGGAGTTCAAGTTTCCATGTATACTGTTGTCTTTTATGTATTCATCATTCAGGCTGTAATTGTACCTGCAATGTTTCATCAATTTGTAAGAACATAAATCTGTTAGTGTCACGAACCCAAAATTCGTAAAAATTTAAAAATTTTCTAAGTGGTCTCTTTCCCCTTCCAAACAGTCTAATCACCATTAAAATGCTTTGCGGAATTATAAATATTTAATTAGTATCTATATTTCTATTTAATAAATGCGACATTTAACATTTCCGGAAATTATCATTGAATATTCATGCAAGGGAGTTCATATGTACTAACCTCAAGTGGTAGTTACTTTTTTATAATAAGTGATTCTTATGCACTTCATTGGATTTTGTATCAAACTTCTATACGTGAAGGACCAAGGTACTTGTATACTATGTTTACAGAAATATAATTTCAGCCATAGAGACTTTCCAAGCATTGATAACATACTAGCACATATTCAAATACTACCATTCGAGATTGAGGATTTACAAACTTGAACCAAAATAATACTTACAGCTTTATGGTCTTCATTTGAACGTGTGAAATATCCGTTGCACGACATTTAACACGAAATATATTTTATCAACATTTAACATGAAATACCCTTTGCCAAGATGCATTCGACAAAAGTGTTATAAACATCAACTATTAAAGATTACTCATATGAGAGGAAAAATTCATACAATCGTCATGAAGACACATACACATATAACAAAGGCCATAGACAAGTAAGCGAGACCAAAAGTAACGTGGTTCACCCGTACACGGGCTAGTCCACAAAGGTGTGTGCATCATTTATTATTAGGAAAAAAGTAATAGGATTACAATGAGCAACATGGTTGCTATGACAATATTCCTTCTCCTTACGTCAAGACTCTATCACATAGAGCTTTTCATGAATCAACTATATTCATATAATATAAATGAACTAGCATATAGATGTATTATGCACTTAACGTCTTGAACCTTATCCTTAAAATAAAGAAAGCTACATATGATATAAATGACTAGCATATTTAAATCTCATAATAACTTCTACTTTACATATATAACTACACTTCTTTATATGACCTTTGTATTTACTTATGCACACCCACACACACACACACACACATATATGTATATAAAATATTTGCAGAAAACCTTTTTATGGTAATGAAACAAGCTAATGTAACTTCTTTTAATTTCTTACCCTATATATATATATAAACATTTATATGACAATGGGACGAGCTAATATAATCCAAGTATTTTACAACATTAAGAACATGATCCAATATACTTCTTTTCAATTTTTAAGTTCCTTATTTCCTACCCATAAATTATTCCACTAAATATCCTTGTATTTGTCTTCCTCTAAAATAGATTTGCTTAACTAAAAGAGCTTCAAATCTTTTCACAAACCCTTATCCTAGAAAGCATTTCAAGCACTAAGAAATAACTGATAAAGTGTTCATATCTTATTATTTTAAGTTACTTAGTATTAAAACTTCTAAGATATAAGTATAATAAAGGTTAATGGAGTATTTGCTTTACTATATCTCTATTTTAATAATATACTTTAAACATTCTAGTCTCAAACCAAGAGATCATGTTACTAAACATTAAGAATATATGTATGTACCAAGTAAGGTAATTTGATCTAGCATCTAACCTATAGAAAGATGTGCATATAATCTATTAGCTAATCAAGCCAAACTGTATGAGCTAAGTGGCGTTTTTAAACCAACCTTAATATAAAATAAAATATTGGAGGATGCAAAACCAACTTCACCAAAGTAAAACCAATGTACATGGTTATAACTATATAAACGTTTGGAGTGTATATTTCATAGGATTGGTCTCCCAAGGAGTCGTCCTCACCAATAACCTAAAACGAGAAGAGACTCATGATCTTCCCCATCTATTTATGAGATTGAGCTCACTCCCCCTAGTTGTTTCCTCAAGCCTTCACAACAATCGGTAGTAAAAAAAGATAATGTAAGAACATAGCTTTCCAGGTCCATGCTCTATCGTCGATCACTCCTATGATAGTACAAGAATACATAAGGGAACACTCGAGATCCTGGACAGTAACCT
This sequence comes from Larix kaempferi, assembly GCA_027924585.1. NCBI lineage: Eukaryota > Viridiplantae > Streptophyta > Pinopsida > Pinales > Pinaceae > Larix > Larix kaempferi. Next base: position 3,906,367 of record BSBM01000432.1, read on the forward strand.
AAAGGGGAGATTTGTCCCTTACTCACCTTAAATCAGAAGGATAGTGCATAGATCGTATACAGTTATACGATTGCAGGATCCAACACTTTAACACCAAGCATAGTCGCACAAATGTAAGAATGTAAAAGATAAAGTTTGAAGCCAACTCTTAAAGTGAATCCTACTTACATAAATTGCAGGGATTAATTATATCGTAGAGCCCCCTTTAATCATGCAGAAATAATTAAAGGAAAATGCCGTGATTTAAGAGTATACCTAGATCTCACCCAACCTGCACGCCATTGATTTACAGAGTTTTAAAACTAAACTTGCAGAAGGCGTTAGAGTAAAACTACAAATTCTTTCATGGAGAGATCTTACCCAGAAACTGCCGCTGCCATTACCGTGCAGGGTTCAACGCTAAATAAAAATAGCAGAGTTGGTTTGCACTCCCATCGCGGAGATCCACAATATCTTCCTATCGCCGAAAACCAAACGTCTTCTGTCAATGCAGAGAGACTTCCCCAGAGAAAACGCCTCACCGTTTTTCCTCATAGTACATCGGAACCATTCCTTCTGGTGGAAGGCCGCAAAGACCATACCTATTTGTCACGCTGAGACATATAAAATCACCCATTCTATCGACACAGAGATCAAGGTCTATGTACACAAATCGAAGATACTAATGTGTAGACGCGGGGATTGATATTCATAAGCAACTCTAAAGTAGCTGAAAAGAAAACTACCGTCTCGACTCAGAGTTCGATATACGAAAGTCTATCTCCCCATGCGCCTTCGTGGTATATCCCTCTCTTTAAAGCACCATCGGAGGTTAAATAAAATAATGGATAACACACTCTCCATAACTACTCTCTCACCGGTCCAGTCAACAACTCAAGTTTTAAGAAGTGTTATAGTAGACATTGCTATCATGGTTGCACTTAGCTTCTAAGTATGAACCCTATTCAATATTTCAGGAGGAGATATTTGTGAGACTCTTCTACAAACAATCTTACCTAGTTCTTCTCCGTGAATACTTCTTGTGGGGCAAATGCAACGACTCAACTCAAATTACAATGAGTCCCTTTCGCCTCCTTCCCCCATCACCATAAATAACCATTAATATGTAACCAATTCCAGCCCTAATCCGGAAGACAAGATGCATGTGCCATCACCTCTGACAAATGGCTTCAACGAGACCATCTTAGAAGTGCAAGTGGCACGCCGTGAGGTTAACCCTGGGCTCCTCTTTCGGATGGTGGTTTTACAGGGATTGGGGCTTCCCTAATAGGGAGACAACCCTCCACAAATATCTTGCTGAGATCCTCCACTCATCAATGAACTCTTTTAAGTTTTGGTGCTTCAGGTGAGGGTAATCGTCACTTTAATTTCCTCCATGAGTTTTCTTCTATAATGCCCATCCTGATCAACGTAACCTTTCATCGATTTATTCGTTCCCTCCTTTTAAGGGAATTGTGGCCCAAAACTGGAGGATCGTGGGATTAAATAAAAAAAAATATATTTATTAAACTCTCTAGATCGATATCTAGCGTTAACCAAATTTTTTGGAGTAGTTCATAAAATACTTGGTAAGTCGAACCATTTAATACTCTATAAAGGTAACTTCATCCTTTATTAGAGTAACTAGGATGCACTCTATTTTTAAACTAATAAATGACTACAATATATTTATTATATAAGGTTTCCTTTCAACGATAAGATATTATACTTTTGAAAAGGTAACACCCAATAAATATATACCAATATAACAACTTATACCTATAATTTTTACAGTAATGGCTAAATCCTATTATAAGTATTAACTTGCATACCTATATATATGTAAACATATATCTATCTTCGCAATTTACTAAACACCATGTAATAATGGTTTAATCCTTCAAGGATTAACTGGTGCATATATATATGTAAACATATATCTATCTTGTCTACATATATATATAAGAATATATACATATATCTCTTGGCCATAGTCTTTTACTAGACACCAAATAATAATGGCTTAATCCTATTAGTATTATACATAAGGATTAATCAATGTATATAAGTATACATATTTCTAGGCCATAGCATCATACATAGCACTAACTTTAAGACGATACTTACGACCTTAGGGACAAAAGTGAATCGTCACTCTTCTTTGTAAGCTTGCTGGAACTAAGATGACATTTGTCATTCCTGCCTTAGATTCTCATGGCTTCCTACCCAGACGACCACTCTCTCCTAGTGAACACAGTTGCCATCATTTTGTTGCATCACTACCCCTTAGTCTTCTAAGCTTTACAACTTAACGATATAAGTTACAAGGTGGGGCCTTGGCCTTGAGCTCCTCACCAGGGCCTCTATACAAAATTCATAATTATTTTTACAAATATAATAACAATAGGAGTCGAAATTGGGGGGTGTTACAGTTAGTTTATATAAAGAATTTTATAAGTACATGTTTCGAAGTATATGTATCTGTAGCGCATGTTTCCTGTAATGAGCCCAATAGGTCACTTAGTATTGTAGTTGGGCTCTGATACCACTTGTAATGTCCTCCCCCCCCCAAAAAAAAAAAAAAATTCCTGTACGGCTAACATCGTCTATTCAAGTAAATATTGAACCAATTAACTTCAGTAATGGGAAATAATTATAAGACTCATCGAAAACAATGAGAATACATGGTTTATGAACATTGGTTTATGATTCACTGTTTGATTAAATTGGATGTGATCGTCTTCTATTTTATGATTCTACGGAAATGATGTATTGGCATAGTATACAAATGAACCTCAAATTATTAACATATTAGTTTGATCGATCAATTAGTACTTGTATAAAACATAATGGTCTTTATGACTGCATCTTGCTTATAGTTTAAATGTATGTATGCTTAAATTTCTAAAGTATTGAAATCCTTATATGTTATTAGTTCAGGATTGATGGAATTTATGAAGAGAATAAGAATACTTTGAAGTTTAAGTTGAGTAGTTGAGTTACTGGCAGGGCTGCCGAGAGGAAAGAGGTGAGTGATGTTTTTCCTTGGGCTTACTTAGAAAAGTTTGATAAAGCTTCATTCGAAACTTGCTTTGCAGGGGTAGTAATTAAAGATCCTACACTAAAATTCCTAAGCTTTTCTACCTAGCAAAAACCTAACCCTATGAAATTGAATGGATAAAAGGAAACTTTAGTTTAAATGTTATGTATTAAAAGGAGGGAAGCTTGAACGTTATCGTGACCCTAACTATAGGGAAAGGGTAAAGTATTACAGCGCTGGTGGGGTTTGTTGTAGCATTGAATGATACCCATGTGATATTCACATGTTTGCTTGCGAGCTGGATGAGGGTTCTACCCTTGGCCCTAGAGACCAGTTTGATCATTTCGTGGATTTGGAGTTTGGATGGAAGCCTCACGCTGTGCTCTGGTTCCATAGAGCTCTACGCTCTAACCTGAGCTACGCTCATGTTCAACGTATTCACTGTATCCTGCACAGACATGGAGAACACCTCGTTTAAAAGATAGGTAAGCTACTCTTTCAAATCGTGGCTTTCAGAAATGCTTTTCACTGTAGGTTGTAATCATTACAGTATTTAACTTGTTGTTCTTTGACTCTTACTGGCAAGGTTTGCAGATAAGAAAAATGGTCTCTGCGTTTGGGATGGTATTAATACGGCAGAGAAGGTTGGACTTAGCGTAAACCTGGTAATCCCAGGACTCATACATGACTCTTTCTCTCCCTATCGCAACAAAGGAAAACATGCTTGAATGTTCTACCATTTGGTTGTATCTTTGTAATGATGAAGTCCTTCAGGATTTTACTTTTTGGGTGAAGCTTTGGTCAAGCTCTGCCTTAGTTAGCGTAGATGAAAGCGACTGTGGGTTTTTATTTGGATCTTCTTGGCTTATGGGCATGCTGGGCCATTGTTTATAATTTATTTTAAATATTGAATTCGAAACAATGGTGGATTTAATTGAAGCAGTAAACCCTTAAATGGTTTTGTTTTAATGTTGTAGATTACGTTTCTTCTCTATGGTTTGAATGGGAAATGGAACTAGATACTTTTAAAGCCTAACAGGCTCTTATTCTTGGCGTTTGGGGTCTAATAAGATATTTTGGGTATTTAGAACTTATTTGTATCTCTGTCTAGCATGACCGTCTGATTATAATAAAATATTGCTTGTGTTTTAAATCGTACTTTGTTGACTTTTAGACAACTTTGTGAGTCTCTTTTGTTCTCTGGTTTTCATACGTAGGATTTTAGTTTAGCTTTGTTTATAAAAAAAATCATGACTCTGTCTGGAAGGATTTTCAAAATAAAAAGGAATGTATTTCGTCTTAAAGTTGTAATTCGTTTATTTACTTTGAGGTCGTGGATGGCTCTGCAATTTTTAAGCATTCTTATGGTTAAGCAAGCGGTAGCTCTGTGTTTTTATTTTAGTGAGTTTGATACTCTTTGAATGTTTATGTAAAATGATGCTGAGAGCGTTTAGCTTTGTTTTTGCATGCGTTTGGCTTTCTTTTGGGTGACCTCCTCCCAGTTTATAAAGAAATGAAACCCCTGTAGATTTCGTGAGGGCATGGAATGCCTCCGTAGGTTATTTTTAAATGGATGAATTTATTAAAGATTTAAAGAAAGGATGGACCCATCGTTTGTCTTTCACGCTAAAACGTATGGGGTCTGCCCATGAGTTGACTGGGTTTTGATAAGGGAAGAGTACTTGATACCCTGAATAATCTAACACTGGTATTTAAATTGTTTTGAATTTAAATGTATGGTAGAAAATTTTATGCTGCGTTGATCTTTTAATTTAGGTTTGAGATCCTACAAGATATTCGATTTATTAATGCAATGCATACTTTCAGTGTTGGTCTGAGTTTTAGTTCTTTTTACTTAATAAAGTTAAATGTTGGTTTTAAAGCATTTTGGTAGGACTTCGTGGATCCTTGGGAGATTTATGTTTGCTGTTTTAAATAAATATTTAATTTGAAAGTTTGCATTCTTTATAAATACAATCCCTAAACTTATAATGTTTAAAGAATTTATAATACGAAAATTATTTGAACTGATGTGATCCTGTGTAAAATAATCAATATAAGTAAATTTTGTAAAAGAAATCTAGGAAAGATTTTTGAAGGTAAACATGGTTTACGTGGAGATCTAGCGCAAGCTAGCACATCTAGCTCTGCTCGATCTTATGCTCAATTTTAAGACATGGTTAAATATGTAATAAAGTATTTAACCAAAAACATAGCAATGGACTAAGATAATTTAATGTTTCACCTTGGGAGCCCATGTCATTCAGCCCTTGCTCCATAAAAGAAAATCAGATTATAACTATAGAAACAAAAGTGATGTACAATAATTTTAAATGTAAATCCTAATCCATTCATTTGTAAAATAATATGTGGTTTCATAGCTGATTCCTGTAGCTTGCCTCTCCCTTGAACAACCTGCACACTCAAACACTAGTTAGTGGAACAAAAATATTTTTAGCCGACCTGTAGCTGTGAATCAGATAACTTTGGAACTACCACATTCCTCTCAACCATGACCCTTAGAACTGTTCTTGGTTCTATCTGGATCCCCCCGAGCTGGTTCCAACATGCAATAGGACAATAGAGGACCTAGGGAAGACTGCTGATGATGATCAGATCTTGGAAATAATAAGCTCCTTTAGTTTTGTGGGACATTTCTCTTCTCTTACCATAAGAGAATGATAGAAAGAAAAAGATGATCCCCCACCTTGGGAATTGTCCTTCTTTATATAGGTGAACTTTTGAAATATATCTATTGAGTTAATAATAATATTTCTACTACTAACTTCAGTTTTTATTTTAAATTTGATTTATAATATATGTAAAAGACATTTTAACTGATTACTTACTCCTAGTTTATCTAGGACTTTTAACATGTTACTTTATGACTTTATCTTAAAGGAACTTTTATAATTTATTTACTTTGTTATATCTATGTTTTTCTATAAGTTAGATCACAATCTTTCCTTTATATATATTAATGATATGAATAAATATCTTATGCATACTATTTATACATGAGTGAGACTTCTTTTATAAATAATCAATCTGATTATTTAATTAATTAAATAGCATAATAAATCCTTGATAATTATATAATACAAGGTCCAATTCTTTGGACAAGGTCTTTTGGTAGGTTTGGGTATTTGACTAGGTTAGGTAACTCTATGTCCCTCTTGCATGTTGGATTCCCTCGTTTAACGTGGTAGTTTCCGCAGTCCTTGATGAGAGATAGAAATGATTCATTTAACCAATTAAATAATTGTGATGAATAATAGTGCTATTCAGATTCTTCTCGGCTCAACACTTTTAAGATTAAGTAACCCCTAGTGCTCTTCAGAGCTTTGGCTCAACACTCTCACATGGGCATTACGCTAGTGCAATTCCAGAGCATCCCGCTCAACACTAGTACTAGAATGTGTTTGTGAAGAACATCTAGACATACAAATGGCCTCGGATCTGGTACTTATTATCTAGATTGGAGTGCTCTAGGGCTTATGCCCAAAACTCTATGTACATCAGGGCTTACGCCCAGTACATAAAAAAAGTCCTCTATGTATATCGGGGCTTATGCCCAGTACACAGGTCATCCATGTTCTCCAGAGTCCATGCTCAACACATCATAAAGTCAATCATGCATATCATAACTCTGCATAGTATGTAACAAAGTTTAGCTCAATATATTAGGGTTTTGTACCCAATCTCATAATAAAACATCAATTCATACATTGGGGCTTTCCACTCGGTATATAGCAATAACTTGCATTTGTTAGGGTCCATTCCCAAATATGTATAACTACAATAAAAAATACGTGATGTGCATCGAGGCTTATGCCCATCATATAATAGAAGTAAAATATGTGCATTGGGGCTTACGCCAGTATATCAAAATAAATCATATGCATCGAGGCTTTATGCTCAGTATATAACATCAATATAAACATGGAAATTTGGGATATAACAACATAGAAACTGTCTATAGGAAGAAAATTCTTCACGGTCTTCAACACAATACACAACAATAGCACTCAGAATGTCAAAACACTTCAATGATTGTCACGATCTTCAAAAATCGATGGAGTCTTCAATAATATTTTCATGCATTCAAAACTTTGCTTAGCTGCATCAGTGTCAACAAGGACAACATACAAATGTTGAATCTCACTATTGGAAAATCCCTTCAATATCCTTCACATCAGTCAAATAGTTTGCACTCTCTAAGGCGTTTCACATATCATATTGAACTGCTTAAGTGCAGAGAGCAGTGTGTTTACATACCACCATAGTGTGTTGCAACATTTTCACTTTCCCTTTCTTGGGAAGATTGTAATTCATGAAAACAACATTTTAACGAATTTAACCATGAGGACAATGTAATATCCCTCTTTCTCCCTTAGGGTTTCTGCAACAAAAAGTACAACTGTATACTCGCCAACGACAAGGAGCTCATGGCAAGATATCTGCAGGTTAAATTTTTTAAGTATGATTATATTTTTCCTAAGTGTTAAGTGAATTTGTATACTTAGGAGACTAAAGGCTTGACGCAACGAAACGATTGGGGCATGTAATCCACTAGGGGGAGAGGGTGAATGGCTTGATAGCCATGATTTTGATGACAATGGTCATCCTAATGTCCTGAGCACTTGAAGTAAACTAAGATGTTCACTAAGAAAACACTTAAAGTTTAAAAGCATGTTAATAATTAGTCCTAGATAAGGACGTTGGAGAAACATCTAATCGCTGAAAGGCAATAATAATCTACCTTGACCTAACTATCTGCATGGAGCTAACCCATATTGAGTACCATTAAGTAAAAATAAGAAGTTATCCTAAACAACATTAGTACATTGGCCTCGACAAAATATTTTGTCAAAGTTCCTAAGTGGAAAATGATTGATATTTCCTAATTATAAATTAGGAATAAAAGATAAAAATGATTTGTTATACCTAGAAAACATATTTTTATTTATTAATAACGATTTAAAATATTATTGCAAATAAGTTAAATAAATTGAGTAAAATTAAAGAAGGATTGGTTGTTCTTGCTTAAAAGTAAATATATTGAAAGCTATAAAATTTTATCTACCAAAGAAGAAAGGTTAACTAGTAGTTAATGCATGGTTATGCTTGGATAAACCTCAGCTTATAATATTCAGTTAGCTAAATTAAAGATCAATTAACTAATTAATTAAAGATTGACTATGAAATTCAATGAGTTAAGATTAGCTAAACTAAGTTAAAGTTAGATAAGTTAAATATCAATTAACTAATTAATTAAAGATTGACTATGTAAGTCAATCAGTTCAGATTAGCTAAACTAAGTTAAAATTAGCGACGTTAAATATCAGTTAACTAATTAATTAAATATTGACTATGTAAGTCCATTAGTTAAGGTTAGCTAAACTAAGTTAAAGTTAGATAAGTTAAAGATCAATTAACTAGTTAATTAAAGATTGACTATGACATTCGATCAGTTAAAATTAACTAAAGTTATAAGTTAAGTTCGAACAAGAATTTATCTTGGTAACCCAAACCTAAATTCAACTATAAAAATGGCACTATTGTGTTCGTAAAGGGAGCTCTTTGAGGGAGAAGAAGGGAATGGAAAAGATGATGAAGATTGAATTGATAAAAACAGAGTATTGCTCTCGTACCCTAGTGGATTCGTTCCCAGCTCGGGGGTGATCTCTTGATGGGAAAGCCTACGTCAGACATAAATCAATTTGGATGGGAGGAACGTTGAAGTCAAGCTTTCAGATGCCCACTTAATTGCTAATATTATTTCCATGTTTTCTTTTTATCACGTAAGTACAACTATCTCGCATATTCTTTTATAATTTATAAATTGTTGATTGTTCTTTTATTGTGAGTTAAATTTAAGAAGTTGAACAATGGTTGTTATCCTCTCCTTTTCTTTACGTGTACGGTGAACTATTCATATTATATTTTGTGCTCTACCATGGAATTCCATTAGATGCAGTCACGAATTTCATATACTGTGTTTTATATATTTTGGGTAAATAAACAAACTTGTGTCGGTTGTATGCTGAATGACTGAGTTAGACTTTAATTCGATTGACTGGAAGTATGGATTTTTTTCTAAAATAAATTCTAGATTAGTCACAGTTTAAACCCACCATTCTATGCATGACTGTCTAAATGGCATATGAAACCAATTCATGGTCAAAACAATAGTTTAATTTCGGCTTAATTTATTTCTACATTGGTAGCCGAATGAGTTGTGAATAAAAAGTATATATATATATACACACATATATATACTGTGTAAAACCAATCTAATTAAAATTCACGAGTTAGATGTTGAACTTTAATCACGTTGATCTTCCTGTCTCAACTCGATTCTATTAAGATTGCGTTGATCTGACTATTTATTTTTTCCCATTGAAAAATCTGATAGGATAGTTGTTAATTTTACCCAGTTTAAAGCAATCCTTCCACAGCGTGGGAGTAGACCTCTTAACTTTGTCAAGGGGTTTTAATCTGGTCTCTTAATAATTATTTAAGCTCTACTTATTTTCCCCACTGTAAAACTTGATATGCGAATGGTTTCTCTTTTATAACCTAACGTATTCCTCTCGCCGTGTCTGGTCACTGTGAGCCCGGTTTAGTTAAACCTTTCACTTAACTATAAAAATGTCTGCATGTTCCATGTATTCTCACGGAAAGTTCTGATGCTTCCCAATCACATTACTCTTTAAATTTTAATACTTAGAAGACCTTCTTTTTGTCATTCCCTTCCTCAATGGATCAACTCTTTCTTTGGAAGGCATGCGCTGGTATAGGTATAATCCACCAATGAATGGATAGATAGTTAAAGTACAAAACGACTCTGCTTTAGCAGATTATGTGGTTTATGTGTTTCAGTCTAATTGTTAAAGAGTTAAAACTATGCATGTTGATTTTTGTACCTTTGCGTTGATCTGCGGGTTAGACTGTGTGTGATATGATATGTGTTGGCTTCCCCTCCTATGCATTAACCAACATTCAAACTTCAAACGTTGGATAGGTATTTATGGACATCATGTTAAGTTACAGAATAAACACTACATAGTCAATTTGATATATTCGCTGGTTAAACCCTGCCTGTCTGCGCATCATATGAAAATTGGATGTAAATAATCCACATCATTCTATTATATCCTATAGCCAATCAACACCTGTATTAAATATTAATCCTGTACAAAACCTTCTACCTAATGTTTCCATCCTCAACAACTCCAACTTATTCCTTTTGTCCGTGTCTTCGACTGTCTCGTTTAGCACCCGCGTAGACTACAAATATCTACAAGTTAAATGACTAGATAGACATATGTGGACAACATGTTAAGTTACAGACTAACACTACATAGTTAGTGTGTTATATTCGTTGGTTAAATTTTTCCTATTCTAGGCAACTTGCGTGTTTCATAAGAAGTATTTTGCGTGTAATAAGTCTGAAAGTTATATAGGTAAGATAATTGTAATATCCCTCCTTTAAGCACTACTATTTTTGTAAACATAATTAATTTTTGTATTGGTTGCTGGTGAGGAGCTCGAGGCCAAGGCTCCACTAGTAAACCTTGTAAACTATGCAGTTTAATTACTAAGTGTAAATGGTAAAAGTACGAGAAGTTGTCCTAACCTACAAAGACAATACTGAACCTTACCATGGGTGAGGAATCCCATATCTATCCATTGACCGCCGAAAGGTAGTAAAAGACTCCAAAGACCTAATGGTCAACACTAGGTTAATTATTTTATCCTAAGTAAACTATGACCCCTAGCTTAGCAAAAGGAGAGGGCATTCATTACATTAAAGAATCAATTAGAGATTCATATATATATATATATATATATATATATATATATATATATATATATATATATTTAAGTGGGTGAGATTATAACTTTAATTATGATAAATTTATATATATTCTATTAGAGGAAGCTTTACTTCCTCATATTTGACTGTTGACACAAACCCATTTGACAGGGGTTCATCAGTCTGTCGACATCCAACCCACTGCGATCTCCCTAAGCACCTACCCAGACAGTTTTTACCGTGTCTAGCAACACCTGCAGAGTAGATGAAGCCTCACCCAAGATGTTCAAGGGAGAGCTGACGGAACCATGTTTCCGCAGAATGAAGAAGGACCCTTGTAAATCCTTTTATGAACTTATCACAGCATTCACAAACAGATCTAACATTTCAACTTATGCATTTAGACATAATCACATCATCTTTCAACATATCTTATTGTCAAATAAAGCATTAATGTGCAACATATATAGCAGTAAAACATCATTTGGAACAAGGAAACATTGCATCATTCAGGTATTCAAGTCGCACATCACATTCATAGCAGGAAAATAGAAAGAGACATCGTAATTCTGCTCAAAATCATCTCATATTAACCTTCGCAGCAACCCACAGATACAACAATATAGTTCTTCCGTCGCATACCCAGATTAACAAACAATAACAAGCAAAATCATCCGAGCTCAACTATCTCTTCGATTGATCAATTGATGGATCTATCAACACCTAAAATGCTATGTCTATTTATAGGCTTGCGCCTTTACATTTGCGGTCCACTTAGGCAACCGCCTAACTACTTCTTAACAAACTCTACAAAAAGATGACCCAAAAACCCACATAATGAATTCACATGACCTAAAACCCACATAATGTGGTCCAAATGACCCAAAAATACATAAACTACTATTGACTTGCACGTTGTTTTCCTTCTTGCGCGGCATCTTTGATCCTTCATAGCATCCGTGATGTTGCGCAACTGACTCATCCAAACCGCCTGCCAATAGGCCCCCAACACAATCTTGTGGTTCGCCCTCAAGCCACATCTGCTGGACATGGTGTACTCAGACTCATCTGTCACCTGACAATGCCTCTACAACTGTTCTTGTTGTCTAGAGCTCGTTGTTGTGTATTGGTCAAAATGATATGGTGATCTTCCGGCTTGCTGTCATGTACTTCTCAAACTCATCCTCCAGCCTCTGGAAACCTGGTGTAGACTGAGGAAAAGTTTATGAACAACACCAAGGTGCGAAACAATCCAACTACTCTGGTACATCTATTTCGCACTGGGGATCACCTACTATCTGGACCACGGGGCTATCTCCCCTGTCGTTCTGGTGGTCGCATAGACCACGAAGCTTCGAACTACCAACACAAACTTAGACATCTCGGATGAGACTTCGTCTTTGTTGCTCCCGAGTGTCTGCACCGCTTCCTTCTCTAGGTGTTCATGCACACTCGTTGTCCGGGCCCTCGGTGCACCTAGTGTGCTACCACACGAAATGAAATGGATCATTTCCATAGCCTCCTTGGAATTCCTAACTTATCTATCTTCCTAACCCGCTCGCAGCATGGATTCCTCTCGTCAGATAGATACCTCTTTGCTCAACTATCCTCCTATGCTTATATTTATGCGTTTTCTTCGTGTCTGGGATGCCTGTCTCTGAAATCATTTGCAAATCCGTTCACATAAATTCCCAATCCTGTCATCATATCATTCCGCCATCTCTCGGTGTAATGCCCGCCTCAGCACTTGTGTTTGATTTTGATTATGTTGACCAGATTATTTTGAGACCTACAACTGATTTGACTATTTGAGGGCACTGGTTTGAAGTGACCCGGAGTTATAAAACTTGGACCATGAATGATTGCTTTAGACTTTATATGTGAAATGAAAAATGATGATTTGATTATACTCGACTAACTGAGAAAATGAAAATGATGAACATTGGAATTACTTGAAATGAAAAATAATGATTTGTTTATACTCGACTGACTAAGAAAATAAAAATGATGAATGTTGAAATGTTTATTAGTGCAGCGCTACTAATACGCATTTGAGTGTGTGTGCAGTGGCAGGTAAAACAATATACCAACTGCCCCACAATGGAAATATCGGGGTTGTAAGAACGGAAAGAACACTTAGAGGTACAATGACTGACTGTCGACCCTGAACTAGTAAATCCACGCACGGGTGAAGCCGTTTCAGCTCACCCGGGGAAGCATATGCCGTACGGGCAAAACCATAATGATTTGGTCACGTACGATGAGTTGAAGGGCGCGCAATAAGGAGAGCCTTATCCCTCAACATCCCTTAGTCTCCAAGGAGCGTAGTTGAGAGATTGCGGTAACGACTCCCGATTGCTACGTAGTGCTCCCCATAAGAAGAAAGAAAGATGCTATTGGAAGGGCCCGCCGAAGAGGTACCTAGACAAAGAAAAGTGGGAAAATAAAATTATTCATGCACGCATAATTAAAATATAAAATACGTGTGAAGATTCTAGAAATTTAAATATTAAAAGAATTAATATTTTATTCCTTATTTTATTTGGAAAAAATAAGATTTATAAAAAGAAATTTGGAAAGAGAACTAAACAAAAACAATTTGTTTAATTTGAAATACCTCACTCACCTACTTAAAAAAAAACAAAAAAAAACATATACTTATATTATATATATATATATATATATATATATAAGAACAACTTTTTAACTTGGTGTTAAATTAGTTTTTAATAAATAAAGATAAAACAATCTCTTTATAATTTTATATTTCTAGTAGGAGAAATTAAATAAATAAAAACATTTAGTTTACAAAAGATATGAAGTAAATTAAAAGAGAACCAAGGGAAGAGTAGGACTCTTCTACACCTAACTCCCACTGATTTAGGGAATTAGGTGCACCTTGAAGACATTGAGACACATATATTGAGAATATTGTTAATTAAAATATTAAATTAAATTAAATAATATGCATAGACAAACACATGGTACAGGAGCTTTTCCTATATAACGAGGGAGGAGAAATAGAGAGGGATCTCTTGCTCCCTAATGCTGGATGGTCATCATAATCTCGAATTATGTTATAATCCTTGGAGTTGGGATTAACCGGAACGATGATTGGGAGATCCTTTCGGGAGGTTATTTGTGTGTGTTCTTACGACCCCGTGAGCTCAGGGGTTCGAGGTGAAGAAGATTAACCTCGATATGGTAGGGTGGTCAATCGAGGAGTTGTTGGTATCTTGTCAAACTGGATTGATCAGATAATCAAGTTGGCGACTACATCAAATATCCATTCCAGCTCCGACTCGACAAAACCAACCAGGTTCAATAGTTTTCAATATTGTTTTCTGTATATATTATGATCGATCTAATTACTGTGTTTTAATGTATTTTTAATCTGTTATCAATATATATATGCTTTTAAATTCCTAGCAATGCAATTTGATTAGCATATTCAACTGAGATTTATTTTAGGGATACAACTCTGTTTCTTTTCCATATTGTAAAATCGATCTGGGGTATGAACTCTGTCTATTCTTTTTAAATTCGATTCTTTTAATTTGTAAACTCTGCGTTATTTCTGTTATGAATTGAACTCTAGATCTATCAGATCTCTATTTAATTCTTTTTAAATTCGATTCTCATTTAAATTGCCGAGCCATATTTCTGTCATAGAAATTTTTTTGCTATGTTTTGACTGTCGGATCGGGAAGATCGAATTGTTTTATAAATTCCTGAGCCATTTCTGTCATAGAAATTCCTTTGTTCTGTTTTGACTATCGAATCGGGAAGATCAAATTGTTTTATAAATTCCTGAACCATATTTCTGTCATAGAAATTCCTTTGCTCTGTTTTGACTGTCGGATCGGGAAGATCGAATTGTTTTAAAAATTCCTGAGCCATATTTCTGTCATAGAAATTCTTTTGTTCTACTTTGACTGTCGAATCGGGAAGATCGAATTGTTTTATAAATTCCTGAGCCATATTTCTGTCATAGAAATTCCTTTGTTCTGTTTTAACTGTCGAATGGGAAGATGGAATTGTTTATAAATTCCTCAGCCATATTTCTGTCATAGAAACTCCTTTGCTCTATTTTGACTGTCGGATCGGGAAGATCGAATTGTTTTATAAATTCCTGAGCCATATATTTCTGTCAAAAGAATTACACTCAGGTTTTGATGAAGGAACGATTGGATCTGGTCGCAATAGCGTTTTAATTACCTTCCTAGCAATAGGAGGAATAAATTCGAAATCTGCCCTCGTACTCTGTCAGGAGGAATAAATTCGAAATCTGCCCTCGTCATGCAATCGCATTCCTGGATTGATCATTAAAGAATAGCAGTATTTCTTCTTTTAAATTAAAAAAAAAAAAAAAAAACTCTGTTCCTGCTTTCTAATTTCTGGGAACGCTTGTGAGAGAATTACTGTAGAGCTATAAAATCTTATTTGGCTATTACCAAAGTAAATTGACACCTTGCAGGTATTAGAATTGGTGTAGAGCTATAAATTCTCATTTGATTGTTATCAAAGGAAATCGACATTTGCAGGTATTACTTATTTCCTGGTTGAGATAAAAAAAATTTACCCATTACGAAATCTCTATATCAAATCGATTTCCTATTCTTGCACATCCATTCGATTGTCATTGATTATAGTTCTGAACTTTTCTCTGTCAAGATTTGTTAATGAAGATCGATTGTCATCGATTGCAATTATGAAATTGTCTTTCTATATCAAGATTGGTTGATGTAAAGTTCGATTTAACTCTGGGGGATTCGGGCCCTTGACCTGCGATTACATTATCAGACCAGGTTTGTAGATGAAATCCGATCCATCATTCGAATGCATTGCTAAGTACAATCTCTGTCTGGAAACATTCAAGCTCGCCCTAATTGAATACAAACACACAGCTGTCATAATTTCCCATTGGCGCTATTTTTTTAATAATTGTATGTTTACCTTCATCTTTTAGAGTTCTAATTGATCTGGCGAATGACAGGGACATTTACTGTCTCTAACCACAATAATTAAACTTACAACTCTACCTCACATCTGTAGCTGGGATCGATTTCCCACCTCCTCCCTTATTAATTGATTTATGAATTTATGATTAATTTCAAGAGAGGAGTAAGTAACCGTAAGTTCCATGATGGCTCCTCGTAACTTCTCCTTAAAACCTTTAGTGTATAAATTGAGTCAATCACTATTAAGGTATGGATATGTCTGAGTGATAGGGTGAAACTGTTTTGTTTAAGTGAATTTTATAATTCAAAAGAATTGAAATAAGTATTTTATTTATGTGAATTTTGCATTTCAATAGGAGTTGAAATGAAAAATGAAATATTATGTAAATTTGTATTTCAATAAAATTGAAATGTAACTTTTTATTATTATTATTTAATTCAATTTTATATTTCAAGAAATTGAAGTGAAATGTTGTACATATGCAAATTTGATTGTGTATCAAAGGGATTGAAATGAAATATTTTTATTTAAGTTAATTTCATATTTTAAAAGAATTGAAATGAAATATTTTATTTAAGTTAATTTCATGTTTTAAAAGAATTGAAATGATGTTATGTATGAAAATTTGTATTTCCATGATAATTGAAACAAAGTATTTTATTTAAGTCAATATTATTGAAAAGTATTTTATAATGTCAATTTGGTATTTTAATGGATAGAAAAAGAAAAAAAAAAATTATGCCAATTATACATTCAATGGAATTGAAATGAAATATTTCATTCATATTAAATTATTAAAATGGGATCATAAAAGTGAAATATAGTTTTGGGTATTTAGATCATTTTACATTTATAGAAGTGAATTGAATGATAGGTTTGAAGTGCAATGATGAAATTAAGTCAAGTAGTATTTCATGAAATGGGAGTAATGGAAATACATTGTTTATATTGAACGTTCTTATGGTAAGAGTCTCAATTTATTGAATTTAGAATTCCAAAAGTACTTTATTTTTGTAAATATTATGAGTTGTTCTCAACCTAGTTACGATTAGAGACTATGTCCAAACTAGAAATGCATCTATGCTCTTTATGTTAAAGGATGGAACAAAGGTATCGTCATACATGATTAATTTTGCATGATTAGGAATTACAGGAAAATGATTTGACTAAGAACGTACCATCTTACATATCCAAAGGAGAAAACCTTCAATGTACTTGGATCACGTTTAGTTGATTGAATAGTTACCTTTTTAAACTTGAAAAGAAATTTAATTATTGGTTAAGTTTATGACATCCATTTGATTTGAAGTTGTTAGTACAAAAAAAAAAAAAAATCACTTGCTCGAGGAAGACCCTTACACCCGGTAATGCGGATCCGTAACACTCGTGCTCAGAATTGATTTCTTACGTGTAGAGTAGCGACCATGCTTCCACCGGTTGTAATTCGTGCCAACCATGTGAAGCATCAACCATGGTGCCACCGACCATGCTGCCACCTTTTGTTATGCGTGCCAAACGTGCCTGACTCTGACATCAATCCCGACAATTTAACAGTCAAAGCTGTCATAAAGACCTATCACATGAAAAAGTGTTGTTTGCTAACGATCTATAATGATTGCTAATTTGACTGAGCCATAACCCTGCATTTGTCGTGGCCTGGACCCCTAACTACGTGATCATCATTCCTATGTGCGCATTCTGTTCCTACTAGTGCACCATCCTGCCACCTAGCATCCTGCATTTTTTTTTACAATGTTTTTCAGGCATTGTGTGGCTCCGAGCCTATCCTGTAGGGCTTCAACCTACTACCATTCACTAGCTTTGGTAGCATCACTCTATCTAACTGCTGCAGCTGTACTGCGCCTCCCAAAGTTATGCAACTAATGCGATATGGACGAGCCAATGCATCTGTAACTTTCCTAGATGCTTCATGAACTTACTGTCGTACAACAGCAACAAGTCACCTTGCTGAAACTATTTGTTTTTATATGGCGATCATTCCAAGCTTTTTGCCGATCCTTCTCCATGCATTGGTGAAAACCTGTAATAAAGCGATCTTCCTCAAGCTGTACCAGCTTCTCCAGTCATTCTGCTAATGCTTCTTAATCATTCATGCCTGTCACTTCCGCGATGCGTAGACTCAGAACAATATACTCCATAGGCATAAATGCCTCTTTCCCATACACCAATTTGAAGGGTGTCTGTCCCGTCAATCTTTTACAAGTGGTGCGATATGCCCACAAGACTGCTGGAATATTCAAATCCCAATCATCGCGATTCGCGTTACAAACCTTTGTAAGCACATGCTCCAAAACATTGTTGAAGGCTTTTACTATTCCATTTGCTTGCGAATGATACATCGTACTCTTCTTATGCTGGATCTGAAGCTCTACTGTCAAAGCGCTGACGATGCGATTAATGAAGTAACTTCCCCGATCACTCATCAATATCTTCGAGCATCCAAATCGAGTCGCAGCGATGCAATCTACAACTGGTGCAGCCTCCACCCATCTTGTCAAATAATCTGTTGCTGTGATTATGTACTGCACACTAGTGCACTTCCCAGGTGGGTTGATAGGTCCCACGAAATCCACAGCCCATTTGTCAAATGGCTGCAATGTCACTTGAAGTATTAGCGACATATATTCCCTCCAGGAGGGTTTTCTAGTTCATTGACACACATCGCAAGTCCATGCATAATCTGTCGCATCGTTGGGAAGAGTGGGCCACCAAAGCCCTGCACGAAGCACCTTCTTGGCAGTAGCATGATCGCCATAGTGTCAACTAGCCACTCTTGCATGTGCCTCTGACAACATCTGCCCTTGCTCATGAGGTAGGACTCAGTGCCTCAAAATATCGTTCGGTCCTAGTTTATATAGCTGTCCGGCGATCAAATGGAAATCTACAGCCTTAACCACCAACTGCTTCTTTTGACCTATGTTACAGTCTTTTGGTGCAGTTCCTATTGCCAAAAACTAAATTATGTCGTCATAGTAGTTGGCAGCCACCTCGACCTTGAACAACTGCACATCTGGCAACCCATCCTCAATGTTGGTTTGTTCCTCCCCTATCTCAATTCGTGATAGATGATCTGGCGCCGCATTCAAGCAACCTAGCTTCACAATTACCTCAAAATCAAATTCTTGAAAGAGAAGCAACCAATTACATATCTTTGCCCCCAACACAGGCTTATTGACCACGTATTTAAAAGCATAATGGTCTGTTAACATCTTGAAGTGACCCCCCAAAAGGTAATTCCTAAACTTCTGCAGCGCGTATACCATCGCGAGACCTTTCCTTTTCAGTAGTTGTATAATTTCTCTCCGCAGATGACAACTTGCGACTTGCAAAAGCAATTGGGTGATCCATATCTCCTTCCCCTAGCTGCGCGGGCACTACTCCCAGTGCAATCGATGATGCATCCACATGGACATGGAATTCCTTGCTCCAGTCAGGAAATACCAATATCAGTGCAGAATTCATCTTATCCTTTAATGTCTCGAAACTTACTTGACATTCTAGACTCCATAAGAATACCGCATCCTTCTTTAACAACTTTTCCATAGGGGTTGTGATCGTTGCATAACCACGGATAAACTTGCGATAGTACCCTTTGTGCCCTAGCGTCGCTCTCAACTGCTTAACATTGGTAGGCAGTGCTAAGCTCAAAATGAGTGCAATCTTTGTTGGGTCAACCAAAAATCCTTGCTTACAAACAATATGACCCAACAACATCCCGAATGGTGCATAGAAAATGCACTTCTTCAATTTCAATGATATCTGGTGCTGCCGACAGCACTCCAACATTAGTCGCAGCTTTGCCAGATGATCGCTGATCAATCCATAAACTATCCAATCATCCATATAAACTTGCAAAAACTTATGAATAAAATCTCTGAATGCACCGACAACAACTTGGGAGAATACCGCAGGTGTGTTCTTAAGTCCAAACGGCATCACAGTGTATTGGAAACAACCCCATTCGGTCACAAATGTTGTCTTGTGGCGATCCTCTTTCGCGATCCTGATCTGGTGATAGCCAGAGAACCCATCCATGAAAGAATACATCCCTTGACCTCCCACTCCTTCCAGCACCTCATCAGTGAGTGGCATCGAAAATGGATCATGCATACATGCGTCATTCAACTTCCTCGGGTCGACACAAATGCATACCTCACTTGTATTCTTGTCTTGCACCACCATTGGACTAGTCCATTCCGATTCTTCAACTGGCTAAATTATTCCAGCATCTAGCATGCGGTCAAGATCAATTTTGACCCATTCCCTGTGTCGCATATTTAATCGATATGGTCATTTTCTAATTGGTTTCGCATCTGGCTGTAATGGAATCTTCATCTCCCCTAGATCGCCGACTATTCCCTCCATCTCAGAAAACTTTGTCGGGAACAAATATTGGAACTCATGCAATGAGTCTATGATGTTGACGTAGCGTCTATCGACAGGGGTTCACTTCATACTGTCTCCAACAAACTATCAACCCAAACTCCCTTATACACCAGCCCAGAAAGGTGTAACCCTTCCCAGCAACACTTACGGAGCAAGTGCAGTCTCACCTAGATGGATCAGGGGGCTACTAGAACCAAGTTTCTGCAATAATGTAGAGGATATGCCCACATTACCTTCGCACTAACCAGAGATTACAGTATTCACAACATACCATTAACTTATCATTCGCATATTAAGTCATTCGCAGAGCTTAACAAACATTTGAAACAAATTTTACATACTTATTCAAATTAACCGTACTTCTACAGCATATTCGCATCAACCAATGTAAGACATTCACATAATATATGTCACATTCATCATTGCATAAGATTAAAGACAGAGATTACATCATAACCAAACATCTCCATTCATTCACCAACCCTACGGAATAAACCTTGCAGAAACTATCAATACATCGTATCGCGGATACAAAACGAACCCAAAAGATAGGCTAATCATCCAAAACTTCGATGCCCTTAGGCTTACAATCCTACTCTATTTATATGCTTCTATTCTATTACAAAATGGTCCACATGAAAAACTTAACTAATCTAACAATTCTTGTGCTCCAGTGAGTACCGTGAGTGATCCTTCTTTCACGGAATGGCGCTTTCGCACCTGTCAGCTTCCGCACTACCTGTAGATCTATCATGTGCCAACAGGCCCCCAACAAAAACTTGTGGCTTGTCCCGAGCCACCCCAGCTAGACACTACTGGTTTTCACCCTTCCTTTGTTGTGTTCTATTTCTGAAACTGTTCTTGCCGTTTCGAGCTCGATATTCTGTACTTCTCATCTTTGGTAATCAATCGCGGGCTCGCTGTCATGTGCTTCTCAAACTCTTATAGGGCTCAACCGACTTGCTGTCATGTACCTCTCAAACTCATCCTCCAGTCTCTGGGAACCTGATGCAGATGGAGGAAGAGTTGATAGACAACGTCGAGGTGCGAACTAGGCCAACTACTTTGGTACATCTGTTTCACACCTGGGATCACTTCCTATCGGGACCAAAGGCCCACCGTTCCTGTCAATCTGGTGATCACCGGGACCACGAAGCTTCGACCTACCCCTACATACTTAGACATCTCGAGTGATACTTTGCCTCTATGACACCCGAGTGCCCATGCCACTCTTTGCTCAATGTGCTCATGCACACTGGTCTTTCGGGCTCGCAACACACCTGGTGTGCTACTGCACGAAAGTAAATGGATCATTTCGATAGCCTCCTTGGAATTCCTAGCTTATCCAATTACCTGACCTACTCACAGCATGTATTTCCCTCATCTAGTAAATCCCTCTTGGCTCTGCTTAGCCTCTAGTGTTGCCTGCTTCAGAAATCATTCACAAATCTGTTCACCTGATGTGTCGATTCTGTCATCATTTGTGTCCTGTGTGTTGAGATCGGACTTCCTACGTGTGTGATTGGCAACCATACTGCCCTTCGTTGCAAAACCGTGTGAACCGTTACCTGTGGTACCACCGGCCATGCTGTCACTGTGTGTTTCCATGTGCCAAACATGTCTGACCCCACGATCATACCTGCCAAAAAGACCGATCATCTGAAAATGTCCCATCTACTAACAGTTGAGAATGATTGCTGATTTGACAGGGTCGCGACCCTGCAGCTGTCGCACCCGAACTGCGATACAACCACTCTTATTTGCACACTCTCTTCCTGTTGGTGTGTCCTCCTGCCACCTAGCATCCTATTTTTTTTGTTTTCGTCCTCATTCGCTCTGCG
This sequence comes from Larix kaempferi, assembly GCA_027924585.1. Taxonomy (NCBI): domain Eukaryota; kingdom Viridiplantae; phylum Streptophyta; class Pinopsida; order Pinales; family Pinaceae; genus Larix; species Larix kaempferi. The sequence goes on from BSBM01000432.1 coordinate 3,928,418, forward strand.
TTGGATCATGGTGATAGGGATTCAACCTATTCCCATTGACTAATTTAGGTAATAGTACTCCATCCAGGCTCTGTAACTGTACTGTGCCTCCGTTGGTGACAAAAGTGATAACATATGGTCCCAACAAGTGCATTTGCAACTTACCAAGGTGTTTTGCGAACTTACTGTCATACAACATAATTGTTTCCCCATTCTGAAAGTGCCTCGAATTAACATGGCGGTCGTGCCATGCCTTTTGGTGGTCTTTTTCTACTTTATGATGGAATCCTGTGATGAATCGATCTTTGTCAAGCTGTATTAGTTTTTTCAACCGTTCCTCCAGTGCACCATCGTCGCTCATCCCTGTGGCTACTATGATGCACAAGCTCGGTACTATGTATTCCATCGGCATAACTGCTTCCTGGCCGTAGATGAGCTTAAATGGGGTTTGGCCAATCAGTCGCTTGCATGTGGTGTGATATGCCTAGAGGACCGCTGGGATATTTAGGTCCCAGTCGTCGTGGGTCACATTGCACACCTTGGTGAGAGCATGCTCCAATATCTTGTTGAACGCCTCAACTGTCCCATTTTCTAGTGGGTGGTAAGGCATACTCTTCTTGTGTTGGATTTGAAATTGCTTTGTCAGCATAAATTTTTTGGTTCACAAAGTGCATCACTTGGTTGCTTAATAATACTTTTGGGCACCCAAACCTACTGACCACATTGTCAAATAGGAATCATGCTGCAGTCGCAACAAAACAATCTCTCATTGGTGCAGCTTCTACCCAACACGTTAGGTAGTCTGTCGGAGTGATGATGTAATGTGACCCTTTTCTCTTCCTAGGTGGGTTGATGGGTCCCACAAAATCAACGGCCCATTTATTGAAGTCCTGCAACATTACTTGTGTTACTAGTGGCATTTTGTCTCAACATGATAGCTTCCTGGTTCATTGGCATATATCGCAATTCTTGGCATAGTCTGCAGCATCTCCGTGCAGAGTTGGCCACCATAGTCCTGCTCAAAGGATCTTCCTAGTAGTCACTCATCCACCAAAGTGTCCCCCATCAACTCCATCGTGAGCTTCTGACAGAATCTACTCTTGTTCATGCGGAAGGACAAACTATCGCAAAATCTCATCTGGGCCCATTTTGTATAATTAACTGGAAGTCTGCAGCTTGGACAACTAGCTGCTTCTTTTGGTTGGTAGTGAACTCTGCCGGTGCCTCCCCTGTTGCTAAAAATTGAATGATTTGTTCATAGTGGTTATTGACCATGCCAATCCTAAAAACTGAGCATCCGACAATCCTTCATTGATGATCCTTGGTTCTTGCCCTGAGTCTATCCATGAGAGATGATCAGGTCCCATGTTCAACCATCCCGACTTTACGATAATCTCAAAATCAAACTCCTGAAACAACAATAGCCAGTGGCAGATCTTCCCCCCCAACACAGGCTTGTTCACCAAGTATTTCAATGTAGAATGATCAGTGAACATCTTGAAGTGGCCTCCTAAGAGGTAATGCCAGAATTTCTGCAAAGCATAGACCATCGCCAACCCTTCTTGCTCAGTGGTTGTATAGTTCTTCTCCGCAGTAGATAACTTTCTACTTGCGAAAGCTATCGAGTGGTCGATGTCGTTGGTTCCTAGTTGGGCCAAGATAATGCCAAGTACAACTGACGACGCATCAATGTGTACGTGAAATTCTTTCGTCCAATATGGAAATGCGAGGATTGGTGTGGTGACCATCTTCTCTTTCAATATGTCCAGGCTTTTCTGACATTCCTTGGTCCATTCAAACTTATCATCCTTCTTTAGTAACTTCTCCATGGGTGCTGTGATGGCTGCATATCCTCGAATGAATTTCCTGTAGTAACCTATGTGTCCCAGTGTTGCTTGTAGTTGTTTGGCCATCATTTGTGGTGGGAGGTCAATGATGATGGAAATCTTCACCGGATATACCAACATTCCTTCTCTGCAGACAATGTGTCCTAACAGTATGCCAAATGGAGAACAAAAGATACACTTCTTGAGGTTCAGGGAAATTTGGTGTTGTCGACAACGTTCAAGCATGAGTCTTAAGTTCGCGACATGATTCTTGACTAACCCATATACCATCCAATCATCCATGTAAACATCGATAAACTTATGAATATAATCTTTGAATGCTGCTAACACTATTCTAGAAAAGATTGCATGAGCATTCTTTAATCCAAATGGCATCACTGTGTACTGAAAGCATCCCCACTTTGTGACGAATGTAGTCTTATGTCGATCTTCTTTTGCAATCTTGATCTGGTGATATCCCAAAAATCCATCCGTAAAGGAATATATCTCCTGAGCTCCTAGTCCTTCAAGCACCTCATCCGTAAATGGGGTCAAGAACGGATCATGAACGCAAGCATCATTCAGTTTTCATAGGTTGGCACATATTCGTACATCGCCGATTTTCTTGTCCTGGACAACCATTGGACTGATCCATTCTGATTCATCTACTATTTCTATGATGCCTTCCTCCAAGATTCTTTCGATTTCGGCTTGCACGTGTTCCTTGTATCTTGGACTCAATCGATATGACCATTTCTTAACTGGCTTTGCATAGGCTTTCAGGGGGACCTTCATTTCCCTAAGTCTTCTGAAATTCCCTTCATCTCTGAGAATTTCATTGGAAACAAATCCTGAAACTCATGCAGTAGGTCAGTCATCTTCGCAATGGTCGACTCATCCTAGTAGTCACCAATGCTTGCGAACTTGGGGTTTTCCTCTAACCTAATGTTCACCTTATTGATCTTTAATGGTTGCTGAAATTTGTCCGATGGTATATCTGGTGCCACAACACTGAGACTACTCTCCGATTCTGGGACGTACGTAGCCCTGGGGTAATCATCATCTTCAGGATCTCCAGTGACGTTGTAACACTCCATCAGTATTTCTGGTGTCGCAGTCCACTGGAGTACCATCGGTTGTCCGATCGGTACCACTTCAAATATCTTTCCCTGGATCGCCTGTAGCATGGTGTGGATCAAGGGATTCTCATCTAAGAATGAGAACGATTAGCTAAAGCCAATGGTAAGCTGCTCCCAAGAGGTCATCCCACGTCATAGTTCTACTACAACATACTAGCTCCGCGACACCTCATCCAATGTATGTACAAATGCATGCACCCACTCCTGTCTTGCTTTTGATCCCCAATGGTGTTGGAAGGCGTTCAGATGCTCTTTCGGGTCACTTCTTCCATCATATTTCATTTTTTTGTACTCTGCAGCTTCGCTGAACCTAACCTCCATGAGGCATCGACATAGTGGCCAAGATTTGATGTTTGATTTATGACCTTCCCACCATCACGCATGAGTAGCCTTCAGGGCTTCCTCTAGGGCTAGTAGATGCTACGGTTCTGCCACTTTTTCCTCAAATTCTGTGAGAAACGTGCCCAAGGTGGGTAATACATCATAGGTAGGTAACACATACTCCTCCATGGCTACCCTTTGCAGGGACTGTGTTATCCGTGCGCATCTTTGAAAGGACACTTCATGCAACCGATTCTGTCAATTCTCAAGGGCCTCATCTGAATCAGAGGATGCTGAGCTGTCACTGTGCCATCCTATTTCTCCATTCATGGTGGGATTAACATAATCTTCAGAAATGTTATACAAATTGTCCCACCCTTCCGCAAACGCGTCTCTGGTTGGCTCCGTATAGTGTAGCCCTTCTGTAGGGTCTAGTGGTGCGATGACTCTCATTTCCTGATTATCGAATGACATTATCCTTTTCTTAAGGTTGATGACCGCTTGATTCTCCATAGCCCAATCTATCCCCAGTAGTATCAGATAGGGACCGGTGTTATCCACAATTTCGATGACATCGAAGTCAGCATACGTTCTGAGCCCTTCAATTTCAATTGGAAGTTGACATACCTGACCGAGTGGGGTGACCTTGCTCTGGTTCGCCAGACGCAGTTGCACTAGTGACCAGGTCATCCGCGGCTTTCCCATTGTCTCCCATGTCTGTTTAGTCAGGATATTCATGTCTGAACCCAAATCCAGAATTATAGAGTCGAGTTCAAATTCTTCGATCTGTGCCGACATCCGCATCTCCCTACCCATCTTCCTTTTATGTATGCGATTAAATCTCTGTTTCATTCGTGCACCTCCCCGTCATTGCAGTAGACTAGCTATTTCTTCCAATGCATCTAGGTCTTGTGCCAAGTCCAGGAAACTTCCAAAGAAGGATTTTAGAGTGTTTTCCTTCCTTTATGACTTCGTCGAGTCGAGCATTGGTGGCATGTCATAGATTTCTTCCTCAAGAGGTAGCTTCCTCCTTTTCCTCATTGCATCCTATGCCTTCAAAAAGATGTCCTTTTCTGCCTCTACGTCGAAGGTGACCTGCTTCTGTTGTGGTTGTGTTAGTCTAACATTGGTGTGTGACCTATCACCGCCTGTCACCACTCATCCTCATGTTACTATCTCGACCATTTCGTGGATACCTCTGGGTTCTATCGAGATCATCTATACAGCAGGTGGTGCATTTAGATTATTTTGGTTCTGGTTCTGGGGTGGATGCTTTCTTTTCCATTTCACAATAATCTGAGGGAATTATTCTATACTATGATCTACAGCATTACAATATGTACATTGCGGCACTAGATTTGGACAATCTCTTTAGTAGTGACCCTGTTGTCCATAATTATAACAGATGATTGGTCCTCTTCCCCATCCAACATTTCCTCCACTTCCCATATCGGCACCTCAGCCTCCACGGAATCCTCCTCTGAAACCTTTGTGTGGTGGTCCATATGGTTGATACTGCGGTTGCTGATACCGTTGCTTCCCATACTACAGCTGGCCATATGGCAGTGGTGGATACTGCGGGTACCCATACTACGCTTTCCCATATTTCCCCTGGTCGTATTGCTATGGTTGGATAAACTGCGCTTGACTGTACTATGATTGTTGCTACACCACTGGCGGCTCTTCTCCCTTCATAAAATACATGTCAACTGTTCGCTCTTGCAACAGGTCATAGGCCCTGCAGTCCTTCTCATCATGACCAACTGATCGGAAAAACTTGTATTATAAGTTTGCTGGCTTTGATACCATCTTTTGCAGATATACACATTCCTCCAATCGATTCCCTCTGGTCTAATAGACAATACACCATGGCAGGCCTCCTTGACGAAGGGGGTTTGGTTCCCGTGACTCCAAATACTCACTGAATTTTGGGCAATTGTCCTTATGTTTCCCCTCACTTATGCATATGGTGCACCATATGTCTCTGCGAATTTCCTTTCCCTTCTTAAAATCCTCCAATTGAAGTGTTAAGTTGGCCAACTGTGCCTGGACTCTGTCCATTCCTATCCCTGCTTCGCTGATTGGTGAAGCCTCTAGCTTCATTGCAATTTATAATTCTTCTGCATATGTCACAACCTTTTGTTGCATCAATGGTCCACAGATATGCGGTACTAGTCCTGCGATGAACCATTCTTTGTGTTGCAGCTCATTTATCGGGAAACTCACTTTTGCTATCAATGTCTTGTACCGTTGATTGAATTCCCACACCGACTCATTGGGGAATTGCTTAATCTCTTTAAGCTCAGTGACATATTGCGACTTAGATTTTGGTTTTTTAAATTCATCAATCATCGACGTTCTGACTTACTCCAATTTTTTAGATGTTGTTCCCACTGGAACCTTTACAAATTTCATGTACCAGTCTAACACCTGAACCCTAAGGGTCATCGCTAGCTGTCCCATCTTTATGGCGTCGTCCTGAACCCACTCCATGGTCCAAACTGCTTCACATATAAACCAATACTATTCGGGATCCTCGGTTCCGTTCCCCTGGAAGTTAGGCATCCTTCCCTCGTCGACCATCCTAATGCTACTAATATTGTTGTTTACTGAAGTGCTACTGTTGCCGCTACACATAGGGAAACTCTGTGAATAGTTCGTATTTCTTCCTATAAAATTCGAAGTAGTGTGCGGGGTCTAAGGTACGTGGTAACTTATGATCTGAATTCCTTCTTCCTCTAGGGTAGCCTGGTCGAGGTCTCCTTCACAATAAGGTCACTTCCTCCCTTGTGGTCCTGTTTCGCAGTTCTCTGTTTCAGTCCTCTTAGGAGACTCTCTCTTAGTCCTCCTCTTCTTCTCGGAATATTGATGCACTCCTCAAGTTACCACACTCATCATTAGCGTCCCTTAGAAACTCCTCTTCGCTCATGTCCATCTACCACATCTTTTTGTCAGACTTGCATTTACGTGATACCTTTGCCCTCCACACACCGATTCTTCTACTCGTCAAAAGACATCCTTAATATTCCTTTTTCGTAGACAAGCATCTTAATCCACAATTTTAATGATGATAGGAACCTTCCTCTTGCCCCCTTGAAGAAGTTCCTTTTGGTGTCGATGTACGACTTGATAGTATCTACTACAAACTCAGTCACGTACCCTTCAAGGATATTGTCTACCCAAAAATCAATGGCTCGCGATACCTTTTTATCGACTTGCTTCAGCTGTCATACCAACTCCAAGGTCCAACAATCAGGTTCAGTCTTTTGGCAGTGATTGTTTCAGAACGTTAGTCATGCTAGCCACTCATGCAACAACAACGGTAACTCACAGAAGAATATTTCATGGATGTCTGAGTAGATGTATCTTTCTAACCAATTGGTCACTGTCTGTTTAGACTCGCTTCTCACTTTCTGCGAATTCCTCTCCCTTCTTGTTGAACCACTCTTGGATCTCTGGTTTTGTCGGATGCCACAACATATCCTCTTTTATTCTTCCTTAGGGTCCCGAAAACGGAACCATTTGTTGACACAGCGTCTATCAATAGCGGTTCACTTCATACTGTTGCCAACAAACTATCAACCCAAACTCCCTTATACACCGGCCCGGAAAGGTGTAACCCTTCCTACCAACACCTGCAGAGCAAGTGCAGTCTCACTCGAGATGGATAAGGGGGATGCTGGAACAAATTTTCCGCAATAATGTAGAGGATAAGCCCACATTACCTTCGTACTAACTAGATATTACACTATTCAAAACATACCATTAACTTATCATTCACATCTTAAGTCATTCGCAGAGCTCAACAAACATTTGAAACAGATTTGACATACTTATTCAAATTAACAGTACTTCTATAGCATATTCGCATCAACCAATGTAAGACGTTCACATAATATATTTCACATTCATCATTGCATAATATTAAAGACAGAGATTACACCATAACTAAACATCTCCATTCATTCACCAACCTTGCAAAATAAACCTCACAGACACTGTCAATACATCGTATCGTGGATACGAAACGGAACCCAAAAGATAGGATAATCATCCAAAACTTCAATGCCCTTAGGCTTACAATACTACTCTATTTATATGCTTCTATTCTATTGCAAAATGGTCCACATGACTGACTTAACTAATCTAACAATTCTTGTGCTCCCGTGAGTACCGCGAGTGATCCTTCTTTTGCAGAATGACCCTTTCGCACCTGTCGACTTCCGCACTTCCTGCGGATCTATCCCGTGCCAACATGTGACCTTTGCCATCATTTCTTCATCCCATTAGTCCCCAACATTCACAAAATTTGGGTTCTCCTTCGTCCCAATGTTGACCTTCCTAAGCTTCAGCGGCTGACTGATCGGATCGGTCGGTGTGTCAGGTACTACGACATCCTGACTCCCTTTTGATTCTGGAATATTGATATTACATGGTTCATCACCATCCTTGGTCCCTCCAGTGATATTATAACATTGCATCATCGATTGCATCTACTAATGCGTACGCGGATCCACAGGGTAGGCGATTGGAACCACCTTCAGAATGACATCGCAGATGAGCTGCAGGGCATTGTGAACATCTAGATTGGCATCCTCGAAACTGAAAGTATGAGTGAAGCAAACCGTCATCTCTAACCAGATGGTAATCTCCCCGCGCAACTCAGCTACGGCATACCACGATCGTGGCATTTCATCCAAAGTGTGGACGAAGGTATAGACCCATTCATCCCTTGGTCGCAAGGCCCACAGAATCTGAAATTCCATCAGATGACTGCTAGGGTCATTCCGCCCATCATACCTTCTGGTGTGGTATATTTTTGTGTCTCTGAAGTGAACCGTCATCATTCTTCGACACTGCGACCACTCAGTAATTGACTTCTCATGAGTCTCCCACCAACGTGCTGAAGTAGCCTTCAACGCCTCATCCAGGGCCAACAACCGCTATGGTTCTAACACCTTGTCTTCAAATGCTACTAGAAATGTAGACAACCCAGGTAGTCCTTCATATACTGGTAATTCAACAGTTTCAATTGTGACATGGCACAACAATTGCATAAGAAAACCACACTTCCTAAATGACAGCTCATGCATGTGATTCTGCCAATTTTCTAAGGCATCATCAAAATCGGACGACGTAGAGCTAAAGTTGCGCCATTCGAGTTCACCGTCGGTAGTCGAATGTATGTAATCTTCTGAAATGTTATATGTGTGATCCCATCCTCTTCCAACTTCATCCTTTACAGGTTCAACATACCTGCGCCCTTCAGTTAGATCCAACAGAGCTATAACTCTGAGGTCTTGATTTTCAAAAGTCATCACCCACTTCTTGAAACTGATTACGGCCATACTATCATTGGCCCATCTGATACCTAGCAATGTGGGATAGGATATTCCCCCGTCGACAACTTCGATAACATCGAAATCAGCATATGTCTTCATCCCCTCAATATCTACAACAAGGCGCGGAACTCTCCCAATTGGTGTTACCTTGGCTTAGTTGGCCAATCGCAGCTGCACAAGAGACTAGCTCAGCATTGGGATCCCCATTTTCTGCCATGCCTGCTTTGTGAGAATATTGAGAGTTGATCCTAGATCTAGAATAACTGAATCTATGTCGTGGTCCCTAATCTGGACATTCATGCGCATCTCTTTTCCTGTCTTCTTTCTCTGCAGAGAGTTTATCGTGGACTCTGTTGAAATATTGTAACTTCTAAGAATATTATATTTGTAATTTATTATTCTGGAGATGTTTCATTCCTCCGAAGAGATCCTATTGTATATCTGGAGATGTTTATTCCTCGAGAGAGTGTGGTAGCTAGGGTTATTAGATCTCTCATGTGAGGTCGGCCCTGAGTTAGCTGTTTAGGGGTTATTAGACTCTCTTAGGATAGGTCGGCCCCATTAGGGTTAAAAGTCAGTTAGAACATGAGTATAAATAGAGGAGGTGTGTTCCTCATTTATCTCATTCATTCACTCACTTGTGATTGGCGCATAGGAGAGAGAGAGGTCTGCATAGGAGGAGAAGGAGCTCTTGTTTGGGTACTACATCTTGTATTGGTTGATTATCTATATTGAGGAAAGTTTTGCTAGGTTTTCTACCCCGTGAGGGTTTCCCAGGGTAAATCTTTGTTTATCTTGTGATTGTGTTTCTTTCAGTGATCTTGCTTGTGAAATTAGGCTAAAATTAACATGGTATTAGAGCTAGCCTAAATAGGACATATTTCACAAGGTGAAAATACCTCTCCTCCTCCGGTGAAAATTAGGGTTTCTGCAAAAGTTGGAATTTTTGGATTCTGATTGCATGACTGGATAGCCCTCCTCAAAATTGAAGTTTTGAGCCCTAGATTGAACTTTTTGAGTGGGTAGAACCGCAGGATTTGTCAAACCCTAGTTTGACTTTTGGACCAGAAAACCATAAAACTAGTAAACCAGAAAAAGTGCGCAGTTGTGTACCAGAAAACCATAAAAGGTGTGAACCAGAAGACCGCAAATTTTGTTGCAGATCCGAAAGTTGCTGATCATATTTGAAGGGTGAAAAGTTGAAGTTTCCAAAAGCATAGTTCACCAGTTATCTCAATTCAATCAAGCACATCTCCTGGTAAGTATTATTCTATCTTTTGAGAAAATTCAATTTCTGTGACCTCCTGGATAAGATGGCTCCAAACACTAAGCTTGAAGACAAGCTAGAAAGTATAGAGAATTTCCGGGCATGGAAATATAGGATTGGTATCATTCTTGAAGATAATGATCTTATCCAATATATCAAAGATGAGATTGCAGAACTGTAGCTAGGGTTTTACCCCTAGCTTGTGCCAATGAGCACCTACTAAGGAGAATGGACTCCTTAGTAGCAGTTCAGTATATTAAACTAATTATGCAATAAACAAAACATTAAATTATTTCTAATACAAGCATGAAGCATAAACACCAAAATGAAAGAATGTCTTTGTATTGATGTTACCTTGAGTGTCAAGGTTGGTGAAGCCCTTTGCAGTGTCCAAGAGGATGCTCCAAGCTCCAAGAATGCTCCTTCTCCTTCTCCAATGTTGGGGATGGGCCAAAGGTGGCTCTCAAGGTGAAACTAGTTCAAAGGTGGACTAGGGTTTCGAGAGAGATTTTGGCAGAGTAAGGGTGCTTGTGATTGTGGATATGGAATAAGGGATCTCCATCACCTATTTATAGTTTTTTGGTGGTGGAGTGCTGACCCATGGTTTTGGGGAAACACATGGTTTTAGGCAGCTGTATAGGGTTTTTTCCTCCTTTTCCTCATTATTTTATATTTTTATTCCCTTTTTAGGGGATTTTTGCTATTTTTGGAGGAAAAGGGGGTTTTTTAGCCTTTTTTAGGCTATTTTGATGGTTTTTTTGGCCTTTTGGAGGCATTTTAGGCCTTTTGGAGGCTTTTTAATGGGATTTTTAATGGAAATATGGTAGGAAAATGGACAAATGAGCCATATAATGTGGTAAATGAGCTAGTGAGCACTTTTTGGGTGTTAACAGATTGCCCCCTGATGTGCGAGGGCAGGAGCTCATCGTATGGCCGATGGACATCATAAGTCATGAATGGTTTTCCTGGGATGTGGAGAGAAGAGAAGAAACAAACTGGAGCCCGGAACAACGATCCCGAACAACTGCAAGAGCTAAAAGTACATAACCTCAATAAAGGATGAGGAATCATCTGATCATATGGACGAGGCGGGCATTCCCATGCTCGTATCAGGATATAACATAATAACAACAATGGGGTCCAAAAATGGGGACCTGAAATATACATGACCTCAAATACTGACTGAGGAATAATCTCAATATATGGACGAGGCGGGCATACCCATGCTCGTATCAAGATACATAAATATAACTGTAAGGCCCGAAAAAGGGGGACCTGTAAGATACATGACCACTGTGTACATCATAAGAGTCCAGAGGGGACACAAATCTGGGACATACTGCTGAGTGGATCATGTGTGAACTGCAGAACTGGTGCACCGGAACAATCAACAGTGCTACTGAGTGTGGTACCAAAGGAACTGATGAGCTGCTGGATCATAGTGACTGGGGTCATACGCTCCATGGTACACTGAACTGGAACTGAAACTGGGTACTCAAGGAAGCATGAAACTGGATGGCTTCCGAATACAAACGCCAACGCAGCCCGGACATCCACGGGAACATACAACTGGGCGTTCCGAAGTGACTCACCAATGTGCTAGAGTCGGGGGAAATCCGGGGTCTTCGACAAAAAACTGATGGAATATAATCCTACGCGATCCTCAACGATGCGATCAAGGTGTTGAAGTCGAGCATGTGGGGAACAACCACTCGGAGAGGCAATGATGTCTCCTCTCAGAATGATCCGTAGGCACTTACCACAGATGGTGATAAGTCCAAGGCGTAGGGACCTCTGGGCCTATCCTCTGGAATAGAGGAGCTGTCGTCGACAGAGGGAGACCTGCAACTATCAAGGCAATGATGTTTCCTTGACAGGAGCGCGAGGTACAAGACCGAAATGTGATAGTGCTGATGGCAAGACTGACATACTGGTGGTGACAACTGGGCAAGTAGAGTGGGTGGACTCAAACTTCCTTTGTTCAGAGTATGATAATGGAAATGATCTGGCAGCATATGAAACTGACTCAGGGGAAAGGGATCATAGCTGTAATGGATCTGGGGGAATAACTGGCTGAGGGAGACTCAAGCTGGTGTAACATGGCAGGAGACTGCAGAATACTCTGAACAAAGGCGACCTAATTGGGGGTGCTGCCGAGATGATCAATCATAGTGCCATGAGGCACGGGAGGAGACTTCTTCATGGGTTAATGAACTAGAAGAAGTGTGTGTAAAATGGTACTGTCGTGTGGATTTTACGAGCCCAGGACAGTTCATGCTCGTGGTTGCTTTCAATTTTAAGGAGTCTGAAAGCGATAAGAAGACTCTGAAATGATGGAATGGTACTGTCGTGTGGATTTAACGAGCCCAAGACAGCGTATGCTCGTGGTTGCTTTCAATTTTAGAGAGTCTGAAAGCAAGTAAGAAGACTCCAAGGGGTTGCTTTTTCGTAGATTTAGTCTCCAAGGCCCAAAGAAGCATAAAAGGATGCAATGAAGAACTCTTCTAGCCGGTGTGACTAGAGTATTCCTTTTTCGTAATTAGTCTACCAGGTCCGGAAAAGGGTTAAACTTATACCAGATAGACGCCCTTTCAGGTACTTTAGCGAGCATGAAAGGAAGCAAGATTGCTCGGCGATCTTTTCATTCTTTTAGGAGACAGAAAAGAGCTTAACGGAAACTCCCTAAGTGCCTTTTTCGTAAAGGACTTGTCCGGCCCGAAAAAGGGATAAAATTATACCGAACAAAAGGGATGGCCAGGCAAGGAGGAAGTGTTCAATCAAGGTTTAGTAATGATGACCAAGAAAGAGGGTAGGTGGGAACACTGATGGACCTCCTTGCGGGGTAGATGAAATGGTGGCAAAATAACGAAACATTTGCAGTATGACAGGAGTGAATGGCTCATGTAAAAATGTGGAACAATCCGATGGCGGCCGATGTGGCGCGCAAACCGAGGCAGCAAGGTGTTGGGACACAATGTTGAAATCGTACCAAGTGAGAGCGAGAAATGATCTCAAGCATCATCACGGGCTCGGAAAAATGAATCCGGCAATATAAAGGATGTCAAAAACGGGTGGCGGCCGATGTGGCACGCAAACCGAGGTGACGGGGGCATTTTGAAAAACGCCCGGAAAATCTGGAGGTGAGAGCGAGAAATGATCTCTAGCATCATCACCAGCTCGGAAAAATGAATCCGATGATATAAAACATGTGAAAAACGGAGAACGGCCGATGTGGCACGTAAACCGAGGCGACTAGTGGTGTCTGGACACAATGTTGATATTGGTCCTAGTGAGAGCGAGAAATGATCTCAAGCATCATCACGAGTGCGGAAAAATGAATCCGGCAGTGCAAATGGTGCGAAAAACGGAGGTCATAAGGACTCCGAAATGGTCAAAGGAAAGAACTATGCGTATCAAACCAAATCTACAAGTGATATGTGACCTCAAAAATGGTTGAGATCACAAATGTGAAAAAGTGAGCAAGGTTAATGACCTGCCCCCATGCTATGTGCATGGGGTTTGTGATTGTGGACCACATATGTGTTGGTTTGAACAATGGGTTCATCGTTGTGCTGAGATAGATGTGATGGGGAAGGTTCAAAATGATTGATCATGCCCCCTATCCCAGGGTCGAGGGAATCTATTATGCCCCTTGACTCAGAGGTGTCAAGGTGGTGCTGTTTCTGACGAATGAGGGGTACATCAGGCCATGTGTCAATGTGGTGCTCTATAATGGTGGGGTCAAGACCAGGCATCTCGGTATAGGACCAGGCAAAGACATCACGGAATTCTTTGAAAAGGTGTGTGTAGTCCTCAATCTCTTGTTTACTGCAGAATGCTCCTAAAGTAATGAGTTCAGGGGCACGACCTGGAGCAGCAATATCAACTTGTATGACAGGTGAGATGTTGGCCATGTTGCCCTCCTCGAAGGCATCAGGAGCAGGAATAGGGTCCTTGAACCAGTCAACCTTGGTGGGGAGGAAGTCTTTGGATTCGACCGCGTATTGGGTAGCGGTGCTAGAGGAAGACGCTTCTGGGATGAAATAGGAACGGTGGTGCATATCATCCCAAGGGTAATCCGGGGCAGTTAGGGCCTCAAGAATCTCCTCATCAGTACGGAAAGTCTGCGTCGTCAAATCGGTTGACGAGGGGGTAGTGGTAGTGTTGGTTGAAGAGATCATGTAGATGATATTAACCTCTTCAGAAGGGGGAGAGACCGGGGGGTAGATCTCCTCAATGGTAGGTGGTGCCGTCTCAAGGTCTAGATTGTTCATCTCGTAAAGAGCCGCTCTATAATCCGGGAGATCGGGACAATGATGTGAATAGTGCCCGTAAATACCGCAGATGGCGCATGAGTGGTTGGTACGTAGGGACTTATCTTTAGGTTTAGGAGTGGGGTTTAGTTCGACAGTTGGGATGTTGGGGTCATCATCGAGCGTTTGCATGTGCTTCTGTAATGCGGGTAACTGTGGGCATTGGTGGGTCGCATGGCCCAACTCGTCACACAGCGAGCATTTGGGAGGAGCACGAAACACTGGAGGGTTCTTGACTGTCTTGGGAGGTGGGACAGCAGTGTAAGGTTGTGGACCTCTGCCCCCAGTGGGTTGAAGAGGAGGAGGAGGTGTCGTGGAGGACGAAGGGGTAGGGACCCCGGGAGGTGGGTGGGTGGTAGTAGCCATGGGTTGCACCGGCTGGAGGACGACATCAGGTGTCGGCGGGCGAACGGGAGGCGAAAGGTACCATACAGGTAATCCCAAGGTTAACCCGGGGAGGCTAAGGGTAGCCATGACCGGGGCGCTTACTACTCCTGCTGGAGGAACTAGGAAGGGGATCGTATGGATCGGTGTAACACCAATGTGACTAGGTACCAATGGTGGTTTAGGCAACAAGGATGGTTGATTGTTAGGTGGTAGGATGTCATGGGACAAGGTACATAAGTCAGACATTTCGGGCGTAGATGATGGCGGAGGAATGGATTGAAAGGTGGAGGTCATCGGCGCGTCTGAGTAGACTCCAGGCCCCGTAGAGGAAACAAACGAAGTGGTGGCACTAGAAACAGGTTGTTCAACCATGGGGAGAACATTTTCCGGTGCCGCGGGAGCACTGGGATCATAGTAGGTGAGCTGGTCAATCTTAACCACGCGTCCTTCATGGGGGAACATCATGGTGCGAAAGACAGAAGAGGCAACCGCCCGCATGGCATACATGTAGCTGCGGCCAAGTAGAAGGTTGTAATCCAATTGGGCATTGATTACCTCTATGTCAATAAGAACTGTTTTACCACCTAACTGGACAGGAACGTTGGGCAGGAGGCCTTGGGGCTGGGCCGAACGACCGTCATAGGCACGTAACGCAGTG
Source organism: Larix kaempferi (assembly GCA_027924585.1). Lineage (NCBI taxonomy): Eukaryota > Viridiplantae > Streptophyta > Pinopsida > Pinales > Pinaceae > Larix > Larix kaempferi. Next base: position 3,943,650 of record BSBM01000432.1, read on the forward strand.
GTGGACTGCTGGAGAGGAGGGGATCCTAGTTTCTGCCATACAAATGTAGACATAACGCATGTGGAAGCACCCTCATCAATGATGCACCGATGGATAACAAGATTCCTAACGGAGACTGTAACTTGGAAGGCTAAGCTGGAAGGTAGGCGTGGTTCAGACTGGTCTAAATCAAACGCCATCAAATGTGAATCAGTTGGGTCAATCCCCCCGATGGCGGAAAGTAAAGTCTTGCGCTGGGAAGGGCAGTTCTTCAAGACTTCTAACGCAGACATGGCTGCGGGAGATTGGGCTAGGTCGTCTACAATGTTGTAGTTTGACGCAGCACGCGCATTAGGGTTATTGTTGATTCGGCGCAGTGGGAAACGAGGTGCTTTCGCAGCGCCGTCTGTGGGAGGCGGAGGGATGCGTAACGCCTGATCGGTGGGGTGGGCGTTAGTAGTTTTATCCGTGGGAGTGGCTTCAGAGGTGGAGCCATATTGGTTCCGACGGGTCTGGAGGTTGACGTCAGCTGATGACATCATCAATAAGTGGTGGGTACCTGAGTCGAACATGGGTTGATCAGGAGCAGCGTAGGTGATCTGTTGTTGTTGGGGTTGCACGTTAGCTTGAGGGGCCAACGGCTGAGTGTTCACCACGCCTTGGGTCGGTAAGGGGTTTTGCAGCACCAAAGGGGGTTGCTGAGGTTGGGGGGGGTTGGGCGGTGCTTGGGGAGCCGCATGCCCTTGGCGATGGGCCTCGTCAACCCAAAGCTGCCGAGCTCGCTCCAAGTGTGGGCAAGCATGGGTGTAATGTCCATAGACCCCGCAAATAGAACAAGGGTGGTTTGTTCGCAGATTGGGGTTTTTGGCCTGCTTGGGCGGGCGATCAGGGTTTTGATTAGCGGGGGCCGCATTGTTATTGTCAGGGGGATTAGCCGGTTGACCAGCTTGGTCTGCAGGTTGGTTGTTTCCCCGATTACGGCCCTTGCCGCGGTTCTGTTGGCCCTGGTTACGTTGGTTATTCTGGTTTTGCTGCGGGTTATGTTGGGCGTAAACCTGTCCTTGGGCAGCAGGTGGATTTTGAGGTTGTGCAGGTGCTGGAGCAGGCTGCGGAGGATGATATGCAGGTTGAGGCTGAGCAGGTGCAGCAACTTGAGGGGGTTGCTGATAGGACTGCGGAGCCGGTTGTGGATGTGCCGCCGGGGCTGCCTGGGGCGGATAATAAGCTAGTGGGGCTTGGGAAGGCGCAGGAGCTGAGGCAGCCTGCTGATGGTAGTAAGGCTGAGGGGTGACTGGAGGAGCATAAGCAGGAGTCGCATACCCGAAGCACTGTGGTGGACATGAGGGCCCATGGGAATGGTGATGTGTCATGGGAGCATATGAGTTGGTTGCTCCAGACTGTGAAGTAGCCCGCGACAGGTCGGGGCCAGGGGTAGGACGTGCTATAGAAAATGGTTGGGGATGCGAAGAAACACGGCCAATGATACCATCTGCAGCGTGGGATGCCCCCGGCGCATCATGTTGGGAGGACTCGCCGCGAGGGGCGTCAGGTATAATGGTATAAAGGTAACCCGACTGGGCGTAAATGAGGTCGAACTGCTGTGCCTTAAGGATGGCCTCTTCTTCAGACTGGGGTCTTTCTGAAGCTACATCCTTAGCAATGACGGGAAGCAGGGACTTGAGGAACCAATCGAGGAAGATGCGGTCATCTAATTTAATCTTGCATAAGCTACGGCGTCGACGCCACTCATGGATGTGGTCCGTGATATGGGTAGCCGTGTTTTGTCTACAAGATAGAAGGATCTCAACGCCCGCGTCATAGCGGACAGGCAACTGGAAGAACTGCAGGAAGGTAGAGGCAAGGGAGGCAAATGTGGCGTGGGTCCCATGAGGCTGCTCAATATACCACTTGGCTGCAGAGCCAGTGAAGGTGCGCTGTAAGAGACGGAGGCGAACAGAGTCATCCACAATGGAGTTAGAGGAACACCATAGGTGGAAAGACATGATGTGGTTCTGTGGGTCCTCACCGGCCTTACCCTCGAATTTAGGGATGTCAGAGGGTAGTTTGGTAGGCATATGAGGCCACATAGGGTCGTGTCGAATAGGATCATTGGTCAATCTGGCCAGGTCAGGTAGGTTGAGGCTAGCCATGAATGGCAAACTGGAAGAGGGCTGTGACACAGTAGTGCTATGGACCAAGTTGGGGCCAGTGCCCCCAAGTGGAGGGACAAGATTTAGGGTGGTGCCCCCAAGTGGGGGAACTGAGGTAGTGGAGGATGGTCCAGCACCACCATGGGTAGTGTGAGCCACTGAAGTAGTGGGGATAGGTATTCCCGCTGTGGGAATAGGTACCGTGAGGGGAACGGTAGATGGTTGCCCCATGGAGGGCATACCAAAAACAGGTGTAGTAACTGGTGTAGTGGTGGATGTGCCACCAATGGTCCCTATGACAAATGGAGTGGAAGTCGTGCCAGCCATGGGGCTAGTAGGGGCAGTATAAATAGGGTTCTCAGACTCTTCGTCAGAATCAGAGGTAAAGTAAGGTGCGTCACTATCTGGTGACGGAGACCTACGTCGCTGACGGGTGGAGTCAAGTGACAAGGCTCTAGATCTGTGATGAGTGGTATCAACGGACAATGATCGGAATCTATGACGAGTGGTGTCGAGAGAACCGTGCTGTGGGGGCTCGCCCCTGAGGCGCCGAGAATGTCTCGGGGACTCAATGGTGACAGATGGTGTCTAGTCTCTGTGGGTTGAGGTGAGTATAAAAACAGCTCAAAAATCCTAATGCAGCCGAGTGTGCAGAAGGAGAGCTAAAAATCAAGGCACTCAGGCCAACAACCAACTCAAAACACCCACTGCAACAGCTGTGCTACAATAGGTGGAGTAACAACAAAGATGGTCAGAATACCAACAAGCAGCAGGTTTCCTAGAAAAGAAAAATGGTGGACTCACTAGACCAAGGGAGGTAAAGGAGCATGCAAACACCTAGCTAAAAGTATTCTGACTTAACTAAACATATCCTCTGCAAGGTGATGAAATCCAAGTCAGACAATATGAGTAGGAAAGCCAAGTGGCTATGATATCCCCCTACCGGGAGGGATACCGGGTAGTCAATCCTAGAAGAAAGGCAACTAAGATACCCCGTTCATGACACGTCCAGAAAGGTGAATCTGCCGTTTAGTTCGTTGACCGCAATACCCCTATACAGGGATATCCCGCGAACCGCGAAAGGTAGCCCTTCGGTTACTGAATGGAGTGCGGTATTCCACTCAGGCCTCCGGAACCAGTCTCCCGACTTCAACCCTCCTAAGGGAGAGGCCCTCTGATAAACTGGTCGTGACCGTGCCAAAAAGTACTAGGGGATTTTGGTTCCCTAGTTGGACAACAATTATGTCTCAAGTGAAATAACCAAGGGGTGTTATTGGAAGCCTATCCCCCTGATCCTACCTAACTACAATGATTCTTTTGTGTTCCCCAAGTGGGGTTAGAATGTTGGTTTAGTTAGGTACTTTTTAAGGCTCACTTGATTTAATGTGACAGAGTGTGTGCTCGTGAGGTGTTGAACCCAAAAATAGAAGTGCCACAAGGGAGGGCAACTTCCAATCTATCAATAATGCTGAAATTGATTCTTTTAATTTGCAAAATTTTCTGAAAAAAAAAAAAAAAATACTGAAATTTTAAAAAGATTCTGTAAAAGGAACAGAAATTATGTTGCAGAAAGGCTGTAAGGAAGTAGGCTGCAGGTGGGACAGAGGGCTGTTCAAATGCAGAAAATATTGCAGCAAGAGGGGCTGGGCTCAAAAACAGAAAAAGAGCAGAAATCAGACCGCGGGTCTGTGGCGGGTCAGAACAGGCCGACCGCGGGTTTGAGGGAAACAGCGGCGGTCAGGTCGCGGCTATCGGGCCAATAGTTGCAGTCGGGACGCAGGAAACAGGGGAAAAGGCACAGTCGGGTCGCGGCTATCGGGCCAACAGTGGCAGTCGGGACGCAGGAAAACTGGAAAAAGACACAGTCGGGTCGCGGCTATCGGGCCAACAGTGGCAGTCGGGACGCAGGAAAAATGGAAAAAAAAACACAGTCGAGTCGCGGCAAAATGGCTAACAGGCGCAGTCGGGGACGCGCGAAAGAGGCAGGAAGCCGCAGTCGCGACGCAGGAAAAAGGCCGACAGGCGCAGTCAGATCGCGGCAAACAGGCTGATTAGCCACGGTCGAATCGCAGGTAACAGACTTGAATCCGCCGGCAGAGCGTCGGAAGCAGTCTGAGAGCCACGGTCGGATCGCGGGTAAAGGCCTGAAAGGCGCGGTCGGGACGCGACTGCAGAGGAAAAAGACGCGGTATGCAGCGGCCGAAAGGGACAGCCGAAAGAAAAAGTTTAAAAACGGAAACCAGAAATTCGAAAACTAGGGGAGTCGCCAAAACTGTAGCTAGGGTTTTACCCCTAGCTTGTGCCAATGAGCACCTACTAAGGAGAATGGACTCCTTAGTAGCAGTTCAGTATATTAAACTAATTATGCAATAAACAAAACATTAAATTATTTCTAATACAAGCATGAAGCATAAACACCAAAATGAAAGAATGTCTTTGTATTGATGTTACCTTGAGTGTCAAGGTTGGTGAAGCCCTTTGCAGTGTCCAAGAGGATGCTCCAAGCTCCAAGAATGCTCCTTCTCCTTCTCCAATGTTGGGGATGGGCCAAAGGTGGCTCTCAAGGTGAAACTAGTTCAAAGGTGGACTAGGGTTTCGAGAGAGATTTTGGCAGAGTAAGGGTGCTTGTGATTGTGGATATGGAATAAGGGATCTCCATCACCTATTTATAGTTTTTTGGTGGTGGAGTGCTGACCCATGGTTTTGGGAAACACATGGTTTTAGGCAGCTGTATAGGGTTTTTTCCTCCTTTTCCTCATTATTTTATATTTTTATTCCCTTTTTAGGGGATTTTTGCTATTTTTGGAGGAAAAGGGGGTTTTTTAGCCTTTTTTAGGCTATTTTGATGGTTTTTTTGGCCTTTTGGAGGCATTTTAGGCCTTTTGGAGGCTTTTTAATGGGATTTTTAATGGAAATATGGTAGGAAAATGGACAAATGAGCCATATAATGTGGTAAATGAGCTAGTGAGCACTTTTTGGGTGTTAACAAGAACCTAAAGAAGATGAAGCCAAAGAGAAGTATAAGAAGGACTTGATTAGGGAAAAGAGAATCATTGTTGATTTTATCAAAGACCACTTGATTCCTCAAGTGGCATCCAAGAAGAATCCAACGGAAATGTATGATGCCCTAGGAAGAATGTATGAAGGTAGGAACATCATCAGGAAAATGAAGTTGAGAACTCAATTGAAGAGTACCAAAATGAATAGAGGAGAATATATTCAAGATTACTTCACAAGGGTCTCCTAGTTCAAAGAACAACTAGAGGCCACTGGAGACATCCTTGATGAAGATGAACTAGTCATGACTTCACTCAATGGTCTCTCTAGGCCTTGGGAGTCATTCATCCAAACTATATGTGCAATAAAGGAAAGTATGAAGTTTGATGTTGTATGGGAGGATTGCATTCAAGAAGAGGCTAGGGTAGCCAATAGAGAAGCCATGCTCAAGGAAGATGACCAAGATTTGGCCACTCACACCAGAAGAAGAAGGAGTCACTTCAAATCCAAGAAGAATGGCCACAAGGAGTCTCAACCTCGTCATAGATTTAAAAGGAGAGGAGGAGTAAGCTCAGAAAGAGACCTCTCCACAGTTCAATGTTACAATTGTCTCAAACTAGGACACTTTGCTAGAAATTGTACTTCACAGAAGAAGAAGAAGAAGAATATTCACAAAAGACATCATGCACATCTTGCAGAAGATGCTAGTGGAGGAGAAGAGGAGGAAAAGCCTCGAAAGAAAAGAGCTAAAGTAGAAGAAGAAGATGCATAAGAGTATGTTCTATTCTCTGCTCTCTCTGGGTCAGTAACACCTAGAGAAGATACATGGCTCATTGATAGTGGTGCTTTAAAGCACATGACAGGACAAAAGAAGACTCTTTCAAAACTTGAAGAGAAGACATCTCCACAAAAGGTATCTCTAGGAGATGACTATCAATATCCCATCTAAGGAATTGGTGAAGCAAACTACAAGCTTGATTCTGGAACTCCATTGAAGATGAAGGAAATCTTATATGTACCAGGTTTGAGAAGAACTTGCTTTCTATCTCAGGTTTAGATAAGAAAGGTTATAGGTTTGCATTCATAGATGGACAAGTACTCATGTGGCCCAAAGGAAAATCAATTGAGGATGCAATTGTTATTGGTGAAGAGGAAGGAGGTCTATATAAACTCAAGGGCCATCTAGAAGCTGCCCTTGTTGATGAAGCCACTAGCCCAAGTGAGCTATGGCATAAAAGGCTTGCTCACATTAACTACAAAGCACTACCTCATGTGAGAAAGGTAGTCATAGGATTACCAGACTTAAACATTGACCATGATGGCACGTGCAAAGGATGTGCAAAAGGGAAGAATATCAAGAACCCATTTCCAAAGAGTGAAACAAAGACTAAGAGTATGTTGGAGTTGATTCATTCAAATGTATGTGGACCAATCTACACCCTTGATTGGATATGAATATTACCTTACATTCATTGATGACTACTCAAAAAAGAATTGGATATATTTCCTGAAGGGAAAGGATGAAGTCTTTGGAAAATTCAAGGAACTCAAATCCTTGATAGAAAATCATTCATAAAAGAAGATCAAGATACTCAGGATAGATAATGGTGGAGAATATACTTCAAAAGACTTTGAATTATTTTGTAAATAAGCTGGAATCAAGAGGGAGCTAACCACTCCCTACAATCCTCAACAAAATGGTGTTGCGAAGAGAAAGAATAGAACCATCATGGAAGCAATAAAGACAATCATACATGATCAAGACCTACGTATGTATCTATGGGATAAAGTAGCTAGGACAACAATCTATGTGCAGAATAGACTATCTCATAGTGCTCTTGATTTCAAGACCCTAGAAGAAGTGTTCACGGAGAAGAGGCCTGAGGTAAGTCACCTCAAGATATTTGGATTCCAGGTATACATTCACATTCCAAAATAAAAGAGGACCAAGCTGGATTGAACCATCCAAAGCATTTAGAATTTACAGCCCAGAATTCCATCATATGAAAATAAGTAGGGATGTGACATTTGATGAAGAGGCAGCTCTCAAGAGATCTAGGAAGTGTCAGTATGAAGAAGTATATGAGGAAGATGCACCTTCCAGAATTACAGAAGCTGTACCCACCCCTGAATATGTAACACCTGAAGACCATGACATAATAGAACCACAAGAACCCCCTACCTTAAACATATCAAGAAAAAGAAAGCCAGCATGGGAAATAGACATTATACTAGGAGCATAAAAGTATGGAACTCCTGAAGGATCCACTAGAGTGAGCAAGAAACCAAATACATTCTCCAACTATATGGTCTTAATGTGTGATCTTGTAGATCAAGAACCCACTAGTTATGAAGAAGCATCTCATAAGAAAGAGTGGGTGGAGGAAATGACGGAGGAGTACCAGTCAATAATGAAGAATGATGTTTGGGATATTATTCCCAAACCAAAAGACAAGAGTGTGGTATCCTCCATATGGATATACAAAATAAAGCATGTTGCGGATGGTAGCATTGAAAAATATAAGGCAAGGTTTCTAGACAAAGGATTCTCTCAGAAAGAGGGAATTGACTATGAAGAGAAATTTGCACTAGTTGCAAGCTACACTTCCATTAGAACCATCATGGCACTTGTGTCCATGATGAAGTGGAAATTACATTAGATGGATGTAAAGACAGCTTTCCTGAATGGTGTGATTGAGGAAGAAGTGTACATAGAACAACCACAAGGATTTGAGGTTGAATATAGAAGAACCCACGTATGCAAACTGAAGAAGTCCTTGTATGGGTTTAAGCAAGCTACTAGAGCTTGGTATGGAAGAATTGTCAATTTCTTGACAATCTTGGTATTTACCAAGAGTAAAGATGATCATAACCTTTATTTCAAAGTTATGGATGATGAACTTGTCATATTGTTGCTATATGTGGATGATCTATTTCTGATTGGGAATGAGAAACAGATTATTGAGTGCAAGAAGAAACTCTCTGCAGAGTTTGAGATGAAAGATCTCAGTTTGATGCATTACTTCCTAGGACTGGAAGTATGGCAAGGATCAGAAGGAATCTTTCTCAACCAGAGAAAGTATGCTGTGGAAATATTGAAGAGATTTGATATGTTGGAATGTAAATCCATGGCCACTCCCATGGATTCCAACTTGAAGCTGTTAGCAGATGACTCATCAGAGTTAGTGGATGTAACTCTGTACAAGCAGATTATTGGGTCATTAATGTATTTGACAAACGCTAGCCCTGATATATGCTTTGCTATGAACACCTTGAGTTAGTATCTAGTGGAACCTAGATGTGTTCACTTAATAGCTACACAGCATGTGATGAGGTACTTGAAGGGTACGATAGACTTTGGTCTATATTATCTTGGAGATCATGACTTCAGATTGTATGGCTACATAGATGTTGATTGGGCAGGAAGTGTGTCAGAAATGAAGAGCACATTGGGTGGATGTTATTGTCTAGTATATGCCATGATCTCATGGTTTAGCAAGAAGCAGTCTAGTGTGGCTCTCAGCACAGTTGAAACAGAATACATAGCTGCTTGCTCTACCGATTGTGAAGCAATATGGCTTCAGAAGTTGTCATCAAGATTGTTTGACTTAGAGATTGACCCCACTGTGATCCTATGTGACAACAAGAGTTGTATCAAGATGACAGAGAATCCAGTGTTCCATGATAAGTCAAAGCACATAGAGATCCGATATTTCTATATATGGGATATGGTGCAGAAAGGAGCTATCAAGCATGAGTATGTAAGCACTGACGAACAAGTTGTTGATATATTGACCAAACCTATTTATTGAGTAAAGTTTGAGTATTTCTGAGACAAGCTTGGTGTGGTTCAGAAGGACCCTCCTTGAAAGGGGAGTGATGTGGTCACTGATGATGAGATTTTCTCCATTGAAAGTAAGGTCAATGATGTGGATACCTGTATTGATGATGCCGATGATGAGGTCGATGAGTGATTCTTAGACTTGGTCTAAGTTGATGAGTGGATTGTATTATCCCTGGACATATGTCCTAAAAGAGATATGTAGACATATGTCTTCGAGAAAGTGGTCCCTAGTGGACGTGATAGGACTACATCGTCCCTGAACATTTGGTTCAAAATGTACATGATATGACTGCATTGTCCTTGAACATTTGGTTCAAAATGTACGTGATAGGACTGCATCATCCCTGAACATTTGGTTCAAAATGCACGTGATAGGACTGCATCGTCCCTAAACATTTGGTTCAAAATGTACGTGATAGGACTGCATTTTCTCTGAACATTTGGTTCAAAATGTACATGATAGGACTGCATCGTCCCTGAACATTTGGTTCACAATGTACGTGATAGGACTGCATCGTCCCTAAACACTTGGTTGAAAATGTATGTGATAGGACTGCATCATCCCTGAACATTTGGTTCAAAATGTACGTGATGGGATTGTATCGTCCCTAGACATGAGACTTGTCTTAAAAGGATCACGGATTGTATCGTCCCTAGACATGAGACTTATCTTAAAAGGATCACAGATTGTATCGTCCCTAGACATGAGACTTGTCTTAAAATTATCATGGATTGTATCGTCCCTAGACATGACACTTGTCTTAAAAGGATCACGGATTGTATCATCCCTAGACATGAGACTTGTCTTAAAAGGATCACGGATTGCATTGTCCCTAGACATGAGACTTGTCTTAAATTGATAAGGATTGATCATCCTAGAAGTAGATCTGGATTGCATCGTCCATAGACATGAGACTTGTCTTAAATTGATAAGGATTGATCATCTTGGAAGTAGATCTGGATTGTATCGTCCATAAACATGAGAGATGTCTTAAAGTGAGAGGGACTGATCATCCAGTAATTGGATCATGTGTGTTGCAGGGTATGCTTCTATGATGCTATTGATTTAGAGATCCAAATGATGTTGTTGATCTAGAGATCCAGATGATGCTGTTGATAGAGAGATCTAGATGATGTTGTTGATCTAGAGATCCAGATGATGTTGTTGATAGAGAGATCCAGATGATGTTGTTGATCAGGAGGATCCAGATGTTGATGTTGTTGATCGAGAGGATCCATATGTTGATGATGTTGATCAAGAGATCCAGATGATGATATTATTGTAGCTATTCGAGTGTTGCAGAAGATGAAGACTCAGTACTGAAGATGTTGATGTTCCAGTATTGAAGATCTTGAAGATGTTCCAGTAAATGTTTGAGTTACTGATAATGTATGAAGAAAGATTCCAATGATTTAAGATGTATCATGTATTATGTAGTTGATGACTCCCTGCTCCTATAGGCGTTGTTATAATATCCTTCTCGTTAAGGGGCTGTGTTGAAAATTGTAACTTCTAAGAATATTATATTTGTACTTTATTATTCTGGAGATGTTTCATTCCTCCGAAGAGATCCTATTGTATATCCGGAGATGTTTATTCCTTTGAGAGAGTGTGGTAACTAGGGTTATTAGATATCCCATGTGAGGTTGGCCCCGAGTTAGCTGTTTAGGGGTTATTAGACTCTCTTAGGAGAGGTCGGCCCCATTAGGGTGAAAAGTCAGTTAGAACATGAGTATAAATAGAGGAGGTGTGTTCCTCATGTATCTCATCCATTCACTTACTTGTGATTGGAGCATAGGAGAGAGAGAGTTCTGAATAGGAGGATAAGGAGCTCTTGTTTGGGTACTACATCTTGTATTGGTTGATTATCTATATTGAGGAAAGCTTTGTTGGGTTTTCTACCGCCTCAGTGTTTCCCAGGGTAAATATTTTTCTATCTTGTGATTGTGTTTCTTTCAGTGATCTTGCTTGTGAAATTAGGATAAACGTTGGGATCCCCATTTTTTGCCATGCCTACTTTGTGAGAATATTGAAATCTGAGCCTAGATCCAAAATAACTAAATCTACGTCGTAGTCCCCAATCTAGACAATTATGTGGATCTCTTTTCCTATCTTATTTCTCTGCAGAGAGTTTACCGTGGGCTCTTTCCATCCCTTGGGTAGTTGATGCAACAAACTCTCGATCTCGGCAAGAGCATAAGGATCACGTGGCAACAATAAAAAACTTTCAAAGAATTCTTTTAAAGTACCATACTTCCATGATGGGCCTGCTTCTGAGGTTGAGTAAAAACTAGGGGGCATGTCGCAAATAATTGTCTTACCAAGGTTTCGTCCCATCACATTGCGTGCTTCAAAGAATGTGTCTCACTCAGCATCAATATCAAACTGCACCTTCTTTCCATCCAGTCGGATGAGTAGATGCAAACCATCTTCTCATGTCATCGCACCTCCACGGGTGATAACAGCAACATCACCATCTTGCATCCTTGACTCTGGTGAAATTGTCACAACGGTTGATCCGTGATTCTGGTTCGGCGGTGGTTGCATGGGTTGATTCACATTATGATTTGTGTTCTTATTCTGATGCTAATTCTGGTTCTGCATCTAATTCTGATTCTGCAGCGGTTGTTGATTCTGAACCTGATTTTGATTCTGAAATTGGTTCTGGTTCTGCAACTGTGGAACATTCCCTGCCTGCCATCTTATAATCATCTGTGGACAGTTCCTGACAGTGTGATCAATACCAAAGAAATATGTAAACTTTGTTTTCAACTTCGGGAAATCTCTCTGATAGTGTCCCAATACTCCACAATTATAACAATGGAAAGGTCCACAACCTCGTCCTCCTCCTCGAACAAAGCTTCCTCCTCATCCTCCTTGGAATTCTCCATGGAATCCTCCTTGCTGTTGATATTGCGGTTGATTAAATTGTTGCTGCAAGGGATTTGGTTGCAGCTGAACATACTTCCCTGGTTGAACATACGACGCTGATTGAACGTACTTTGGCTACTGCAGAGCCATCTGCATTTGATTATAATGTGGTTGCGGCTACAGTACAAATTGTATCTGCGGTTGAGGTGGCAGCTGGGCCACATGTGGCTCTTGTACTACATGATGGTCATCCTTCACATAGTATGAGTTGTACATTCTTTCTTGAAGTAGGCCATATGCACGGAAATCCTTATCTTCATGCCCAACAGACTTGTAGAATTTACAATACAAATTCATTGGCTTTGTGACCATCTTCTGCATGTATTGACACTCCTCATGTCGATTCCCATAGACCCGATAGATGCGGCACCATGTCATACCTCCACCACTCAATGCGTTCGACGCTCCGGATACCAGATAGTTACGAAAATCTGGGCAGCTATCCTTGGTATGCCCCTCTGCACGACATCATGTACACCATGCCTCTTCATGGTTTTCTTTACCCTTCTTAATATCTTTCAACTGAATTGTTAGGTTGGCCAGCTATGTCTGAATCGAAGACATGTCGAATGCATTCTCACCAACCGACGAAGCTTCTAACCGCATCGCAATTTCTAGAGCCTTGCTCGGTGTTCCAATGTTCTCTTGCATCAATGGAAGTCTGATATGGGTTAGCAATGCTACGATGAACCATTCCTCATGCTGAACGTCGCTCATCTCAAAGCTGACCCTTTCCATTAGCATTTTGAACCATTGGTGAAAATCCCAAATAGTTTTATTCAGATACTGCTTGATCTCCTTCAGTTCCGTAATGTATTGTGCTTCCGACTTTGGTTTTCTGAACTCTGCAATTAATCCTTTTCTGACTTCATCCAATGTTTTCTCTGGGCTTCCCATAGGAACCTGCACAAATTTCATGAACCAATCCAATGCGTGACCCCGAAGAGTCCTCGCCAATTGACCTTTCTTGGCCTCATCATCCATAATATGTTTAACAGTCCACACAGCTTCACATAAAAACCAGTATTGCTCTGGGTTGTCAGTTCCATTTCCATGGAATAGAGGTAACTTCACATCTTCGCCCACCATCCTAGGCTTCTTTCCTAGAGTCGTTGATCCGCTAGTAAGTAAATGCTATCGACACGATGGACACAGCGGTGTCAAGGGCGTATTTATTACTGGTTGTGATATAGTGAGCGGAGGTGTGGGTACGCTACTACTGGGGATTGGTCCTACCTCTCTCCTGGGCATAGCGTGGTTGTCTTTATCGGCACTGTGAGGTTGCTTCATCCCTTGTGGTCTTCCTTCACGGTTTTGCGTTTTGATCGCAGCAGGACCTTCTCCTGTCCTCTTCCTCTTCTCTTGTCAAAACCTTGCTCCTCTTATCATATGACCACTCTCTTCCTCAGCTTCCTTCATAGTCTCGTCATCACTTGCACCCATCTACCCCATATCATTCCATTCAATTCCCCCCTGGCTATCGCAGTATCCACAGCCTCCCACCAGGTTTCTACTGGTTGAGGTGCATCTTCAGTATGTCCTTTTCACAGATGAGCTTTTTAATGGAAAACTATAGCAACAATAGCAACCTGCCTCGCGGTCCATTGAAAAATTCCCTTTTGGCTTCGCTATAGGATTTCTTCGTATCAGCTGCAAACTCGGTGATATAGCCCTCCAATATACTATTGAACCAAACTTCAGTAGCCTGCGATGCTTTGTTGTATACCTCTTGTAGCTCTTGGATCAGTTATGGGATCTAAGAGGTCGGCTCACCACCTTGGAAGTTTCAATTCTGAAAGGTCAATTTCACTAACCATTCATACAAGATGATTAGGAATTCACAGAAAAAATATTTGTGTGGACTTTCGTGTATGTACTTTTCCAACCACTAATCCGTCGACAACCTAGGGTTCTGATTTTATTTCTCAGCGAACTCTCGCAACTTTTGATCGAACCAATCTTGAATTTCCAGTCTTGTCGGATGCCACAACATGTCCTTCCTTCACTTTGCGCTATGGTCACAGCAACATAACCATTTGTTGACACAAACCCAGTCGATAGGGGTTCCTCAGTCTGTCGACATCCAACCCACCACGATCTCCCTAAGAACTGGCCCAGACAGGTTTTACCCTGTCCAGCAACACCTATGGAGCAAATTAAGTCTCACCTAAGATGTTCAAGGGAGAGTTGACGGAACCATGTTTCCATCGAATGAAGAAGGACCCTTATGCATCCGTTTATCAACTTATCACGGCATTCACAAACAGATCTAGCATTTCAACTTATGCATTTAGACAGAATCGCATCATCATTCAACAAATCTTATTGTCAAATAAACCATTAATGTGCAACATATCTAGTAGTAAAACATCATTTGGAACAAGGAAACATTTCATCATTCAGGTATTCAAGTCGCACATCACATTCATAGCAGGAAAACAGAAAGAGACACAGTAATTCTGCTCAAAATCATCTCATATTAACCTTTGCAACAACCCACAAATACAACAATATAGTTCTTATGACGCATACCCAGATTAACAGACAACAACAAGCAAAATCATCCTAGCTCAACTGTCTCTTCGATTGATCAATTGATGGAACTCTCAACACCTACAATGTTATGTCTATTTATAGGCTTGTACCTTTACATTTGCGGTCCACTTAGGCAACCGCCTAACTACTTCTTAACAGACTCTACAAAAAGATGACCCAAAAACCCACATAATGTGGTCCACATGACCCAAAACCCACATAATGTGGTCCAAATGACACAAAAATACATAAAATACTATTGACTTGCGCGTTGTTTTCCTTCTTGCGCGACATCTTTGATCCTTCGCAGCATCCACGATGCTGCACAACTGACTCATCCAAACCGCCTGCCAACATTGACAAATCAAAAGGACTATAATATAGATATATATATCTAGTGGAAAACCTATATTGAAATACATGATAATGACAATGAATATATTTTTATAAAAGAATAGAGGTTAAGGTGTAATTTCTATTGGAAGGATTTATTTAAGGAATTCTCCAGTAGTACATAAATTACTCACATAGGTATTATATTGTGAAATAATTATAATATTTTTATTAAGGTGGATTGAAAAGAATAATTGATTATTCAAGTATGATATGATAAAGCTTTAATCTTAGACTATTTTAGTAATCACAATAGCTCAATGCTTTGATTAAAAGAATGAACTTGGATTTAAGAGTTTTGGTAATAGTACATTAATAAAAGTATAGAAATGGAGAAAACATATAAGATATTTTTACTAAGTATTTATTGAAGTACTTATATCGGATTTTATGCATAGTTGAGGGCCACACATTCTAAGAATACACTCACAACCTTTTCACATTTAAATGTATAACATGCACCTAAGGAGTTCACTCCATTATTACGAAGGTAGTGGAATTAAAACTAACACTTGACTAGGATCGGGTGGAGGAAAGTAGGGATTATTTTCAGCGAGTATATCTCCCTAGTGGATTATTTGAAATCAAGCTTGGTCGCCACTTGTCTCGCAAGGAGAGCACTAAGATTTGACTGTGCCATTTGTCTTCTTTAGGAAGGAATCAAACTCTCACCAAGATTGTAGGTATGAGAGTGGGAGCGGAGGAATAGAAAGGTAAGGGAAGCTCTTAATCAATGCTTAGCATTTAAGAAGATCTTTTAGATCTCGGCTGGATGAACTTGACTCCCACATTTAACTCAATATTCTGTCAACAGCTGTGGAGGATGTTTTACGGTGGTATGCCTAGAAAGAGGGGTTTTCCATGATTTATACGAGGACAAGCACCCACAAGCATTCCCGATTGCAGTGGTGTAGGATCAGAACCCTTGGGGCAGATTAAAGGCCTGGAAAAAATCATTTGGTTGGGAATAAAAACCCGATACCAATGGAGTTTTGAGGTCTGGGTGTTCTTGAGTGGATGCTTGCATTGTTACTATTAGAGGGTTTGTGAGAGGTATTCTAGTTACATGGATTGGGAAATTGGTAAACTCTGGGAATAAGGGTTTAATGATGTTGACGCAGGGACACGCCATCACCGGCCACAACGTCTCCTTCCTTTTCACGCCAGTCAACGTTTCCAGAAGCAGGCCATCGATCTGCTGGAACTGCCGCTTCAGCCGCGGAGGTGTTAGTCAAACTCTGATAAATGGCATTTAAGCTGAAAGGGAAGCAGAGTGGTTGTCAAGCCAACAACCCAGAAAAACAGGGTGGACGGTGCATCCATTGTTGAAGATGAGCGAAAGCCATTTAATAGCTAGCCTGGCACAAACGTGTAGATGTGGGCTTCTGCATCAACAAGTAGATGGCGGACTCCTGCATTTTTATATAGCGAGACAGAAGAAGAAAAGCCTGTGCGCTGGTTCTCTTCAGTCCTGATTCATATGCTCTGAGTGTTTGCAAACGCTGTGTAATTTTCCCCTTT